>VYXH01010143.1:225854-256078 GCA_013397275.1 Burhinus bistriatus | reverse complement strand
TTTTTTTTTTTTTTTTTTTTTTTTTTTTTTCTTTTTTTCTTTTTAAAGTCTACTAGCAAGGAGACAAAGATGAAGCAGAAGATGTCCACCTGACAGCCATGGTGAGCCTAGGCACAGCTGGCTGGATGCTAGAACATGAGTTAATAAGTATGAATCACGTAAAAAGATTATAAAACGTGTTGTAGGGGAGACAGGAAGGGGGGTCGGGGTAGGAAACCTGTATCTACAGTAGGTGCCCCCAGAAAGTGGGGAAAAAAATTACACTATAGACATAAAAGCCTCCAAGATGCTCTCATATCTCCTTTATTACCTAATTCTATTATTAGATGAGAGCTATGAATTTCTACTGCTGTAAATTCACATATAGCAGTCAAATTACAAATGCCTTGTAATTTCCTGCATGGTTTAATGCAGGTTCATTAAAATAACAAAGAGATTCTTGAGTGACATCTGTACCAACAGCTCATTCACATTTAAATGAAAAAGAAAATTAAATTCTTTTATCGTTTCACTGAGATCTACCAGTCACCCAAATCTATTCAGCTGATTCATCCACTTGCCAACCAAATCTGGTGGAAAAAGAGTTCACAGATCAGCTACCGGAAATTAATTTCAGGACTCTTTATCAGATATTTATATATAGGTTGTAATCAATGTGGGACTTGCGTTGTCCCTCCATCCCTACTAAACAGATCAGAAGGAAATGTGATCACCACCAGGATCAGACAATTCCCATAAACATGTAAAAAAGCAGGATATTTATTGAACTAAATAAGAGGAAAGGTCAAACCTTTGGTCATGTCGGAAGGTAAGAGTTAGTTCACACAAGGTGCCTATGCTACTTAAAAGAGGAAGGAGTCACAGAGGCCAAAGATATCAGATCCCATGAGGAAACAAAAGTGATAAAGCAGAAATTAGGTCAGTTTTTAAAATTAAATTGACAGTGGAGGACAACTGAGCAGAACCTAGACAATATCTGATGCCTTGCAGAAGCCTTTGAGGAGTAAGCTGACACCACCCTGAGAAATCTGCTGAAACGCAAGACAAGCCAGTCCCACATGTGCAAGAAACCTCCAAATCAAACTTTTTCCTCCTGGACCAACAGAAGGCCACTGATAGGAAAAAGACAACATGAAGGTCATGCAATTACAGACAGCTCACTTCAATAACTCTAGATCAAGCTAAAGCAAGAAAAGTTCACTCAAAACAGATGAGGGATATATTAAACGCAACATAAACCCAACTGTCTTGAAAGGTTTTATGCCATTCTAAAGGCTTCTCCTCTTTGGAGGGTGCTCCCCAGGAGCTACATGAGACAAGGTTGGAACGCTAATTCCCCAGTAGTCAAAACAATTAGTCAGGCTCTTCCCCAATCCTTAAATAGGTATCAAAAGAGAGAAAGATGAAATTACAGGTTATTTGAATTCTAAACTTGTCCAGCTGCTGCTTTGCTGTGCGCAACTTTATTTTGAACAAATAGGGTATCTAACCACTGCAAGCACTTATCAAGGGCTGTGATACATCTTCTATAATTAACCACTTTAAACAAATTGAGAAGTAAAAAACAGCAGCAACAACAACAACAACAAAAAAAAACCCAAAAACCCAAAACAAAAAACCCCAAAGCCCAAAAGACACTAACTCCACAAGAGCTGTGAAGAACTTGAAATTAATTCCAGAACATTGCGTGGAACAGAGGTGGTCTAACTCATCCCAAGAGTCCCTTTCAGTTTTAAAATCCATGACAGAAGGAGCTCGAGAGAGAAAAGAAGAGAAAAAAAAAATCCTAGGAAGACAAGTTTCCGAGTGTTGAAGGCTTACTTAAATTCTGGATGAAATAAATGGCTTTGATTCACATCTCTTTTTTCTAGTGGCAACTCATTTTAAATAGATGCCAATAGATTTGCTCCTGCAGAAAAGTCTCTGCTGATCACTGCTTAACTCTTGTTTCCTGCTGAACCTTCTGTGTGGTCAAGAGTAAAAGTTTACCCTCTTCTGAGGTCTATAAGAATAATATGGAAAAACAGCACAGAAAATAAGATCGCAGTGACCAGCAAGGACTTTCTAGCAAGACCAGATCTGTAATCAATTGATACATATTTCCACATAGGAGAACTAACTTTAGCTGCTCATTAGCATTTAGCCATGAAGTTTAATTTTCCCCAGAAGTACTCTTCTCTCTCAGGTGTCCTTGTGACTGTTCTTACAGCTGCTTTCTTTTGAGACTGCTTAAGTGAATTCTGACAATAACTTGACTAGCGGAGACCTGTCCTGTAGCCCTCATTTACTAAGTAACATAAGACAAATTGTGGCTTTGTAGCATTACATTTGCACACACAACACACCAGCAAGAACGTATTGCACAGCTGTGACAACATTTACAAATGTCACTTTTGAAAGTTGAATAATTTATGAAATGGTAACCCCTGATGGCACTTACTTTAGAGGTCAAAACCCAGCACCCAACTGATTCGAAGGGGAGTAGGTGAGGAGGGGGGATTATGCTACAAAGAAATAATTGAACATAAAAAGAGCCTCATTAACATACAATGACTGTCTCTGTGTTAAATTAATTTCACAGCATGAGCTCTGCCATACGCTAACAGACTGACACACTTTTTCAAGTAAGTGTGGCTGGTTCTGGCTATACAATTACTTGTGTCCCCAGTTTTTGCTTACTCTGTCATTCTGAACTGCTTAGTACAAGAATACCTTATCCAGTGAAATGAAAAATCTGAGAGCGGTCATAATATAATAGAGATAATCACCTGATGAAATAGAAGATTTGATAAAGGGAAAGGGTTGCAGCTGTTTTGAGGAGTCTATTTCTATATTTGGGTAAGACAGATAGGGCTACGCATTTCATAAGATGATCCTACAGTTGTTATTCCAAAAAATATAAATGACTTTCCCTATGCTTAAGTGACTTCTAGACAGAGAATGTGTATCAAATGGAGACGATCAGCTATGACCGAAGTAAACTACACTACCGCCCTCTTTCAAGAAGGAAGGGAAACTGGAAGGTTAAGAGCAGATCTGAAGATGCAGCCTTGAAAGCCCACAGCTTCTCCAGTTTCAAGATGAAGTTCCTTCTCACAGCAGGTGACAAGCAGCACAGGCTTATTTATCCAATCCATATGGATTTGTAGCGTCTAAAGACAGCCGCTATTTATTTCCCACTGGAAAGGGAGATTTTTGTGTTCCCTCCTCACCTTCTACCTTCAGCATTGACCTATTTCCCGCTATTATTTTTAAGCATCTCTTTATTAAAACAAGCACAAAGAGTATTAGATGCCAGCCACACAATGTATTTGGACTTCCATAATAGAAACAAAGACCTTTAACCCTGCAAACATCAGTATGTGCACCATGCTATTAACCTGAACAGCAGCTCAATAGGAACAATCACATTAGTAATATTGCCCAAATGTCGTGGAACAAAGGCCATAGGGAACACAACAGCAATAAGATCATTTTATGCTACTGGAATCTTTGATTAGATACTTTTTATTTCTCAGTTTCTAACCCAGTTCTTCACTAAAAACTTACTGTCATGCTTCCAAAAAACTCATCCATATTCCACTGGGACATTCCCCCGTTTCCATTGCCTTACAATACTCCATGCAATTACAGAAGAACAAAGACCATGCAGCGCTTTGGCTGGTCGAAGGATGTAGAATCCTTTTCACTCCAGTCCCCAAAAGATCCCACCCCGGATCAGTGAAAAACTTCCATTTTGTTGTTTCTTCTTCATCTACACCCCCGGGGGTTTGCTGTTTTATGGATATTGGTAGAATGTATACTCCCTCTCTTATGCTCATGTCTCTGGACCAGTCTAATCTTGGAAGGAGGAAACAAAATGCTTACAAAAGGCATAACACCATGACACTTTCTGCCTCTGAGGGAGGCAGATGCAGGGCAGAGGCGAAGGGAACAACTAATATTGTCAGTAGGCCCAGGAGAACTTAGTCCCAACCGTGAGACTAAAGAAAAAATCAAGGTGACAAGCAGGTCCTATTACTGACTGCCACAGCTCTGGATTAAGGTCAGCAACAAGCCAGGACTGAAAATGGTGACTCAACCAAAGCCCAACAGCATGAGGCCATTCTCACTTTGATGTGTGTGGAAACAAGACAAAGGGACCACTTTGAACACAAGAACTTCTAGCCCTCTTGAGTACCATAAGAGTTGCTGAAGCTGGGGACACATCTCATGCAGCTGCTGGCACAGACTGGCCAGTGTGAAAGTTGGCTGAGCTTGAAAGCAGGATTTTTGCCACATGCCAAAAACATCAAAGGACTGTTTTCTACTATGGTTTTCAATCCAACTGCCTCCATAATTTTGCAGGGACGCACACAGACTGTGTACAAACTCTGCCACCTGGTTCCATGTAGGCAGATGAAGCATTCTCCCTCATGTCCAAGCGAAGGGAATAAGAAATCTGGCCTAAACATTTTGCTGCTGCTATTTCAGCTCATCCCATCTTACTATTTCTGTAATTCTAAGTTCCTTTTGAAGTTTTGTCCAATACAATAAATAGGGCACAACATGTCTATATACTTACTCTGAACTAATGACAACCTGGGGCAAGCTACCAGGTAGCAAGCACGGTCACTGCACGCATCCAGCCATTATAAAACTGCACTAAAAAGTCTTTCTGGTCACACTTCCCACTGTCCCAAGCTTTCCTAAATCTCTGTCAGGGTAGCAGCTAAGTACGTCACAAAAGATACTGAATATTACACACACCAAATACTGCACACACACACACAGTTTGTGGGTTGTTAATATTAAAAAAATAGCTAGAAGTTCCCAACTGACAAACTTAGGCCACATGTTTAATACATGGTTCTGCTTGACAATTCCACACCACGCTTGCTCTGCAATATATACAAGAGAGCAGGAAAAGATTAATTATTACTGAGATGCTAAAAATACCACTTCATTTTGAAAACCGGTCAATGTCAGATATTAAAACTAAAATGAGGCTTTAAATGCTGTAACCATGGGTTAAATATTTCAGAGGTGGAGATTTAGCTTAGCTGTCTAACAAGGCAGATTCGAAATTAATATCCAAGGTAAGTCATCTTTGTTATGAATGTATTGATTTAATCTGATTATTGTGCAGTTCTGTCTAAACACTCGCAACAATTTTTATATTTTACTTATTATTCAAATGGAGAAGTCACAGGAGCAGATTCTAAAAAGAATCCATTAAGTACAAATGATAGCAACAGAAACATTTCAGGCTCAGAAACATTTTAACTTAGATCTGTCCATCCTCACTCATAAATCTTTGTAGCATGTAAGGACCAAGGATCACATTTCTTAGGTGGTTTTTCTTTTCCTTTTCTGTCCCCAAAAGCCAGTTCAAGGCTAAGCTTTAATGCTTTAGGATGTTGGGAACCTTGTAAGAAATATAAGCAACTACGGCAATGTCAAAAAGTTTCAAGTAGTATAATGCTAACAACAGATAGAAGTGGCAATGCTTAGAAGGTAGACAAGGCAGGAGTTGGCTCCAGGGGCTCTGATTACAGCATTGGCATGGCACCACGCTGTGAACTTAATGTAGGTACTGAGGTGCTAGAAGCAGTGTACCTATGAAGGGCTTGACTATAGATACAGCTTTTTTGGTCTCTTTTAAGAGCCCCAATACTGCTCTAATCCTTTTAACACAAAGAAGGCAAGAGCAAGAAAATTATCCTCAGCAGCATGTTTATCAATGCATCTTATTCAATAATCTCAAAGTATCATGTAAAATATTGAAAATACTCCCATTTTTACCCCATTGACTATTTACTATAAAGGTAACATAGTATAGTTGTTAAATCCAGTATTCAAGTGATGAAAACTTCTCATATTTTGGCAGTTCCTTCAAATATGAAAGCATTGTTGTAATGTGCTGTGCCAGAAGTTAACACAGCATCACTCACTAGTAGTTGAAGACAAAGCTGCCAAAGGGGCTAGTTTTAGCGCAAAATGCCTGTGTTGGAAAGCAAGGAGGGCAGAAGAGTGGCTATTACAGCAAATACTCTCTTCAGAAGTTATAGTCAGCACACAGGAGAATAAAATCTACCTGAACACCTAACACGAAACATCTGGTACTGTATGTTGTTTGCAGGTGAGATAATGCATGATATGAACATGAAACTCTTAATGCTTTCAGAAGACTGAAATTCAGTTTCGGAAGCATCAGTTCTCAATGCTCTAAGAGCAGTGATGTGACAGCATAAAACTGTAAATTCTCAGTAAGTGCATACAGGCAATTAACCTCCGCTTAACAGCTGCCATCTTTCACTCTCATATCTTGTAGCCTGCAAATAATTTTGACAAGCTGATCCTTACAAAGCTACAAGTAGGAAAGGATGAGACCGCTTTTTGAGCATTTGCAAAGAGGCAAATTTGTTATTTTCCACCATTTTCAGACATACACCCTAATTATTGTACTTCAAACTGCTTATAAAATTGGACCTCCTACTTAGTTTCCAAACATTAAAAGCCTGAAGTGCTTTGAAAGTCAAGAGAAGACAAGAGTCAGGCCTTTAAAGAGAACAATAAAGTTATTCAAGGACAACTACCTTTGGCTTGCCATTAAGAATCTTGCATATAAAAGTTGGTTGCTATAAAGCCATCACAGATCGAATCTTCTCTTCATACACACTGGCTGATAATTGCTGAAGAGGAACTGCATTTACCTTGTTCTCATGTACAGACTCTGCAGTGTCTAGAAGCTACTCGTAACTTTAATCTGCTAGAGGCTACCAGGGAGAGTTTGATTCTTTGATCCCAGGACAAAAGGCAGACATTAAAATTTACATCTCTTCTGTTATCACATACTTGAATATTGCCTCCCTTCTGTAGGCCACTTGTCTTGCTAATCTCACATTCTGCCATTTCCTACTAGTTCTGTACATTTAACCAACAAGAGTGCTCCTGAACCCCAGCTACACAAGTACATTGGAAGCTTGCAGTGACAGAGTAGAGTCCAAAACCAGAGCCAAGGAAAGGACCTAGGTAATGTCATTTTGATACACAGCAGCAATTTGCATGCCAAGAAGTAACTGATAATTATTATTTCCATTAAACAAGCTACGTTGACACTACTATATTCTTTCTACTCTCACTGAATGTATTCAGTAAGTTTTGACATTCCCTTTTCCCCATCACCATAACACTCATCAGTCGCAGTACCACAATTAGATCAAGGGAGCTTCTGAAGTTCTTTTGTTAGGTCTTACCATCTAACATTTTTATGGAAACAAGCGGCTAAGTCAGAGACAAATTTTGCTCTTGGATCTACAACGTTACCTGGATTTCCACTTGCACAACATCAGAATTCAGCTGCTATCTCTTAAACCTGGTAAATGGACCAACACTGCTTTGGGAGCCCGACCTTAGCTGCCGGAGGTTTGGCACCCAGCATACGCACCTTGAGTAGAGGCATGGCAGCTCGACATCGCGCAGTTTTTACATTCTTTAGGAAATGAGATTCATCCTGAAACAAAACAAGCATGAAAATGAAGACAGTTCAGATCCATAGTCCAACTGCAGGCTACAGAACAAATTCCCAGTATTCTCAGCTATCTAATATTACAAGCCTATCATCCCAGAGGATAATTCAAGCACTGGGATAGTCACATTAAATTCTAAATGAAAAGACAGCAGAGTAGCAGGCTTCTTACATTCAAACCTGCAGCTGCAAGCAAATGGAACAGAAATCAAGCCTTAAAGCCATGAATCTCAAACGACCACAAACAAGTGAGCAGAGGGGGACGGAGAGAGAAGGAGAAAGAGGAACATTACTTCCACAACCGATACTCATTTGCCCCTATGTGTCCTTTAAATGCAGCAAACATAGGAGGCCTATACAGTGCCATTTCCCTAAATAAGGGGTTAATGAAAACGACCAGGAAAAAAAGAAATCTAATTAGGATCCAACTGTTCTGCTGATAGGGCTCACCAGGTAGATAATAGCCTCCTACTTGAGACATCACCCCCAAACAGGCTTCACTTCTACTGCTGTAGCAAGGCAGAACTTAGACAACAAGAAGTAATTGGTGCCCTCCAAGGGTACATTCTCATCTTTCCCTGTGTGGATGAGCAAGCAACCATGCATGCAAAGGCAATACAACTGCTTAGCCTCTCAGGCACAGCCTTCTCCCTCCTGATTAACAAATAAGCTACATTAATGTTCCCAGCCATCAAAAGAAGATTGGAAGAAAAGGCGGGGAAGCTCAGCACTCAATAGGACTCTCATTTGTAAAAACATATACAGGGTCCGAATTTGAACATATAAACACAGAGAAAGAACATCTGCCAGCTCAGGGCTGGTAAAAGGTTCCAGGGCAGCAGCCCTAGAGACCAAGTCCCTTTACTTCAAGCACCAGCATACAAAAGTAACAATCTGCATTTCCACCCTGACAGAATATCTCATCAGAGAGGGGGCAGGGGAAAAAAATAAAAATGAAAAACATCAATTCTCCCATGAGTAGTTTGGTCTCCAAAGAACTCCATCCATTCCCACATTCCCATCTGGTGCTGAGAAAAAAAAGGATAATTATGTTCCAATTGTCATGATCTTAGGGAAAGGTGCATATGTGTGCTGAAAACTAGATTGAGAACATCAAACACTCATAATAAGCTACATAGATGCTTTTGGTCTCTATTGATCCAAGGTGGATTTGAAACACTAGATGTTTTGAATTTTTAGTAACCGAAATCTAGAAAAATGCCTTTTACCATGGCTCTGTAAAAGGTTAAAAAATGGATTTTGAAGTAATTTACAAAAGAAATTATACAAGTGATCAAAGAAGACAATGCAGATTGTCAGTGGAACACAAGTAAAGGGAGGTTTTTTAATGCTTTACCCATATACTTGATGTTGACAGGCTACCTGGTTTACTGGATAAACACTTACATCACCCTGAAGTCTGATCCCCTTAAAAAGATAGAATTCCAAGACTACTGTATTGACACACCACATTAAACACTGCTCTCCAGCAGAGGACATGCCCAACCACAATGAAACCAGAGAGGCACCATAACCAGTAAAAGAGAAAACACAGCCTTAGGAATCAAAAAGGAATTAAACTCTACTAGTTATCTCAAAAGGTTTCAGAGAAAGCTCCTGCTTCTACTCATGAAGAGAGCTGTGATAACAGCCACAATTACAAGATAGTTTCAGTCCTAAATAAGGCCCATCTCACACTTCTCTGCTGTACAACACAAAGGTTACCCCATTTGCAGCATACAAATAACTTCAAAATTTTAGTGTACCACTTACAATAATAACTACTTGGAAAGCGCTCTTAAGTTGCTTGTCCATCTTGCTGAGGAGGTCAAAGCTGACGATGTTGATCAAGCTTGCCATTAGGTTGTCTTTACCAGTCACTATGACATTGGTGCTACCTGGACTCAAGGATGGAAGCCACCTGTGAAATGCCTGGAGGAAGAAGAAAGCAATTAATTGCATTCCTGTGCTTATGTGCTCTGTCAGGATCCCAAAGCACTTCTCAGAGCATCCTGATGAATGCTTAGAACATGGAGCCACCCCTGTACCCCCCAGCCCGCCCTTAGACATCAGCTGGGAGCACAGTAAGGGTAAGCAGCCTTCCCAAGGCAAGAACCCTAGTAATGGGAAGACCAAGAACAGAACTCAGGCTATAAGGCCAAATCTACCTTCCACAGCTAGGAAGGCTCAAATATGCTCTATTCTTGCTTCTTACTGGAAAAAAAAAAAAAAAAAATCTGATCTGTGGTAGAAATGTGCATAACCTCCTGACAATGTTACCTGCTATGCTCAGAGCCAGAGAATGCAGTGACCACTACTGACAGGGAAATTTAGTTGTCCCACTCAACAGGAAACCTCAGGCTGTGAAACATAGACCTCTAAGCAGTAAACATCTCTCACTATAGCAACGTTTACTCCACAGTGAGGATGAAGTACAACTCATCCAAATCAACAAAAACTCTTCCCCTACCTCTCCTTCTTAAAAAGTCTACCAAAAAAAACCCAAACAAACAAATAAAATTAAAAGATCAAGTTGACAATACACCAGCTGCTCTATGACAGCAGCTGAAATACATGTGGTGATAGTCATTCAAATCAACCTCTTGAAATGCTTCACAGACCAAAGCAAGATATCCTCCCCCAAACCCATCTGTTAGCTACTGAGCACCCACCATTTCCCTTGTAATTGTGTCCCCAGTGACACCAACCTCTCTGCAATATTTGAGTTCTGCTGATGTTGCTCTGCAGAGAACTGGCTGGGGCTTTAGCAATCAGGATCTGTATGTATCCATAGGAGTGGTGATGAGAAATGGCATCTCTGTCTCTAGGCCCTTCACTTGTGGAAATCCACCAAGCGTCATTCCTCTCCTCTGTTCAGGAACCATATGCAGCAGCCCGAGGAGTTAAACGCGAGTTTCTCACACTTCTCAGTATGTGAGAAACCAACAATTACCTATCCTTCACCATTTATGGTCAGCACCACAACCAAAATGGGCCAACATGCAGACAAGGTTAGATCCCAACCAAAAAATAAGTGGCTGATGCTAAGCCAAAACTTAGACAAAGGTGGGAGCAGTGGGAAAGTATCTGGAAGCTCCTAGCTGTACTGCCCTCTCCTTTTATAAACAGCATGTAACTAATCCACATTGTAAAAGTGACCCTATGTTTCTCACTTGATGCCGACCTCTGTTGACAAAAAGTGCTTTGAAACTGCCCTGAACATTAATTATTTAAGTTTCAAGGCTGAACTCCAAAGGCATGGCTACAGGACTTCTCACCCAAGAGCACCTCACACCTTCCTGCTAGCTTCCTAAGGCACCTTGAATATAAAGGTGGCCCGAGCCCAGAAAGCCAAAATAAAATGCCAACAACTGAAATGAAGACAATTTCTGGCAATTCAGCTCCAGAGACACCGCAAAAGCTTCTACCATTACAGTAAAACACATCTGTGCAAGAATGAACTGAGTAGGTTACAGACCATAATAAACTCCACCTTCTTTCACTTTGTCATGTTTTTCTTAGACCTGCATCCTTCACATACCCACAAAGGAACACAGATCATTCTAAAGCAAATGTCCTAACAAAACATCTCCCACAACAGCCTCCTGGGGAGTCAGGAGTAGGGGAAGGAAGAGGAAATCAAGCACTCAAATTAAAAAACCACCTCATATTGCTTAAATCTCTGGAAGCAGGATGTAAGAGTTTAGCTGCAGGTGCCCAGTACTTCAGGAAACCAGGCCCCAAATTGTTCCCAGTAGGTATCTCACAGAAGCCATGGATTCAGATTAGGTGTTGACCCAGAGACCTACAGGACTTTGAAATACCAAACATGATGAGCATCACTTCCTTGTTCAGTAAACAATTTTCTATTCTTGTTGCCCAACATTTTGTTGCACTACTGGATGTGAAAACACAGGCCAAGATACTCTAACAACCTGGTTACAGCAGAAAACCAGCAAATCCCAATCAATACACTTCTCACCAATGAAACATGGCAGGGAAAGCTAAACTCCCACCCACTCCTGCTCAGGCATGAAATTACTGACCTAAAACCTCTGGCTCACCTTTTTCTCCCACAGTGAACATTTCACTAGCCTATGGTAACGCAACAGCGTCAGTGTACAAGCCATAACAGTGATTAATTTCAAGATACATTTCCTAGCCGTACAAGCTTTCTTGGGCTTCTGATCAACATTAATAAAGGACTCAGAGGAGTCAGCAGGATACAGTGGACAGGTCAAAACATGTATTATGACAGACACTTAAGGATTATAATAATGGGGCCTCTTGAACAGAGTGGAGAATCCCAGCATCTGGGCTTCTACTCCAGCCAAGGGACTGGCAAATATTGCTATGAAGGGCTTGAATACGACAGACAATTGCTTGAATGCAACTTTTGTCTGACACTGATAAGTAAAACACCCCGTTGGCGACAGCTGACTTGTAGGAAGAAAGTTGTCAGAGGGTCAGAGGAAATACTTTCTCTAGATCTCCCTCTTTCCAACATACCAGCTGGACCACAAAAAGAAAATTGACCAATAAGAGAAAATAGGCATATATCATACAGTCAATGTCAAGTAATTTCCCCTCATCAAGTTTATAAATGAGTACAAATTTTAGTTTCTTCCCCTTAATATCCATCTTTTAAAATTTTAACTTGTACAGAGTGCAACATAGCGTAACCATCTACTGCATGGCCACTACTGGCTACCTGCACACGCTCAAGCTCACAGTACCTCTGCCCATGTAAACCTCACAGAAGAAGGAGTCACCACCAGCAAGGGCCATTCCGTTCGGTAATACGCAGCAATGCAGATTGCCTGGATGGTCTTGCCCAAGCCCATGTCATCCGCCAGAAGTAAACGTCCACTTCTTGAAATTGCAAAACTGGGGAAAATAGAGAGGGAAAATAAGTAAGAGTCAAAAACCAGCTTACTGTCTGTCCTGGCAGCCAAGATGCGCACAACTCATCACCAAGCCTATAATGTGGATCACCTGGAAGTGATCTGCGTTCTTCAGTAAACCTGGATCTTCTCCCCTA
Source organism: Burhinus bistriatus (assembly GCA_013397275.1). Lineage (NCBI taxonomy): Eukaryota > Metazoa > Chordata > Aves > Charadriiformes > Burhinidae > Burhinus > Burhinus bistriatus. Next base: position 243,527 of record VYXH01010143.1, on the reverse strand, counting down.
GTCTTCACACAAGTGAGCAACTCCCACAAATCTCTCAAAACTTGGAAGCTCCTGAACAGAGTGGTTCAGCCCAGCCCTTAGAGACTTTGATTTCATATGAGGAGCAGTCTCAAGACCTTACAATTATTTAAAGCACATTTTTTCCATGCCATTACTCATATTCTGTCCCACACTTCATCCTGGCTAAGAAAATATTATTAATAACAATGCCACTTTAACACCAGTAAGTACAGACTTCCCTGGATTGCATCTTGAAGTCCACAAGTCCACAACTAATGACCATATATGATGGGGACAGGGACAGTTAAAAGTTTATCTCTACATACATACAATCAGTTATTTTAAATCTTTCAGGGCTTGGGTCCCATTTCCCGGCACTTTCCCATGTGTAGTTAATATTTAAAAAAACAACAACAAGAGATGCACTTGGGAAAAAAAATAAAAAAGATGACCTTACAAAATAAAAAAATCATCTGACAATTAGGCATATACTGAATCACAAGACAGATATCAGAGATGTATCATTTAAACAATTTTATGAGACTAGCAAAATGCTACTTTCCTCCTGACTCATGACGAAGAATTCTAGCTAGAAACAGAACAGATGTGTCACTCAAAAAAAACCCCAACAACAAAACAAACCATACCATAGCAAATAACCAAGAGCCCAGTATGCCAGAGTTTAACAGTTCAAGACTGGAGAAATGTGGAGACCTCAATGGAAGAGAATGCAGCCTGGGCACCAATATAAAGTACACAACTCTAGGCAAGGACTAGCTATTAACAGCATGCAAAAAGGACATACTTCACACCTTCCCGCTGAAAGGGCATGAGGCTCGTCACAATTTCAGAGTCCACTACTGAAAGGTCAGCATCAGGAATGTCTGTCTCTGATGTAGATCTCTGTATTTGAGCAGCAAAGGTTTTTACTACTGCCTCGGGCAGTGGCTCCACTTCTACTGACACAAGGCTCTGTAAAACTTCCACTGCAAAGAACAGAGCAGTTTATTATCAGAAGGGGCAACATACACACAATTTACATTATGGATGTCAGGGTACAACCCTCAATCTCATCAACAATATTATTTCCTATCCTGAAACAGCTCAAGAAAGCACTGCATCATGCACAGGTGTTGCCCTGGCCTCTTCCCTGAAGTCTATTTCAGAACCACATGATGAATCACATCTCCTCCCCTTGTATTTAGACTTGATTATAAAAAACTGGAAGTCTGATGCCATCATTCAGAGATGATTGCTACTAATACAGCTGGAGCTGGATTATTCACACTGAGGGCAGCTTAGGGCACACTTTACTCAGAAATAAAAGTATGGATTTGAACAAAAGAGCTCCTGAAGCCTAGAAGGCAGGGGCATCTTTATCTTGACCTTGGGATTCTGTATTAAACACCTCTGAAGTCTCCACCATCCCAGAGTGATAAGGAGAGACCTGAGACACAGTTACCTAAGAAGATGATACATCTTCAGCTTTGAAAACTCTCTTCCCCAAATTCACACAGGTTTGGCTCCGTCTCCACTTTATCACCCCTCATGTACCATGTTTGGATAAGAAAACAGGAAGCACCTCAAGACTCAGAGAAACTGCTCTTGTACAACCATGAGCAGCACTCTGACAGCCATCCTTCAGGGACATGGTACCAACAGCAACTCCCTGCTCAGCTGGTGTCCACTGCTGTTCTCCTGGACAGAAGTAGCTTGTGGGCCAGAACCAGGCCACAGGCAGCCACTTGAGTCCCTCACCACTACTGTTGTTTCACCCATGAAGCCTCTGAACTTCATCTGCAGAATAAAGCCTTTCCAGTTAACGAAACGGATCCCCAGCTCCCATTATGCAAAGACGTCAGGGCCTTCATCATTTCAACCCATGCATCACAACAAGCAAAGCATCAGGGCAATTCTCCTAGATAACCTTATTTCAGTCCCCTACAGTGGCCTATCTTATCCCAAAAAGATAAATTTATTTCTTTTCAGTTGAACAGTACATTTCTATGAAAACAAATACCAGTTTAAAACATGCAGTGAGCTTGGACCAGGAAAACATGTTTAGTAATCAATCTTTGACCACTGACTGAGAAACAAAAGACAATTCTACACTAGGAACACAAATGCAAGTGCACAGATCCTTTACTGCAGGAAGCATCTTTTTTTTTTTTTATTTAGTGGTTGGTTTGTATACGAAGTCAGGGGGACATAAAACAACTCTGCAACAATAACCAGAGCTATGCAAACTGAAATAAGAACTCGCTATACCAGCAGTAAATGCACCTCTAGAATTTAGTTAGGTATTTTCATTTCACTTATCTCCAAGCGGAAAGCAGCAGGATGGACCCCCGCCACATGAAGGGAGAAAGCAATTCCAAGAAATATACATATGAAAAGATTTCCATTTGTGGTTGGGCAATGATGAAACTTTTTAAACTCTCCAGTTTAATTTATACTTCTGCAATACCAGGAACCCTCTCCACCCGAAGTACAGCACAAGCTTGTTATTACACTCACAGACTGAGCTATGTGTTAGCATAATTGCTACAATTTGCTCACTGATAATTCTGTTGCTATTGTTCTGTACATGAGCTGGGAGAGTGATTAAGATATATCTGCCACCAGCATGATTCATCCAACAGACATTTTTTACTGAAGTGACCTTTCTATAAAGATGACTGAGCAACTAAGCAAAGAGACATTAACCTCTACAAACAGTTCCCAGCTAACAGATATCTCTGCTGGAAATGGCAGCCAGCCTTTTAAAATTTACTTTTTTTTATTTTGATGTAGGTAAATGCACAAAATGAATGCTATTCCTTAAAAAGGCACATGCTAGAAGCCTCAAATGCCCTCACAAATTACACCCTGCAAGAACATATACGGAGAAACGTTTTTTGCTTTCCTTAAATCTGTGGGATTCTGAATATTTCATGTGATGTATACCACAGCCAGCTAGCGTGGCTCAGAGTGACAGACTGGGAGATGATGCATTTGCTCAGACTGACTAGTACGTGCTACAGGATCAGGCCCTTTGCACATACAAAAGACCCTTTTAGCAAAGTGAGAGAGATCATCAGCGCTCACTGAAATCAGGGCCTGTCAACATCCCAGTCCTGAAGTTTCCTAAGTCTCCCCCAAGACACACTTGTTTTCATGACCTGGCATTCCTACAAGGCTCCACAATGTGGCTTTCAGCCCTACAACCATTACTAATGTTATTAAGACATGCATCATAGGAGCACGCAGACACTCAATTATTAAACGTGCTTGGTAGCCCATGGAAGCAGGAGCCCATGCTGGAGAAAAACTACTCTGAGCAACAGTATTTCAGCTCTGAAACACTCAGTCACACTTTCTAAGGATGTGTGTAGCGCACCTTGCTTACTATCCTTCTGAAGCTTTTCCAAATAAAATTCCACAGCCACATACCCTCACATTAGTACCAAGGCAAACACAACAGGCCAACTGGGATGATAAATAATTATTTAATACTTAGGACTTGTGTAATGCAAATCTCAAAGCACTCTATAAACTTAACTAAACAGAAAAAAATAAGAAGCAGATGTGCTGTTTAGACTAGATTATTCTGCAAAGTGGCATCTTCTTATTTAAAAAANAAAAAAAAAAAAAAAAACAAACCAACACAAACCAACAATCCACAGTTCTGTATTTCAGTTCAGTGAGTCACAGTTCCAGCAGCATTGCACAGAGGCACTGCACAGGAGTGTCTACTGGTCAACTCCTACCAGGAAATTAACATTGTAGTGACTCTATGTGCTTAGATTCCACTTGCAAGGGAAAATATGATGCCCTCTTAAAAAGATTTTTTTTTGCTAAGCTTCTTTTAAGCATCCATCAACCAGCACTGAAGCATTTTAGTAGAGTATGAAATTCTGCTTCAAGCAGATCTGCGCACTTCTGCAAGAGAAACAAGCAGCTCTTCTTGTTTGCCTCAAAATCAACTCAGCTATGGCAGCAACCTGAATTCTAACCTGCCTCATACATCAATCAAAAAAACTTAACAGTTGTGTGCTGCCTGCAAAGCTATTGTTACCAGCAGTAGCATGTGAGTCTGAACAGCTAGACAGCCACCACCAGACTGTAACTGTAGATGAACTGGTTGTTACAGAAATCACCAGGTGACTTGAAAACCTAGTGCTCTGATCTGAAAAACAAAATTTGCTGGGTGTGAAATGAATTAGCACAACACCGTGCATACTATTTAAATCTTGTAGTAAACTAAAAGGAAGAAATGTAAGTAAAACAGCCTGATACGTGTTTGTTTTCTAAGCAAGGAGTGGCTATGCCGGTTTATTAATTGATATAGACACGAAAGAGAGCAAGGCAGGGATGGCACTGAGGACACGGGGAGTACAGCTAAAAAGAGTCAGTAAGACAGAATTTCTGTAAGGACAGGAAGGCCTGCCAGCCACCATGCCAACCTCTTCAAATTTGGCAAGTGGGAATAGAGGAATCCATTCTCCTGCAACTCTTTAGTTGAAGCAGAGCTGCTATACCTTATAAGCAATAAAAATAACTTTGATAGTAAATATATGCATGTGCATATAACAAACTGCACAGAAATTCAGCGCAGAATCTGACAAAACAGAGCTACCATCCTAACGGCCCTTAAAGGGCTGCCATGAATAACACTTATAAAGTTTTGAGTCTGGGCAAACAGTGTAAATGTCTGACAAAACAGGATGACACCTGCTTCACAATTCGTTAGTAACTTATCTCCCCAGAGTCAAAAGGCTTAGCCCAAGAAATTAAGTTGGAATTCATTTGCCTCCCCAGAAAATAGCCCTAGCAAAGAAAATGCAGCTACTCACTCAGTTTGGGATAGTCCTCCAGCAGGAAATTCCACTTTCTGGTGTTCGTATCTGCAACAGTTACAACAAACACTGTCATAAGTCTCTTAAAAAAGATTGAATTCTCTGTTCATAAGAACATGGCTACCCATCCATATCCTAAAAGAATTCTTATCTTGTCCAGCATTAAATTCTCCTTTATTTGCTTTCATGTTAAGCAAATAGTTTGAAGAAAACTTAAAAGTATGAGCGCACATCTAGAAGTTGTGGTATCACTGGAGCAAGCCAAGGCCAGCTCCCCTTGTGAACCATTGTTAACGAACCTACCTGCTCAAGGATTTTGGCAACTACTTTCTTTTCATTGCAAGGAGGGATGAAGAATGTGCGTGAAGGTTCCTATTTGTTATCCAATAAACTCTGACTTCAGTTAGTAATACAATCACTTTCAATTGTACCTCTGTACCCTACAGATGATGTGCTTAGGATGGTACAGAGGAAATTCCCCAATTTATCAATACTCAAAACGTAACATGAATGCCAGACTTCTCTGGCAGGTTTATTTCTGGGTAGCACCTGCCTACAGCTTTCAGGAAGGTAGAGTGAATTCAGTCAGCTGAAGACACAATGAGCCACGTGGGGCCCTGCCCAAAGAACAAGTGCTCCAGGATTTGTTCCCCATGCTGTCACTGACCTGCTGTGACACTGCGCAGGTCACCTCATCAACTCTGCGCCTCATTCCCGCACTACAGACGGGAAAACTGATACTCGCCATTGAAATCTGAATGCCAACATAAAAAGTGCTCTAAGTTCCACTTGCCTCAAAAACATCTGTAAAGCTGTTGGTAAACTCAATCTGCTCAGGCACTCGCAGCCATCATACACCACAGTAAAGCAGGAAAAATATGAGAATGTCCAACTGCATTTGGTAATAAAGACAAGAACTTATGCATGGCCTCCATACTGCTGGCAAATTATGAGCGCATCCCACCTCAACAGTGAATGTAATCATGCCGAGTCCTGAAGTATCACCTTGGCTAACAGGCCCAGAAGGCCCAGGACATGTTCTGGCACGGAGTAAAGTGCAGGACACAGATACAGCACTATACCAGAACTACAGGAGCTCTCAAAATCTTCACCAAAGCACACCCTCTCATGCTCTTTCAGAGGGATGTACTCTCCTCTGAAGCATTCATAGTACTCCAAGAGCAGCCCCAACAACGCTACTAGAATAAAGCGGGAACAACCAGAGACTCACCATAATTTCTGGAAGCCATCTGTTTGAACACTCCAATCACTTCTGCAGAATACCCAATATCAACCTCAAACCGCAAGCGAGAGATCAGCACGCACTTCCCTTTGACAAGGGCTGAGGGTTTCTTCCAGTTCTTACATATCTTCAAGAGGGATTTCACATCAAACTTACTGCCAATGAAATGAGAGTCTGATGCCAAGCCAACTGCATTTTCTCCTTCCAGTGGTGCCAGAATTACTGACGGAAGTTGATTTGCTGCTTCCACTAGGGAGAAAAGCACGAGAAAAGAACTAATAACAAAGAACACGGATAAAGTAAAGATGCACAGGATGCTTTGGGAAGAGAAGAGACAAGAGGATAACAAACAAACCATACACCTTCAAGTTTGAAAGGAACAGAACAATGATTCCCTGCTTTCACTCACAGGGACGTGGCATGGAGGAGCAGGTTGGTGGGATTTTCCACAGAGAATACAGCCGGGGAAGAGGGAACACATGACAGCAGGTGAACAAGGGCCTGTCCAGCATTGTTCCTGCATTAGGCTTCCCCTCTGTCAAGCAACCCCAAAACACGGTTCACTAGGCCAGGGCAGGCAATCTGCAGAACCATACTCAGCAGGTAAATTGCACACAGTGATAGAGCATTTTCACTTACAAAGCTGCAGGGACAAGCACGTGGTGATCAATAGTATGTGCCTGACAAGATGGGAAGGTAGTTCTGCAAACAGGAAAGGAGAAATATCTAAAAACATCTGCCTCCTGCCTCATGTCAATGTCTGATATGCAATCTCACATAGGAGGAATGCTGTATATTCACAATACTGTAGGAAAAATATCAGGAAGGAATCTAGTCCAAACCCCTAAATCCCCTGTGTTACCATTTAAGTCCATGACCCTTTATTCTGTCCTGTCTTTCAGTTAGACCTGTACTTTCTCAAGCCATCTGCACTCTTATCTTACTAATCACTAGCAACCAACATGATGCCAGGACACGGGGAGAGAAGGGACACAGCATTTTACAGCTGTTAGCCTGAGACCGCAGCTATCCATACTAATAAACGTTCCACTTCCCCCTGTGTGTCTTTGCCCATCTATACCCATGTGTTGTCTTCATTATTATAGCTGAACTGTGATGGTTAAGCAACAACAACCATTTTTTCTTGTATTTTTACAGCACCAAAATAATGCAATTCATCCCCAGGTCTCTAACTCACAGGTACTACAGCAACACAAGGACTCACTATCACCTGCAGAGTCCATTAGACTCAAGAGCTGGGGAACACTAAGCGTATTCTGCCTCCATGTATTTGTAAAGAGAGGCAACCTCCCAAATCCAGTAGCTGTTTAGAGTGAGCCCAGGTAAATCTAGTCCTTTGAGGGCTAAGCTGCACACCATGATCCACCCTGCTTCTTTTTAAATAGTCCAGCTTACTGATATGTAACAACAACTTAAACCAATATAAGTTCAGTGGTTAAGATTTGAAAAGGGGGGAAAAAATGGAAAAAGAAACAAATTCAGACACTTTCTTCCTAACCACTTAGCAAGCCATTTGGATTTCATCCAACTTTATTTTTAAAAAGTGACTTCCAGAATAAACCCAAGCATTTGAGATTTCTACTCCAAAGAAAAAGCATCAAGTGAAAGTAATTTTTAAAGCAGAGAACTAGGAAACCACCAATTTGACTTTCTCTTCCCAATGCACCAAGCAAGAGTTTAGATGCTACTGGTTTAGCATTACATAGTTGGAGCTCATCTCTACAACTAACACTGAAAGAAATTGGAAAAAAAAAAACCCAAACACCCCATATTTTAGTCTTTTATTTCAATATCTGTTTCTGGACTTGACTGCATGTTTAATTCATAGTACAAAGGAAGAAATGTAATACAGGACAACACTATTCAGAAGAACAAAATTAACAGTGGAAAGTTCGAAAATAATTCTTTTTACACTTACAAGACTTCAAACCAAGGCCCTTTTAAGCCAGTTCCCTTTACTCAGGTTATTTTTTCCCCTGCTATCATTGTCCAATGTTGATCACATATTGTCTTCACATGTCAACAGAAACTTTCCACAGAGAATTTATATATTTGATGGCTTTAAGGAAAAAAGCCTGATTTCTGAAAACCACCCTCTTCATTTGCAAGCTCCTTGCTGCAGAGACTCTGCTCTCATCTGTACTTGATACACTTCAAGCAAACCAGTAGCAGTTAAATTATAAATGTGTGGCAACCCACATGGGAAGCTAAAATACCAGCACTCAGCTGTGGGTTTTTCAAAGTGCTCAACACAGGCCTAATTCTGTTCCCACTGAAATCAATAGTGATTTATCACTCGCTTCAATACAATGTGCTTTTGAAAAGCTTACCTGAAGTGTTTCCCTCTATCATCTCTCAATCTTTCCAGAACAAAATGACAGGAGAAAAAAAAAGATAAAACCATCCTTGTTATGGCAAAAAAAGGCAACTTCATTTTCAGTCTCACTCAAAGCCCTACAGAATCACCCTTTTTCCTTTTCTGACAGCCAAAATTAACAGGAAAAAAATGTAAAAAACAAAGCTGTGTAAAAAGAACATACATGAGTGGACCTAGAAATTAAGCATTAGCCAGTGGAAAATGCTCAGTTCTCAATACAGACTCGTATGAAGTACCTGCACAGCAGATTATTTTTTTTCCTATGATCAGGCTTGTTGGCTGCTGAAAGATTCAGCAATGGCAGAAAAAGTTAAACCTATGCTTGATTACATGAAAAATCAAGTTATTTCTAATCAACTACAGTGTCAGAAAAACGTTATGAGCTAGATGCCTAAAAGATGGATGTTATGTTTGAGCAGCACTGCTTTTATTTCTCCAGACAATAACAAAGCTAAATAATAACTATGGAAGGCAGGGGAAGGGAGTCAAGACTTAGATCCTTTTTTACCATTCAACAACCCATTTACTTACTGAAATTGCTGTAATCTTCCAGGCTGAAATTCCATTTTTTCATAGCAGGATCTAAAATAGGGCAGAATATGAATCATTTGGCGTAGAAAAAAGCGGTGTTGTGAAACGCTCATGCAAGGCAAGATAGAATTCATTCTACTCATGCAAACTTTTTGACACACGTCTGAAAAACAGTATGTCCAGGTTTACAGCTTTGTGACACCAAAAAAGCCATAGGGCATATCAATACTAAGACAAGAAGAATACAGCAGCCATTCACAGGGAGCAGAAACACATGGGGGGAACAAAAGTAGAATATAACAAATAAAGGCAGGGAGAAAAGATCAGAAGCAAGCCAAAAGGTGGAGACTCCACTGCTCAGTAACCCAGTTAACAAAATCAGCTCATCAACTCTGAACTACAGCTGAAGTGACCCATTTTCCCATTCCACTTTATGAATAACTTCTCTTCCTTCACTCCCAAAAGACTCTGACCAGCTGCTGTCACTAAACTTCTTACAGCACTGTTCATAAAGCAGGGCTTCTGATTTCTTGGCTAAACCCAAGCTCAAGCTATTTATGCCCAGAATTTCTTTCCAGTTTCAGCTGTCTTTACTTTTCCAGTCCCCATTAATACCACATATTCCAGTCCAGCAATAGCTGTACTGCTAAGACCATATAGCAACTACAGTTCCAGCAGACACTGAAACTACAATCTAACGTAAAAGAGGTAACAGCAAACAATCAATTCTTACCATAGCTTTTGCTTGGTATCTTCTTAAAAACAGCAATAAGCTCAGCATTATACCCTATTTCGACCTGGAATCGGTCTTCCCCATATTTCACACATTTTCCTTTCGTAACACTGTTTGCTTTCTTGCAAGAGGCAGCTTCAAAGGTAGAGCCTGCACCAGCAGAGCTGGTCAGCTTCTGCATCCTACCACTGGCCTGAGAGGCACCACCTCCCCCTTCTCTTTCCATTGGTCTGCTTGTGTTTATCAGCATTTCTGAATCATTTAGGGTAGCGCTGCTTGGCGGTGAAACATATTTTATGGCAGATTTGTTCTGACTTTGTAAATCTTTAGTACCGTCAGGGTGCCCGTTATCATTTAATCTAGGATGAGATGGTTCTGTAGGGTTTTTGAAAGCTGGGTAGCATTTGGGCTGCTGGAATGTACCAAGATTAATTAAAGCTTGTTGACTGTGTTCCTGACCACCAGTGTCCAAGTAATGTTTATGGGAATAACTCAGAGAATTTGGGATCGTTGTAGGGAACTGCTTAATGCCACTTGCTTGTTCTGAGTCCACTGAACAAATCTTTTGTTGCTCTCCATGTGAACCAGCCATCTGTTGGTTTGCAATGGGATGATTATAATCTTTCTGAAGATAGCTCTTCTGCTCTGCAGGACTGTTTGGATTCTGTTGGTTCTGGCTAATGAACCTGACATGATTGTTTTCTTGCTTCAAGTTTCCCTGATTGCCTGGACTCTGTTCCTTCACCTGAGGTCCAGCGATCCCCACCTGCCCACCTCTCTGGGCTGCTAGCCTCTCTGCTCTCCTAGCCAAAGCCTTCTGGCGGTTCTCTTCAATTCTTCTCTTTTGTTCCTCTGTAAGGCCTGATGACATCTTCAACAAACAATAAATCTGAATCAAAACTGCATTGGAAATTAATCACAGAGGCACCTGCCTCTTTACAGGAATGAACGCCAGTCTACAAAAAAAAACAAACAAAAGCAAGAGACAGGAAGTTTCAACTCTGTTCCCTCCCCAAAATGCTTATTGTATTGATAACTCAGTAGAATTAGTGACCGAGTGTTACGGTAACTGATCCTGCACAAAACCCAGTACTACAGCAAGGCTGGCAGACCAATGCCGAGCCATTATCAGCAAGCAGATACTGATAACCACTGCTGGGGCTTTGCATGCTCGACCCACATAGACAAAACATGGAAAAAGGAGAAAACCCTCATTCCATTACAGTTCTGAGCACTTGTCTCTGCAAAACCCAGCAGAACTGATAAAATAGGCAAGCCTGCACTGCAGAGCTAGCCCTGCAAAGGCAAATGCAGGCAAAGCAATACATCACTGCAATCTTGTGTGGAAGCATTTCATATTTCTGGTTCCTAACAGCAAAGACAGGACAACACTCCATCTTGCCTGATCACCTTCCAGTTCTTGGGCATCTCACAGCATGTAGCAGATACATACTGAACCCCAAAGGGCAGAGTCTGCTCCTGCCTTGAGAAAGGTCCACTCACAGGTCAAGGACCTTCTGACGAGAGCGAGGACCTGGCTCCCACCACATCTCCCCAAAACTGGCCTCACTCCATCTGGCTCCCTGCCTTACGCCCCAGGGCCTGCCTGCCTCCTCCACAAGTCAGAGACCAACTTTCCTCACCACCCTGTAAGAAGCGAGGCTCACTCCTTGCCCCGCTCCTCTCCCAGGCACCACGCTCCCCTGTCCCAAACTCCACTGAGGGCCCAGCCCCCACCTCGCAGGCTGGGGTCCCCAGCCGTCCTCAAGGACCACCCGCCATCCCACAGAGGCCACGCCGCAGGCCGCGGTCCCTCCTCCCTTCCCGCTGCAGCCCGCCCTGGGGTCAGCCCCCGCCCAGCCGCCTTCCCGCCGCCACAGGCCCACGCACCCACCGGCTGGCAGAGGCCCGGTACGCCACCGCAGGGCGCGCAGCCGGGCGGACTACAACTCCCAGCAGACCCCGCTCTACCGCCCGGCGGCACGGACCGGCCGGCGCCGCGCAGCATGCCGGGAGCTCAACCTCTGCGCGCGGGGCGCTCGGCACGCTGGGATATGTAGTCTTCCCCTCACGGCGCCATCTTAGGGGCGTCGAGAGCTGCGCGTTTTCGCTGCAGGAGTCGGCGGGCTGGAGGCCGCCCCTGCCACCTTCGCAGGGGTTTGGTTCAGCCCCACATGCAGGGTGCGGGCCCACGGGCTGAGGCTTTGCCCCTGACAGTACCCAGTGCTGCGGCAGTGCTGCCACACCAGCAGCCTCTGGTGCGTGGGGCCTGGCACACCAAGGTGTGGGGCTTATTTTAAATGAGTGACTATGAGTGGGGAATAAAAAATGGAGGTAATGCATGAGGAAGGATGAAAACACTATTGTGAGCAGTGAGGAGGAAATCCACCCCAGGGTGTTCAGAGCAGTGGCTGACATTGGTGCAAGGCCACTGTCTGTAGCGTTTGGAAAGTGGTGAAGATGAGGGGATGACCCTGGCAACTGGAAGAGGGCAAATGTGAGAGCTGTCTACAAGAAGGGCCCAAAAGAGGACCCAAGAAACTACAGGCCCATTAGTCTTACTCCAGTCCCTGGGAAACTGGTAGACTGAGTCCTCCTAGAAACTGTCACAAACACAGATTTACCAAAGGCAAAACATGCCAGACTAACCTGATCACCTCCTACAACAAAATAACATTTTCTGCCTGTTGTTTACCTGGACTTTAGGAAAGCATTCGAGACTTTCCCACAGCCTCCTCCTGGACGAACAGGCCAGATGCAGACTGGAGGGGTGGTCTGTGAGAGGGGTGGGAAATTGGCTCCCAGCACTTGCAGAAGGCAGTGATCAATGGGTTTTACTCAGGCTGTCACCAGTGGGGTCCCTCAGAGATTGATACTGGGCCCCATGCTGTTCAACAAGTTGCACGTGATATAAGAAAGAAAATTTTTACATTGAGAACAATCAATTGATGGAACAACCTCCCCAGGGACATGGTGTGCTCCCCATCACTGGGGATTTTCAAGATGCAATTGGACAGGGTGCTAGATAATCTCATCTAGGCTCCCTTTCCCACAAAAGGTCGGACCAGATGATCTTTCAAGGTCCCTTCCAACCTGGGCTGTTCTATGATTCTGTGAACACCTTCATAATAAGGTAATTACTCATATTTGCATCAAAGTTCTGAATAAAAGGGTCTCCCAGGGTTTTAATTATACATGGGGCTTGATTATACACATCAATCCATGCTTCCTGGACAGTCATGATCCCCATGTGTGTGACCAGAGCAATACCTGGGGAGAAAGCAGAGAAAAGGCCCTGGGGAGAACTATAACCCCCTCCCATCCCTGACTTTCACTACCCTTCCCAGTAGCAGGTCTGGAGCCACCGTCCCTGTCCCCAGATGCCATTTTCTCCCACCTGACAGACCCTTTGGCTGGGGACGCCGAAGCCAGCTGGCTGCTTCACAGTTTATTCATTCTTCTCTCTGCTGGTTAATTAGAAAAGGTTATCCTTAAATTGCTTCCTGATTAAGCAGCAGTGACTGCCATTAGTCAGGAGCTCGTCAGCCTGAGAAAAACAAGGCAGGGAGCAAGAACGAGGCGCGACTTGACACACAGCACAACCCCGGGAGTGCTGTTGCTCGCCTGGGAATTGCACACGCACAGACCTGAGCACGCCACGTGCGCACAGGTGCTCACAAACACGCTGCTTTTAAACAAAACCACAGGACTGAGGAGAGGTCCAGGTCCAGGGTTTTGTCCCAGCTTCTCTTAAGAAAAAGAGTAAAAGTCGAATCTTTTCCCAGATTCCAGGGCCCCTCACTTCAGCGCGGGTTTGCTAGCAAAAGATGCTCAGCCCCATGGCCTCCGTTCAGATCCTCTGCTGTTGCCCTCTCTTCCTCTGCAAGCCAGCATAGTCCAGCTGGCTACACAGCAGAGAGGGAAAGGAATGGATGAGAGACCTTTTTTTTCTCCTTCTTGTCACACTTTTAACTGCCCAAAGCTAAACCAGATCCCAGCATCACATATGGGGGGGGGAGAGAGAGAGAGAGAGAGAGAGAGAGAGAACACGCAGAGCATAACCCTGCAACTGTTTCCAGACACCTTCTACCCCCTCAGCAGCTATCCAGTTCCAGGTCTCTGGTGATGGCTCCTTATGCTTTGGGAGATCTGGGGAAAAAAATAAAACAACTTGGGAAAAGTGGAGAAAAGCCCCTATCAGGGACTGTCCGCAGCTCGTGAAAATGATGACAGCATAGCATTGTTTGCAGAGAGCTCTTGGGTTGCATGGTCAGGCAGACACACAGACAGACGTTGAAGCATTTGCTCCATATGGCACAACTTCAGCAAGGCACAAGGAACAGCCCAGCCATGCAGAGAACAGACCTACAAAATGAGAGGCCGTTTGCGAGCAGTTTGCTGGTAGCACTCCAGGTGTCCTTTCAGTCAGAACATGCTTCCAGCAGTGGCTTGGACTCACTTTTCACATACTGGGTCAGGGAGCAGAGATGCAGTACAAAAAATTCTGGGAGGACTGGGGAGGGATAGCACACCGCAGCGCTGCTGGGGAGGAAATGGTTCACCCAATTCCAAAGAAATGCTCCCATCATTGTAAAAACATAAAGAAATGGGGTTGTCAGTGCTGTTCTTACCAGGATCTTCCCATCACTTGGATCATGCTCTAAAGATCCTCTCATGGGCTGGGCTGGTCCTGACTGCTGGCTCCCAAATGAGGACAGAACTGCCTGGCCATGTGTCATACATCTTGTATAAGCAGCAACTAATATCTGAAATACAAGCAACCCAAGACCCCAGAGCTGTTTTGGAATCTCATGGATTGTCCTCTGAGGGGTTTTGAGCTGCTCTTAGGAGGTCCTACTGCTGTCATGCTGAATGTATTCACCCCACTCCACCACCTTGCCCACACACCTTTTCGGTTCTCCATGTGGACAGAGCTGGCCACCTTCATCCTGGATGTGGACAGCCTGCACTCTCTGCTGGGACTGAATTGCATGCAGAATTGCTGTGTGTAGCACGGCCATTCAGCAGACAATGGGAAATCAGCCCAGGCTGACACCCCTCAGATGCCTCAGCTTCTTGGAGGGGTTTGGTAGCCCACACCAACCTCAGAGACGCCATTACCAGTGCTCAAATATGCTGGTCTTTGACCAGCTGTGGAGACTTGCAGTTGCACCTTCTAAAAGAAATTAATCCCATGCTTGTGAGCCTGATCAGTTCTTTCACAGATAAAACCAATCAAGTGGCTGGATTGGGGACATGCAGGTCAGCCCTTCAGGGCCAGTCTTGGGGCATGAGAGTCAGAGAAAGGACCCTGGACTGGCAGAGCTCCTTCTGTTTGGGGAAACCCTTTTGTGTGGGATGCTCTGGTCTGGTCTGAATACTATGTACAGTACCTGTCCTC
This sequence comes from Burhinus bistriatus, assembly GCA_013397275.1. Lineage (NCBI taxonomy): Eukaryota > Metazoa > Chordata > Aves > Charadriiformes > Burhinidae > Burhinus > Burhinus bistriatus. The sequence goes on along the minus strand of VYXH01010143.1, from coordinate 228,383 downwards.
TCTGGGCTGCGGGGTTGTGCTTCCTCTGCTCTGGTTTGGGGTCCTCAGTGGGGTCTAAGCTTCCTGATGGGGAACCAGAGCCGCAGGCTCAGATGACTGGGGGTACTTGGGTTTGGGGCTCGACCTGGGCACAGTAGCTGACTCTGCATCCCCCCTTGTACCTGTTCTCCCTGGATTTCTTTTGTTAGACAGCTGTTAATCACCTCTACTTCTCTCCGCACATCAAGGACCATAGCCTGCTGGCCCATTTGACAGCCCAAGTTGACTCTGAGTCAGGCCCTTTTCCCAAGCACCTTTGTAGCACCAAAGACAAAATTTGGAGTTTGCTGAATCCAGCTGCCCTTGAAACTCTGATGAAAGAGGACCTGCAGAGGCTTTTCTGTGAGCTTTTCTAGCATGAGGAGGTTGCTCCCCTTCTCTGACTGCCAGCTCAGTGAAGACCACTTCTTTTTTCCTGCTCTTTGGCCACCCGGTGCAAGAAAAATCCGTCACCCTCCACTCTTTTGAAGCAGCCTCTCTTATCTACACAGCTTGTTCTTCCCTGGCACGTTGTAGCCTTCCTGCTCTTGTTTATAGTACAACCCCTCCAACAGATTGCAGGGTCTCTTTTCTGCCTTCTGTCCTTCTTGGCTGAATTCCTCTCCACAGCTCCAGTCCAGAGCAATGGTCTGCACAGCACATGGCCTCTGCTTTGCTGCCAGGCTGCTGCCACGCTCACAGGGCTGCTGCAAGGCTGAGCAACTCTTGATCTTTTATGCAATGCAGCCCAGGTGTGGGGGGCAGTTCACTGGCACTCAGAACAAAGATTTGAAACAGAAAAAAAAACCCCACATCCTACATTGAGATGCAAACAGTGTTTCCAAAGCTTCTGTGTTGCCAGCATTTAACACAATGTGAGCTGTGATCCAGCTGAGGTGAGGGCACTAGCAATGTGGACTCACCAATGTCTTATAATATGCTTGAGTTCAGGGCAGAGCGTATCTCTCTCCTCTACACAACTGGGTTTTTTTGTCCAGATGCTGAGCAGAACTTTATCTTGGTGAAACATGGTTGAACTGGCAGAAGGGTGAGAAGTCAGAAGGAAAAGCTTTTGTGCACATGCAGAGAATTTAACTGCATAACCTTTATTTCCTTAGAAAACCAGGTTAAACAAGCCAAAGTTGCATTCCAAGTTCTATACTGGAGCTTAAATTACTGGCCTGGTTTTCAAACTCAGAATAAGCAGCTAATCCTATGGCCTTCGTATTGATGTGAAACCAACTTTTGAGATCCTGTTTGTTAAAGCTAGCCACAGTTCTCTGCCCTTTCTTTTCCTGGTGCATGAGAGACCTGGGGAAATGGAGAAATCCTTTAAGTGGGAGCATCAGAGGTCACTGATGTTAAATAATTAACCACCAATGTAATATTAATGGTCCTTTGCCCTTGCACAGGAGCAGTATCTCTCTTTGGATCATCTCAAAGCATTCTGCGGACCAAGAGGAGCTGATGGAGCAGCTCTGGACTTCTGTGGGACACAAAGTCTGATGCCAAGGGGGTTTCCAGGAGACAGACCCAGGGTTGTGGCATGCCCAAGCCATGAACTTACAGTGGGTTGTGATACAACTGTTTGCCATCGTCTGCTGTGACTTAGATGAGAGCAGCATAAGACAACTGCTTTAATTAGGACCGTGGACTCAGCCCAGGACTGTCCTCTGCCTTAGTCTTCATTCATGCAATTATGCAGGAAGGTTGCTGTCATCTTAGAAACCTCCATGAATGCAGTGCATGGAAAGGGAGCCAGAATCTGGCCTTGGCAAACAGCACACTTAAGCACAGGCTTAACTTGAAGTGTGTGCTTAATCTTGTTAAGCCTCCACCTTCAACAGAGATGATTTTCCTTTATGTTGGGAGTCTCATCTGCTACAGAAGGGGGAGTCACAAGGTGATTTGTTTGTTATATTTTGTATAGCAGCCTGATCTAGAAAACATTTGCTGTCATCTGCAGTATTTTGCTACCAGCTTGTCTCGGTGACTTCCACTGGGCTCCTTGGGATAGCAATTATTCCACAACAGGGAGTGCTCTTGAAGTGTCAGGGCAGCATGCTTGCAAGGCACTGCTGCAGTCTGCCTGGGTGGTCTCTCATTATAAATAACAAAGGTCTTAGGAAATGGGAATGCACGCACCTTTATTTAGGGGGGGTGTTTCCCCATTTTGATCACAGTAAAAATCGTGATAGCCAGATCCTGACAAACAGCTACAAAGGTTCTGTTTAAAAGAATGTGACTACGGAAAGCAGATGCTCATCAAGTTAAATAAGGAATTTAATTAGCCTGCATTTTATCTTGTTTTCAGCAATATGATGACAAATCGCATCTTAATAAAATAACATTAGGGAGCAGCACAATTCCAGTGCTTCAGGAAATGAGAAGCAGTATAAGTTATAGGCCTATTCCCACCAAAGAAGCCATTCTCATTCAGAAATCTGACATGATGTTAAGATGGATAATGTTTTAGCAAAATGGTCCTCTGGCGTTTAGAAAGATTTACAA
>VYXH01010143.1:214127-225843 GCA_013397275.1 Burhinus bistriatus | reverse complement strand
AGTGGAGGGGGGGGGGGGGGGAAGGAAGTGGCATGAATAGCTCAAGGGACAGGTAGTGCAATTAATATTTTTTTATTCCTATGGTGGCACAGGCAGGCAGAGTTCTTTACAGGTGAATAAAAAGAGATGGCCTTTCCCCAGTAGGGCTATAACTAAACATAGACATTATACACTGTACAACAAGCAGCAGTTTTAGTGTTTGTCATGTAGTGGAATATGTCCAAATTCAATTACAATCTCACATTTGATCTAGGAAACGAGTTTTGTGTAACATTGTGATCACAGGTCTTACCCTGAGAAAGGTTCATGAAGGATCCACGGAAAGTTCTCTCATGACATGGTTTGAGGGCTGCAAAAGTTTAAGCTCAGTTGTAACTTCTGGGACTCGAGAAACTAGTGTTGTTTAGAATATTTCTGTCCAGTGAAAAGGATTACAAAACACAAGAGTTACAACAACAAAAGATTATGAGATTTAGTATCATTATACATGAATAAAGGAACTACCTGGCCCATTCAGCATGGTTGTCCACTGAATCCTTTCTTTTGTCTGTACTGGGGAGCAGATACGTGGTTTAGGTGATAGATCATGGGATTATCACATAGCTGCCCACTATAAAATGCACAGTTTGATCCTGGGTGATATCTTGAGGCAATATGTTTCACTTGCTGATCATACGTTGTAACAACAGTTATTCTTGATGGTCTATTTGACGTTTTCCATCTTTCAGATTCAGTGGTTGCTCCATAGCTCTTTATTAGGAAAGGAGAAAAATGCAAGAGTAGTCTGATTGGATCTGTTGTCATGCGAGGGTGCACACACACACAAAGAGTACTCACGTTGAGTTTATACATCTACATATATTTGTGCATATGCAAATACATATCTTTGCTGATAGAGTAATTTTCTGGATTCATGATTTAATGTATTAATCTAAGATTATGCTGCTATTGCTGAGGACAGAAATGCTTCAGAAGTCATTGATGAATTGGGAGTCTTCTGCAAGTAACTTCTTGGCCTGCATTTAGTTTAGGTTGATGAGGGTTGAAAGCTGTTGCTCTCTAACAGCTGTTCACTGGTGTATGTGAAATGAGTTTATAATTCTTGATCCAGGTCCTAGAAAACAGATGTCCGTGCTACAAAACCCACCTTTGCTATTTACACCCTCGCTAACACTGTCTAGAGGGATGGTGATGAAGCTCTGCTCATTGCTATGGGGCAGCCTTGAATCAAAGGGTGGTACAGAAGTATGGGTTGGGAGTGGGTCTCCTCTTTTAACAGGCAACAAATTCCTTTTAAAGTTATCTTGCAGGAGCTAGATTTAAAAGTGATTGTGGAAGGGTGAGGTTTTCCCTTCTCTTTATCGGTGGAAAAAATTTTGGAATGTATTGACCTGGAAAATCCAAGCTCACAAGCAGCAGCTGGGTTTTCAGCAAGTGTCTTGTTTCTTTCCCTGTTGTCCATCTGGATTCACTGTAACACAGAGAAATCAAGCATTGCCTCTGAAGTCAAGTAAAGTCTGGAAATGGTCATCATTTCCATACAATTTTCCCAGGATGAGTGGTGCTGCCCCATGCTCTGAGAACGCTACTTGGCAGATGTGAAGGGCTCAGATCTGTAAGCAGTGGTGGGGATGACTTTTCTCATTTGCAGAGTTGTTTGCAGAATTGGACCCTAAGCCCTCCTGCAGCGAATTGTGAAGCAATGCACAGATCAAATCAAGATGCTGACTGTGACTGCATCACGGCACAGTATCATGCTGATAGAATTTGAGGCTGAAAGCAGTGACATTCATGTCTAGCGATGTCTAATACATCATATGGTTGTAAAGTGACAACTGAGTCCTGGAGGACAAAGACTAACCCCCGTATGCCCTGCAAATATTTTCCAGTCCACAGACAAGTTAAAGACCAGGTCTTGAAAATAATTTGGTACAGCCTGAACTTGATCTCTTAACAGCAGAACAGGTAGTTCCCTCTGAATTTGCACGTCCTGTCAGGTTTTATTCATGGTCATGACACCATGTGGTATTAATGTTCCCCGTGGATGCAACCAACTTTTTTTATAGATTTTCCAGACTTTCATTAATTACTTAATTGGCACACAGTAATATAAGAAATGAAGTGTATTCCTGTAGGGCGGTCATATTTCAGACAGGCACCAAGCTATTTGCAAGCAGAATTAAAAACAAATGGGAGAAACGTTTTCAGTTGTCCTGCTTCCTCCCTGATTTCAGCAACAAAGCTGATATATTGCCAGGTACTGATCCCACTACCTGAGATTTGTCCAGATTGAGAACTTATTAGTGTTTATTTGAGGGAAAAGAGAGAGAGAGAACACAGCTTGTGTAAATCAGATTGAAGTATTTACAACTCCTAAGCAATGCTCATTCTAAGAACAAGCTCACTATGTGATAACACCACTGCCATAAAAGAAGTTCATTTTGAATGGATGCCACTTTGCAAATACCTGGTGGGTGTTGAGTTCTTGAGGGTTAGTTCCTAGAAGAGAAAACAGGATTGCTGGAAAAGTTAAATACTTCAGATGGAGATTATCTGAATGATTCAATAGGTGAGAGACTTAACAGCCACTGAACCTTGCTTTGCTTGTAGTTGATAGTTCAGAACCATCTTGGGTCACAGTAGGGGAGAAATTGTTACAGCTGATACAGACTAAATGAAAAAATGAGGGTCTTGACCCAGGCCTAGTGAGCAAAGAACTTCACTGTATGCCGTGATTAGCCTTGGCTTGCACATTCAGTGGGAAGGGCATGGTTAAATACGAACCTAGAAGGACAAGTTCCTGTCTCTCCTCTCAGTGTGGTTGCTGGATGTCAAAAACATGAAATATTAATAGTCAGTGTGTGTTAAGAGTCCCCCTCCCTGCCTGATCCACAGACAATGTGCATCTGTCTGCTTTCAGCCACAGAGCTCAGCTCAAGCTGTGGATGCCGGCGCTTTTCGCTTGGGAGCCCTCGATGCACCCAGCAGCAGGGCAACTTTGCCACCGGTGTTTAGTCTGGGTGTGGCAGATGGCTCCAGCTTCCTGACTGTCATCCTGGCATCTTGCATCAGCACTAAAAACCCCTTCGTTATTTTTATTTGATACATTAGTCTCTTTTTTTCCCACAAAGCGGAAGAGGAGCAAAGGTTTGGAGGCAATGTGAGATGACCAGAGGAGGGATGGATAGCAGGGTAGTAGAAAGGAAATGGGAGAGCTACAATTGTAAGTAAGTGGAGAAATCTTCAGTGTCTCTACCGGTATCCCATCTGCTTTCCCCATTCCCCCCCACCCTCCCCGGAGCTGAGCAGTGGCAGATGGGGAAAGAAAACAGATAAATAGAAGTGTCAGTAGGATGGATTGGTTTGCATTTGGTCTCCTCTCATCTCTCTGTATATGTCTGCTGGTATGTAAAGATCACACAACCAAGGGACTTAGCACTGACCCAGAAAATTTATACCACTGAACGTAAAAATGAATCAGAAAGAAAAATGTAGGAAGGGGGTGGTCAGGAAAGAGAACAAAAGGAGATTAATTTTTTTTCCTGCGTACATCAGGATTTTTTTGGGACAGCAATTTCGTGGGAGCACATGTTGCCAATGCCACTGCAGGAGCAGCTCTGCCTCAGAGAAAAGAGACCGGGTAGGTGGTTTCGTGTGCTGAGATCCCTCATGTTTTTGATCCTTATCTGCCTAAATGAGGGCTCCCAAAGGGCGTTAGAGCTGGACAGGGGTGAGCTCAGCAGCAGAGTCCCACCACAGGATGACTTCAGACAGAAGAGACACCATCTCCCTCTGCAAGCTCTGCTGATCCTCACACACCCAAACCACATCAGGGAGGGCAGGAAGGGGATATATCTCAGGGTACTCTGGCCCAATTCTCCTGCAATTTTCCAATTTTCCAGTAAGTTGGTGTGCCCAGAGGAAGCTCTTCCCCTCTTTGTAGTGCTACCACATAACTGAAAAAGAAACATCCCAAGGAAGAGATCATTGGTCTGCCCTCTCTGCCCTTTGCCTGGATGACCAGAACTACAGCCATGGACTTTGTTTAGCATATGCCAGCGGCAGCTCCTCATCATCATAATGTACATAAGCACAGTCATTGCTGCAGTCCTGCCAGCTTGTGGCCACCTTCTGAGTCTCATCAGACCCAGGCCCATTCCCAGAGTTACCATGGGTACCGCAATACCATGCCCTGCAGGTGGAAGAACCTGGTCCTGCACTGGGCTAAGCCTTCCTTGCCCCATGCACCCTCCTGCACAGGGAGCCTGGGCAGAGAGCCAAGACATGACCACTGTGCCAGGGTAGGGTGATTTTTGGGAGCAGAGGAAAAAATGGCCACTAGCTCCTCTGGTGGGGCCACAGCAGGCTTGAATGCCCATCCCTGCTCCTGCAGGGGTAGGTGGGGAGGAGCTGCAGCACCATGCTGCTGGCTCTTCTGGCCTCCATGCCTGGCATGGGAGCTTTGCCCAGAACTACAGGCAGGTTCAGGGATGGGATGAAATTCAAATTTGGCCTGTGTCTTCTGTGTGGAAACCTTCATTTTTAGAACATGCTGGAAACTTTTTTCCTAAGGCATTATCTATCCTCCAGGGCATCCTTTCCTCCTTCTCATTGCTAGTTTCTACACAAATGCAGAATCTTTGGTGCTTAGTCACTCTACCGTTCCTGCTGTTTATTGCCTCCAATGGGCGTAATTCTCTGCTCGGGAGACCTTTGCAAGTTGCTGTGGAGGAGCCGTGGGTCGTTGTCATCCCATTTCCAGGGGGCAATAAACAGCAGCAGTCAAACTTCCATGGAACAAAGATTGTGTGATTATTCAGTCGTAAAGAGAGGGAAGAGAAAGAGATATATATATTGTGTGCGTGCTTATTTGCACATCACACAAGGACGTGCAAATTGCTGTCAGAAGAGAGTCTTGCTATGAGGTAAAATAGGTCCCCATGTAAAGCTTCACTGCTGACTTGAATGAGGGATTTTGCCTGCCTGTGCTGTGGTTTCCCTGTGCAAATCAAAGGGCTTGTAGCTCTTCCTACCTAGCTTAAGTGCTTTCAGGGCCAGGGATTTATTCATGCCTTTACAGGGCAGGGCAGGGCAGGAACGCAGGGATGTGAGTTTGGGGGTGACACAGACGAGTGTTCCCTGGGGTTAACGGCTGGTGTTTTCCCCCTCTTCTGGAATGAAACAAAGTGTTTTTCTGGAAGGAAGATCCAGAGAAAGCACATTAGTGTTAAGGGCTGGTAGTAGAGCCAGCCCGTCACCAGAGTCTGACCTGCGGGGTAAAAAACCATCAACAGAGAGACCTAAAACCTGTTAGGAAGGAAAAGCCCCTTCAACAGCAGGGAATTGCTGTCTGCATGCAGACACTGGCTCAGAAGCAGGAGCTCTTGAGGTTTTCCTTCTGGGGGCTGTGAGACTGAATACTTCAGTCTAGTGGGGCTAAGTCATTAAGAGCTGCACGACCCCAAGGACCAGAGGGGATTTCCAGCTCATCAGCAGCGAGGGTTCAGCCCACTGGGAAACCCAGGTGCCAAGCACCTTCATGGAGGTGTTTGGCACCTGGCAGCATTCATCCCTAAAATGCTCCCCCCACCATAAAATGTAATTATAAAACCCTTTAACTACCTAACCTTCTAAATCAATTAATTATCTTGGCAAGAAAATTTATATGGTTTTGAAATCTCCCTTTAATTAACATTAAGTCCATTAGGAAGCAGTAGATCTAGGCCATCGCTTGGACATAGCAGTCTCTCACTTCACGTGCTCCTGAGGAGCCCTGGGAGAGTGTGTCAATGCAATGCTCAAACTCCCTTTAAATGCTGTGTCTGGACCACATGCAAGGCCAAAACTCCCTTTTCAGGTTAGTGATAACTGCTGGGGGACCCTCCTTGGAAGTGCAAGGGTCAAAAATCAACTCCTGTTTCCACTGGTGTAAATCCATTCACTTTCCCCACTCACTGCTCTTCCATTTCTCTCGGCTTTCATCTCTAGCAGCACTCCATCTCCAACAGCCCTGCCTTTAAATCCACACTTATCCTCTTATCTCTGTCTTATCTCTTCCTGATGGAGCCCTCAGTTCTTTCATTGACAGATACTGTGCTTGTCCTTTGTGCAAAGGTATGGGGAGAAGTCACCAGGGAGAGTGAAACCTGGCAGTGAAATCTGTGCACATTTATTAGCAACAGTTGGGAGCTTTCCTGTATTTCTGATGTGCATTGGAGCACATTCAGGGCAAGGGAGAGAGGCAACACAGTATCTTAACAAGCTGTGGGTTATCCCAGTGGTTTGTACCTGACATTTCCAGGCACATCTGGAAACCTACTGATCGCTCCTGCTGTGAAAATGATGTGGAGCTGGTGCATGTGGTGGGTACTTCTTCAGCACAGGGAGAAATTAGGACATCCTCCTACGATGTTCTTCACTGTGTGCCTTTCTGTGACCTCCACTGTCCCCTCCCTTCTCAAGACCCACTATATGCAATGAGGGTCACTTAAGAGACACCTAAAACGGTCTTCTCCTCATGTCTGGTCCTTGGCCTCTGCCAGCATGGAAACTCCTCTATTACTGATGAAACTAAGAAGATTATCTAGCTTGTAAGTGGCTTCACTGCCTGCACTGTATTTATGCAGCATGTGTATATTTGCTTGCTGATTCAGAAACAAGCTGCTGTAGCTGAGGAAGTTATCTGGGTAGCCTAAGATGTTAAATCCTAAGATACAGATTTGTATGAATTTGGAGAAATAGTCTCAAATGTTCAAGCTGTTGATTACCCTGAAGCAGAGTTGTAGCTCAAGAGGGATCTCAGCTAAGCAGAGGATTCACAGGATTCATCTGCTGAACATCCTGGCACAGTGTCCCCTGTACACATGACCCCTTTGTAGCATGAATAGTCCTCCTGAGGACAGACATTCAGTCTTCCCACACAAAGTTGCTCCTGTTTTCTTCAGGTGAGTAAGGCAGCGTTGTGCCACAGTATAATCATTATGGACCTAAGGGGAATATCCTCAGTGTTAACCGTGTCTGATCATGAATCCTGGTAGTAAGCAAATGCTTGATGACATGGTAGACCCTCTCAGTTCCCCTCGGTTTGGCATATCTCTCAGGATCAGCCCTTAATGAGCTTGTTTAACAACACTGTTTTCTCTCTAGCTCCCACATCAGACAAGTGAGAGCTAGTTCTAGGACTGTTGCATGTCACTAAAATAACACACATCTGAGAATGCAATTAGAGATTTGAAACAAATTTGACTTGACTCAGGAGAGTAGTGGAAATATCCAAGGGACCTGTGATTATATACTTTCTCTTTTTTTTTTAATGCCTAAATTCCAGGTCCTTTTAAGTTTGGGATTTCATTATAGTTACTGCATTCCTGGATAGTTAAAACCACTCAGCATTTGGCTAAATGCCTTCTGAAGATATCCTGAAATGCACCATCTATTGCAGCTGCTCTATTCAAGTCACAGTTCTGACTAGTCACCCAAGGGGACAAGGAATTCCGTTTGTAGGAGTTAGTGTAGGACTTGTTACCAGGAAAGCTCTATGTTTGGGGTTGTCTAGTCCGGAAGAGAAGTGCTGTGGCTGCAAGTTTGAATTTGAAATCCAAATCCTAAAGGAGGAACGGTGGGGGCTGTCCTCATCAGCAATTGTATCATCTCTCTTACATACTCCTGCATGTTGACTGGCCTCAAGACCGCTTGTAGAGAAAGCTCAATAAAACAAAGACCTGGATTTCTTCCTAAACCCAAGGAAAAAGATGTGCAGTCATACTTCCTTGCTCGGGCTCGTGTTGCGGGACACGCCTGATTTTTCAAAAAAGAAGAATTCCTTCTCTTCCCTTAGCAGAGAGAAAGCTGCCATGGATGTAGAAAAATTTGCTGTGTATCAGCTCAGAGGCAGACCATGATCCTTGTGGGACAAGAGTGAGTGGAAGTTCAGTCCCTGCTTGGGGAGAAAGCAATAGCACAGGGACTCCCTGCATGCAGAGTACCATGCTTTTTGCTGCAGCCCAAAGCAGCAGAGATACCAAGGCACAGCACTCTGGAAATTATTTCTGATCTCCTTTGAGAAGGTAATTCCAATCAATACATGGATTATTTCTGGATGCTCAGAGGATGCATAACCCCCACCTGCTGAGCCTGGCTTCCCAGTGGCAGCATCCTTTGTGTTGGCACGTTTGCAACTGTCCAGAAAGAAAGAAAGGCCAAAGAAAATATGACAGAGCTCCCTCCAGCCCCCAGCTGTGCCTGCCCACAAGCTTCGTCAACTGAGTTCTGGTAATTACATCACTTGAGATTTATTTAGTATCTCCATCCGGGAAAAAGAACCAGGAAGTCTGGCTGTGACAAGCAATCAGAGGGTACTCAGCTGATGAGCAGCTCCCCATCACTGAGAGAGCAGTAGGAACCTTCGATGGATTAGATTTAAGTAATGGTTTGCCAGAGGGATGGGGCCCACGCCACGGCAATCAAAGCTCCTCTGCACCATTAAGGAGCTGTAAGTGGAGCAGGAGGCACAGTGCATCTATTGACCGAGTAGGTGGGCATGAAAATGGGATTAGGTAACTGTTTACTTCCTGAGAAATGGAAAACACAAAGGGATGTTTCTCTGGCAGCTTTCTGGCTGTCCACATCAGCATCTATATTGTCTGTCTCTCACATACTGGTGCACAATGACCAGTGTGTTGTGTTCAGGCTGTTCGGATGCAGTCCACGCAGGGTTTTCCTGCTTGCATTTGCCTTCTCACTGTCTCTGCCATTTTTAAAAAATCTGATCTAACAACATTAAAAAAAAAATTAATATTTCTGATATGGTTTTATATCAGACTGCCACATAGGCAGATCAAGTATCACTGCAGCCCTAGCCACCCTCTTTCTTCCTTCCTCTACCCCCTCTGCACTGAGCGATGGCTTGTACAGAGAGGTGAAGAGAAGGCACATAAACAGCAATACTTTTTTCCTCCTTGCTGAGGTAGTAGCTAAGGGCCAGTGGGCCCCCACTCTGCTCTAGAAGACCAGTTAGAATGTCTGCCATGAGGCTGACCTGCAGCCTGACACCTGAATCCATCCTGATGCAGAATCTATAACAAACAGGCATGCAGGTCTTTGCTGAGATGCCTGGGCATCTCCCCTTCTGATTTCCCAGTGGGTAGCTCAGATGTAACCAGTCAAGAGGAACCAGTTCTCCACTGTCAGCTGATGGATCCATGGTTTTTTCTTCTTCTTTCTGTACGTGAGGATGGCAGGGGTAGTATGTGCCAGAGCTGATGCTGCCCATATGTTTCCTCCCTGTGTTAACTTCATGACTATTAGTGGGCTCAAGAGACACAGCGTCAAAACTCCCAGAGACGGGCCTTTCTTCAAAAGGAAGACGTGTTGCCCATCATTTGCTGCATGTTGCTTCCTGTGGAGCAAAGTTAGGAAGGCTGCATTGGCCTCCTGACAGACCCCTACTCGTGCTGGGATCTCACCAAAGTGTCTTGGGCCAGCTCTTTCCAGCGTGAGCATTTTAAGCAAGGCACCTTGATCTCTACCAAGGGACCTGAACGCAGCATCCAAGTGTGAAAACATTGGCCGCTGTCCCATTTACCAAAAAAGGAGTAATAGTACCCACTCACCTCGGCGAAGCATATGGAGCACCTCCGATTTATTATTTGTTTTATTTATTTTGTCACATTTATCAGCCATTCAACTCTCTGGGCACACAGCCCATGCATTAAAACCCAGAGTATAATACAAAGATCTCCTCTACCCTGAGCATATCCTTTCTGTAAAACCAGGCATAGGCGGGAGGGAAGGATGAAAGATGCTTTGCACAAGCAAAGGATGACAACAGTATGCTTTACTCCAATTCTGTTATTGATGGAACCATTCTGAAAATGTTGGTGACATCAAGACAATAAGATGAGGGCCATAAAAAGCAGGGGGGGTGGAAAGCCATCCTGAAGCATGGGCACAGAGACAGCCTCTAGCCAGCCTGTCTGATTCTCAGGAAGTCCCTAAAATGCTCTTTCCATTATTATTTCTCTAATGACCCCATTAGACACATGTGAAATTCTGAGAAGCCTGAAATATGTTGTAGAGAGCCACACTGGCAAATCTGCCCAGCTTTTCTGAGAAATGACAGGCTGCACTGATGAATGTTTTAGCTTTAGAGCATCCCAATGTGTAATTTATTTGCTGGAAATGAATTGCATGTGCTGGTTTCATTTTCCTGTAGCGAATAATCAGTTTTGCTCCCTTTTTAATTAGGTAACAACATAGATTCCTCCGCTGATCATGGCACAGTGGTTTATGCATGTCACATCTTATTCAAAGGGAAGCAATTTCAAATCATTGTCTAGGGCCCAGCACAACTTTTGAGTGACATTAGGTTCTCTGTCATCTGAAACTCTTGGGTCACTCTCAATGAAGACCCCATGCACAGACCAGCTACAGAACCCAGCCTCAGTGTTGGTCCATGCTATATCTTATTGAAATAGGAGTTTGAGGAAACCCTATGGAGAAACCAAATTAAGGAGCCTGAAATTTCAATGGCATTGACATGATGTCGGACCCAGGCCCAGCTCTGTGTCACCGAAAGGTGCGTCCCATCTGGAGGATGTTCACTGGTCCCGGAACTGAGACATTGCACTGACATTAGCCAGATTGCGTAGACTAGAAGCCTTCGGATCACCTGTATCATTAATACTTTCGGTCCACATCAAAGCCAGCACCTTTGTCAGCTGTTCCAGCTGGGATGGCAAAGACAAAGTCCCAGTGGGGAGCTAACTTGCCCCTTGTGTTCGGAGGCTGGATGGGGCTGCATGGACACATATAGCAGGACAATGTAGAGAAAACCACCTCAGCTGATATTTGCAGTGAAAAGCTAATGGACTCCAGCAGCTGCTACTTAAAATTTTCAAATAGGTTGAAGAGAGTAAAAACTATCAGGTTTGTCTGCCATTGGTTACTTTCAGCAAATCTCTAATTAAGCAGTAGTGTTCAGTCATATTTACCCTTCATTGGGCTACCAGGAACCCATATTTCTACTGAAATATATGCTACCGAAACAAAACAAATCTATCAGCGAGCAAACGCTGCTGGAGTGAAATGAAAAAATATTGATTAACATAGCTATTAAACCATGAAATCCTCTGCAACTAATTAATCTGCGAGGCAAAAGTTTGTTAGTGGGATTTCGGCTTCCTGCTGGGAACCTGTAAAGCAGGCACCATCGCCCGTGAAATCGCCAAACACTCGATCGCTGCCACCTGCCCCTGAAAGTTTCCTTTTTTCAATAGGTCCCCGCAACGGCCGGTGGGAGGTGAAAACCAGCCTGGAAACACGCCGGGGCGCAGAGGTTTCGCTGCCTTCCGGCTCCTCTGAGGCGGCGGGGCCGCCTCCTGCGGTGCCGGNGAGGGAGGAGAGCGCGGCCACGTTACACCCCTCCCTTCCTGCAAATCCCCGCTTGCACTGCAAACAATCTGCCTTCCCCATTGCATCCAAGGGAGATAGCAACAGCAACATCATCACGGCAAGCCGGATGGGAGAGCGGAGAGGAGGCTGCTGCTGAGGGAGAAAGGCGCACACACACACACATACACACACACCAGCTCGATGTTGCCAAAGCGGTAGGAACCGCACGAAAAATAAGCCATGCTGCCCCGTGCGTCTGGCGCATTGTGCTCCATCCGAGCCTTTTAGGAGGAAGAAAAGAATTATCTGCTCCGATTTTTTTTTT
>VYXH01010143.1:108595-212835 GCA_013397275.1 Burhinus bistriatus | reverse complement strand
GGCGGCGGAGCGGGCAGTCCGGCCGCCGAGGAGTGGGGCAGCCCCGCCGGGGAGCCGCCCGCCTCCCTGCCCAGCAGCACCTCCTCGGATGACTTCGGCAAGGGCAAGGCCGAGGACCGCTACTCGCTGGGCAGCAGCGTCGACAGCGGCATCCGCACCCCGCTCTGCAGGATCTGCTTCCAGGGGCCCGAGCAGGTGAGCCCGCGGTGGGCGGCGGGCGCTGGGGGCGGCGGGCAACGGTGGGCCGCGGTGGGAGCCCGGCTCGCCCGATGGGCTCCAGCCTGCAGGAGCTGGGGCCTGCTGCTCGCAGGGGTCTCCTCGTTGCCCAGAACGGGACTTCAAACCCAGAGGAGCTCTGCCCTCTGCCCAGGCCCTGGGCTCCAGGGTGTTGCACCTCGGCAGTGTTTCCCAGTGAAATGTGGGGCGGGGGCCTGGTCCGTCCCTCTCTGCTGCCCCGCAGCTTTGCCCCAGACACCCGTGCCCAGTGCAGCTGTGGCGTGGCAGGGACTCGCGGACTCCCTCATGGAGCAGAGAGCATCTCGGCGTGGGGGGCTTTTTGTCGCCTCACGGGTACCCAGTTGCAATGATCCCAGGAGTGATGCAAAGGACGTGTTTAATGTGCTGTTTGCTTTTAAAAATACAACTTCAGTCTGTATAAACACGTGGCAGGAGGCAGCTCCACCTCATCAGTGGTTCCCAGGGGATGGCTAGTAGGAGCTCTGCAGGTTTGCCATTGCTCCCGTGCTCCCAGTTGCACTAGCTGGAGGAGCAAAACTACTGGTTACAGTTGTACCTGCTGAAGCTGCAGCCTTGAGGTGCTCCTTGGTACGGACTGAGATTGGGCCGGTGAAGTTTCCCTCCACTACACAGGAGAATGGAACAAATGCAACCTCACTGGAACACGAGGTGCCACCCTGGGGCATTATTCTCCCTATTTAATGACAATTAAAAGCAGTTCACGTATTTTCAGGCTGGCAAGTTACTTACAGTAATATACACAGCAGCATTTCTACCTAACGTGACACAGCTGCAGGCGGCAAGGAAGGCTGCAGACCTCTGCTTGTGGGATCAAGCCCAGATAATGCAGATAACCTTTATTAGTTGGGATAGTCCTGTTACCTGTGATAATAAGGGATCCTTGCACAAGAAATGGTTGCGGGGATTGACTTGGCTGATACCCATTTCCATTTTAAGCACAGGTCCTGGCATGTAAGGTGATATGTTGAAATCTTGAGCAAAACAGGTTTTGCCCCATGTCTTCTTTCCCCTTCATGAACCTGTGTGCTCTGCTAAGGAAAGCCACCGCTCATCTGAGAGTGGCCACGCTCTGGCACGCGTCCTGCCTGTCCCAAGGATAGTGCCCACATCTCTAATGCAGTGATCGTGCCTTCCCTTGCGTCTGCCCAGGGGTGGTGGTGATGGGAGCAGAAAGGTGGGGAATAGGCTCCCATTCTTCTCTGGGAGAAGCAGGGCCTGCCACCAACTCCTCTGACTATCCACAGTCCTGCTGGATGTGTCATACCAAGGGTCCCATAGATCAGAGCTAGGTGCTCGATGGACCGTAGCCTTCTCTAATGGTTTATGCAGCTGACTGATAGCTGTGAGACACAATTTTCACCATAGGCTTTTAGATGGGGTGGGGGAAATAATTCTCTTTTGGAGATGCTTTATGCCTTCCTCACTTGACTGTCTCCTCCCTGTCTGTTCTAAAACTTGGAAGCCATGCAACTCCCTGCCCGGGAATTTGCATTATTCCACATTTCTAGTACTCTTCCCCGGCTTGCCATTCTGCCTGTGTACACGAGACGTAGCACTTGCAAGATTGGCTTACATGTCTTAGCAAATAGAGCCTAAGCAGAATTAAAATAGAGGTAACTCGCTTCCTTGGAGAACATTAGTGCTTGAAAATAATTGGATGCTAATTTTCACACTGAAAACCTGTGTAGGTTGCATTGTAAAAGTGAGTCTATTTGCTGACCATCTGCCAGCCTACCTGAGTGAGCAGCTGAGCAGACGTGACTGGCATCTAGCAGAGTTTCACCAGCATTTCTCTTTTTTGCTTCTCACAGTTTCTGACCAGTATAATAAGACACTTACGGCTGGATTCTGCCACTCATCCTTGAGCAGTACCTTATTCCGCAAATAATTTTTTCTTCACCAGCATGTCTTGAGGAGTGTCTGAAACCCTTTGCCCTGCAGCAGCTGGGAAGCACGAGTCATTATGGAGGCCCAAATTGTGGGGTTTTAAAGCATGGCCAGATCCTGACACAGCTTCCTAGAAGTAGAGTTCAGAATAACTGAGAGCTGAATCAGTGCAGCTGATGTCAAGACCTGCAGTTTGGTTTATTTGGCCTTTGCGTCAATAAAACTCCAACAGGGCTAAATCCCAAATTCCTTGTTCTTTTTTATTATGGTGTTTATTACTGGTTTAGCCTTTATTTCTCATTCGTTTTCTAACTCAACAGCTGAGTGACGACCCTTCATGTTTTGGACCCTCACAACTATAAAAGTCATAGATGCACATTATTGCATACCACCCCTGCCAAGATCATAATGAAAATTTATCCACTTGGAAACAAAATGTAATTGCTAGTTCTTTACTGTGCAGATTAATAACAATGACAGATATAAACAGTGTTTTATTTACCTGTCAAAAACATCTGAAACTGCTGCAGCTGTGGGCAAATTTTCAGGGCTGCATCACAGTACCAAGAACAAAAGCCTTCATTATAAATTGACTGTTAGGCGCTCTAAGCTTATTTACCCAGATAAAATGACAGCAAGTCTCCAAAAGATGTTTTAATCCTGTTTCGATTTAAAAAAAAAAAAGGCAAAAAACCCAACAGCCCAAAAGGTTTCTTACTAATCTGGCTTCGCAAGTAGGTTTTATTTAATATCTAATGCAAAACAAAACCGGTAGGGATTTTCACTTTAAATTTATGATTGCCCAACACACATGATACTTCAGGCTACAGAATTGCTTATGTCTTAAGCTCCTCATGTTTGTTTGTGGCTCTTATGGGTAAGCTGATTCTTTCATTTAAAAATGTGCTGAGGACCATAGGAAGGAGTAAAGCTCATTATTGTAAAACTGTTCTGCTCCTTGCACATTACTCGAGAGAAACCAGTGATGCAGACGAGAAAGAGTGGATCTGATGGCCAGGTGATCACAGCATCTGGGCTCCCGTTTTGAGGGCGGGAAGAGCAAGCTCTGCTCAGGTCTGGCAGGTGAAAGAGACAAATGCTTTTCTTGAAAGTGAGTGCTTAACATTGTGAAAGCTGATGGGCTCAACTCTGAGCTTGGTGATGGCATTGCCTTTCAGGGGCTTGCTCGGAATTTTCAAAGGTTTCACTGAGTGAGCGTTCTGCACCCTTGTGTCAGCTAATTCTGAGACCCTGGATTGAACGGCAAAGCTCTGGGGAGAAAGCAAGAAAGAATGATGCTGGAGTATTTTCTTCTGTTTTGGTTAATGCTCAGTGTTTGCAGAATTTTGTCTGCTTTCCTGGATCTGTGACAATGTTCTGCAAGAGAAAGAAACTAAGACAAGCTCCACTCTCACAAATGTTTCACAGTGCTTGGTACGGATCCAAGTTGAAAGCAAATCATGGAGAGTAGGAGGAAAAGACATGGGTGAAAAGTCCCTTCACATCAGCAGATAAACTGTTTGCCCATGCCACAAGCAGTTAGCAGTATGGTGGGGTTTAGCTCAGAGTTGGTGCTAGCTGTGCTGAAAATAAATAGAAAAGCGTTCTTAAATGAAACTGAGATCATTTGGAAATCAGTGTGTCTCAAGGATTGCTTGTTAGATTGTCAGTTACTCTAACATCTTTTCTTACCTGTCAGTTTCTGTCTGCATTTCTCTAGTTCGCTGTTCTGGCGAAAAATACTGTAAAGATGGAGATTTGAAAAGTCAGTGCAGATAGGATTGGTTGGCTAAGGAGGATCAGAGAGAACAGACTGTGGACTCTTTTGCCTGCAGGCTGCTAGCTTGGACTTAGCACGATATTCAATAGAAATGTTTGAAAATAGACTATTCTTCACACTAAAGTCCCCTCCAGACTTCAGGGACACCAACTCATTAATATAAGAACATGAAGACCTTCAAGGAAATTGGAAGGGAAGACCACTTATGCTGGATATTAGGGCGTGCATTTCCATGTGATATGGCATTAGGCTGCGGAGCTCCTTGTTGCAGGGTGTTAGCGGGACAAAGAACTTGACTAAGTTTAATAAAGGACTGTAAAACCATGTGGTTATTAAGGATATCTAGAGTCATCACAATTAATGGTAACACTTCTGAGAGTAAAATTCATGCTTCGAGTCTGAAGCCAATCTAGAGATCAGAGTAACACTGAAGAGGAGCAGAGCCTGGGGGCTGGTCTCCAGCCCCACAGCTCACCAGCCCCTTGTGCGTGGCCAGTGAGATCTCCCACTCCAGGTGCATGTCTGGATGTCATGTACGTGTGATGTAATGTCTTCAGTGTGTAGGCACCTGCCATGCTCAGGACCTCTCTAGACCTAAGGTAGCCCTAAATTACTCAGTCTAGATTAACACATCGTTCTTGGGGGCCCTATGTAGGATCAGTGAATGGACAGTAGTATTGAATGGCTGGTTATTAGCATACGTTGCTTGAAACAACAAGTCAGAATCTCAACCCCATTCCTGTTACAAATCCAGAAATGGGCGAAAGCTGTCATTAGCTTCCTGCCTGGTAGTGTCTGCAGAGGAGGCATGAACTAAGCCAGGAAATATCACCACTATACAGATTGGTCTCTCAGCAGCACAGGGGAGTGGAGGAAGTCTCTGAGATGCTTCATTTCTGATTTACAACATCATAAAGTAGAGCAGAACCAGGTACCTCTTTCCTAGAGTGAGACAAAGAGGAAAAGAGGTAGCCTGTGGCAGAATTCAGGGCACAAGCACAATAATGAATGAGTGGAAGAAGAAACAACTGCGCAACCAGCATCACAAGCATCTCCAAAGCCAGGGAAACTTGGGAAGGGGGACGCTGGTGTTTGGTAGGGTCTGCCCAAACTGGCTAGACCATCAGGACACTTCAAATGTGTAGAACCACATAATGACGGTGCAGGCTTCCCATCCATGTCCCTTTTATAGTTGTGTTCCCACAGGATTCATTTACTTGGTGTTAGAAGGAGAGTCATTCGTTGGAAAACAGCCAGTCCTGCTAAAACTGAAGTCTACGAGATGCTGGGATGCAGCCCGTTAGATTTCAATATGTGTGTTGTAATTTATGACAGAAAGGAAGGGAAGATGCTTCCTGTGACATTCAGTCCACCTCTCTGCCTTCCCGTGTTTGAATTTTAACACCTCTATAGCTAACTCTCCTGTTTCATCTATCCCAGCATCAAATCTATACTGTGCAGGCAGAACATTTTTGGCTTTGGCAAAAGCTTTGCTTGAGCCATCAACTGAATGGAGTCCAGGATGTCATCTCTTTTAGATTTAGACTCTCTTGCCACAGAGTTGATTGGCAAAGTTCCCATTAACTTCAACAGCAAAAGGGTAGGCATCCAGTAGCAGGGACTTGACCCCTGTATTTCAATAATGTTGTGCACACAGCGGGGTTTCTATAAATAATAGTGAAGGCCACTAATCCCATTGACTTTTAATTGCTCCAGGAGACAGGGTTTTCACCTTTTGTGCCTGCTGAAACTCTGATGCCTGACCCATTTATTTCAGTGCCACTAGCTAGCCTGAGGAGCAGTTTTTCTTTCCTTTCACTTTTCCCTATACAAAAGGCTTCATGAAGGAACTTGTCTGTGTTTGTGTCACTGTTTCTTAAATATACATTTCAGGCCATGATTAACAGTGGCTGATGTCAGTTAGTGACAGAACAAGCAACGCAAAAGCATGTAGCTGCATTGTTTGCATCTGTAGAGTCACTGTTATTTCCACAAAGGCAACACTTGCTCCTGGAAGGGCTCTGTTCGTACAAAACTGAATTGCATTCAGGTTGTCTTTCAAGCAAAAATTCATTCCCAGCGAGAGCCTCCTCTGTGGCAGCCTTTTGCTCGCGTTGGTATTTTTCCATTCAAGGTTGGCCCAGTCCAGAAGTCAGAAATATGATTGTGCCAAAAATCTGTGATGCTGTGTGTCCTGTGTGTCTGCTGCACATGTTTTCATCACTCCTAGACCTGGAGTAAGATGAGAAGATAGACTATAATTGTTATTGGTCCATATCTGCGGCCACCCCATCCCATTTATTAGCTGATTCCTAAAGGAATAAAGCCATGTGACAGTGTGAGCTGTTAGAGTTTGTGCTCATCAGCCCTCCTCTAAACCTATTGGCCAATTTCAGCCAGACTTGTCAGAGAGCAGAGATCTGAAAAGCATTAAATTCTTGCAAGTTTCATCAAAACTAGCTGGATGAAGAAGAGGAAACCTAGAAATGTCCTCTTGTGGGGGAGATTGTAGCATTGGCTGTGCTACACACTGTAGAGTCCATGCAGGACAGAGCTTCAGCTGGAGCAAAAGCTCTAACAGAAATGTGTATCCCATTAGACACAAAAAAACCCCAACATGATATGGTTTCCATGGGAAACCAGACTCAAATAATAGTCACAGAATAGCTTGTTAACTTTTTATCTTTCTCCTTTTCCTTTGTTAATCAGGGTTACTTGCCTAAAATGAATTGCTTGATGCTGAAGACTTTCTTAGCTTCCCCCATCTTTTCACAACCAACCTTTTATCCTTTTCTGATTTATCACTAGTTACAGTAGAACAGATTACATTGTTGGCAGTGGTGAGTGATGAGTGATGTCTTCTGGTGAGGAAAAAACCAGCAAGACCTGGAAACCTATGTAGATGATAAATGGGCTGTCCCCATGCCCCTCTGTGAAAAGTGATGAGATAAGGGAAAATGTTGGTGGGCAGACCAGTTCCAGTGACAGGACCCAGATCCTGAAATCCTCACACATCTTTTCTTCTTTTATGTCATTTCTGCTTCTTTACACTCTTCGGTGCTTTTCTCTCACCTCCTCTTCCTTCTCTTCTTAGCCAAAGCCAATTGACACAGCAGACTTTGGTCCCACCCTTCCTATCTGGCTCTACTCTGCACAGGTTCTCCTATAGCCTAGGTACCATCTTATCCGAGCACCCTCTGTTTGCAGCTTGAACACTGGTGGTGTCACTCACAACAGTCACAAAAGTTTAACCTGGTTCCCTGGGTGGGAGTGAGGGAAGGGATGGTACAGAATGGGAGAAAACAAAAATATGTTTTACATGTTGTTTTATTCTTTCCTATATCTAGTGCCTTGTGTTTGTTGGAGAAACCAGGCTGTGCTCGGGGACAACTGTAAACTCCATGGAGGACAGGGTAGTTCAATCTTGAATGGATTCCTGAGAAAGTTTTGTCTTCTCTGTAGAAGAACTTTGTAGGCAACTTCCATTATGGTTGGAGAATAGGACTGTAGGCAACTTCCATTACGGTTGGAGAATAAGACTGTCAGCCATAGTTTTTACCATGGAGTCACAGACATTTTAGACCGGCAGGTCCACATACAAAACAACTCTGCAGAACAGGAGAGATAAAATGAACTTGAGATGCCACCAGTCTGGGAGGCCAAAGACTGCTGCTGTCTTTGTGGTGTCCCATTGTGCCGTGTCACCCTTAGCAGAAGTTTACCAAGGGTTGCTTGATTGACAGTGTGTTTATGTTTAAGGTAAGGCCATGAGGTCACCTTTTCCGTGCAAAAAGTATGTGTCATTAGCTAAGAGATCCATGTAAGAAGCAGCCTTAAAGTTTGCAGTGCATTGAGCATTTGGAGGTGTTTGCCCTCACTGAATGCAGACAGTCCTATAGCTGCAGGCTCTGTGAAGTCATTCCCTGTGACTACCATCGTAACTTCTGGTACTGTGTGGGTTTAGCTTCTGTTACTTAATCCATGCACTGATCATGCCCAGGCACTGGACAATGCCCAGGTCTCAAGAGATCAATTAGTCCACCCATCCAAAACCCTGACAGAGGCTTTTCTAACCAGTTCTTAAAGGTGATCCTCGTTGGAGACTCCATCTTTCCTGCTGCAGCCCATTTCTTCTTGCCCTGCTCATTAGGAGGACAGCAGCTTACTTTTACCATTTCCTTTTTACAAGCAGGAAATAATTGATGGTATTATTCAGTAGCTGCATGTAAATACAATGAAAATTCACCCTCTGAGGACTTTACAAGTTCAAGTGACAACTGAAGCCATGACACTCCCCATTCTTCTCTAGGCCAAACAATCCCAATTTGACCTTTGCTCTTATGACATGCTTTCTAGACCTCTAATCACCCTTGGTGTTATCCTCTGGACTCTCACCAAATGGTCCATATTTTAATTTAAATGCACTGTCTAAAGTTGGAAACAATTCTCCAGCTGAGTCCTTGTCAGTGCTGAGAAGTGCAGAAAGGTTTTGAATCCTGTGTAACAGATAGCAGATGCCATCCATTCCAGGGTGATATTTGCCGTCTTTATTTATTTATTTATTTATTTATGGAACAGCAGAAGGTTATTGATTGTTACTCAACTCATAATCCCATATGATCTCCATGCCCTTTAGAACTGCTTCCTGGCCAGTCCTCCTCCATCCTGGCTCTGTGCAGTTGGCATTACTGCCTTGGTGGAGCAGCTGTACTTGACCCTACTGAATTGTGTCCTTTTTTCCCCAGTCCTCTCCTCCGCAGTAGCAGCCCCTTCCAGGTGAGTGTGCAGATGCAGTAAGCATTAACTCTACTGAATCTTCCATGTCATCAATGACTTGAGCTGCCTTGACTCCTGAGGAGAGTTGGGAGGAAAAAGCTGGAGGAGCAGTTGTGCTTTTCTTTAAGGATCCTTGGCTGCCAGAGATGAGACTTAAGGCTGGGGCCCATCCTATCACTGCTCACTTAGAGCCATGTGGAGGAGGAGAGGATGGATCCTCATTACTTCAATTCAGGTATCTGCTCTCTGCCTCCAGTTAAAGCCACTCTCAGCAAGGCTGAATATGACCTTTCCTGATGGATGCAGGCCTCCAACCAGTCCTGCCTGAAATGTTGCCACCACCACCTGTTTCTCTCCTGCTTCTCCAGTCAGTTTATCATTGATGGGGTGGTTCACATTTCCTCCACAATCCCCTTATGGGAGCTCCTTTCTCCCTGTCCTTCCCATCTTTCTCCAGCTCGTCCACTTCCCCCATTATGTCAGCCCTTAAGGCTGGCTCTGCAGGCTTGTTTTGCTTCAGTCCAACCCCAGATCTCCTTCTGTCTCCTAGACATCTGTTATTGAATGCTGTGGTGTCAGCTCAGTTTTCTTGTATCCAGCATTTTCCTCCATGTCCATCTTTCTTCTGCCTTCCTGTTGTGCTAGCACTGTCATTTGGGGCATTAACCCTGCCCTCAGCTTGAGCTTCTTTCCTCTCACTTCCCAGCTGTGTATTCATATTGTGCCCAGATCTTTGTTTGCTTTCTTTTGGGTTGCACAGACACTTGCTCAGATCTTCATTTCTTGCTTTCATTTCTGTGATCCCTTCTTCTCCACCTTCCCAGCATAGGCATTGCCCTGCTTCAGTTGAGTCAAAACCAACCTCTGAAAATCACTTCTTTGGCTGGTATTTTGATGGAAGAAGTGGTTTCCCTGAGAACTTCCACATGCATCTCCCTTCCCGTCAGTGTTCCCTGTCCTTACCCAGGTAGATCCTGTATAGTTTTTCACTCCAATTCCCAGTCTTTGGGAGAGTCAAGAAGGCACTGTGGATGGATCTGATGAAGGCATAATATACAGCACTGGCACGCAGAAATCCTGCTGACACTTCACCCACATCACATCAGCTCCTACCCTGACAATTTCATGCAGGCAGTGAACTGAAGCTCAAAGGATAGTTTCCACATTCTGCAAGTACAGGCCTATGGCTAAACCTGCCCCTCCAAACACCTCAGCACTTTAGTTGTGTCAGGTCTTCTTCTCAGCCTGTCTGATATCCTGCATGACCTTGCCCTGTCTGATGAATGAAGCGCTTTCCCTTTCCTTTTCTCCTTGTTAAACACACTAGGATCTGTCAGGATTAAAGGTGCTGGAGAAGTACAAGCAGATTATTATCCCATTCCAAGTGATATTAAAAGAACATTAAGATGGATCAGATGAGCATTCAAGAAAAGTAGGTAATAATAAAATACTATATCAGAGAGAAATAGCAGTTAAGTAATTAAAGAGAGGGTTTGCACAAGAGGCAGAAGTAAAGTTATGGGTGCTTCTGGCCTCTAGACCATTCTTTATTTTAATACTGTGGTAACCTTTAGAGGATGTCAGTGTGTCAAGCATTGCAACAAGAAGTGAAGTGAAGGCTTTTCTTGCCATAAAGAGTTCACATTTTAGGACATAAAACCCCAACATTTCCTTAACATTGAAGAGAGGTGAATACTGACAAGATTTAGGGCCAGAGGGGGTTATTGGTCTAGTTTAGTGTGAACCTCTCTATAATAGCAGTGAAATAAGTTCACTCAATGAAATTCCCACTTGAAGGTTAATAGTTGTGCAAGGACTGGACAAGAAGTATCCCATCTTGATTTTAAAAACTCCAACAACAGGAAATTGTTGCAGTGCCCAAGGAGAAAATATGGGGAAACAGCGAACTGAAGCTGTCTTTGCATATGAACTTTTGTCTTTTCTGTCACAGAGAGGACTGTGTACTGTGTGCATCCTTAGAAACCAGCTTCAGAAACCCTTGGGCTGGCTGGCAGAGAAGATTTCCCTCGTGGAGAAAGTTCTGTGTTTGAAGACAGTTTTATTCCACACCAGATTAAAAGCAAGAAACTTTCAGCCTGGGAAAACGCGCATGGGATTCAGCTAGTTAGGAAAAACCAGTTCATAGCCTCCTCTGACATATGAGTGCAGAAGTGCTGTCACCTACATTTAACCCACATTTGGAAAACTTTCTTCATAGGTAGGATGGCTACATCTTTTCTAAAAGAAACATTTCTACAGCCATAAAATCCAGATGCTAAGCTGCCATGACCTGGTACAGCTGCCATTGTTTTTCTCTTTCCCAGTCCTTATGGATTTATTTCTTGCCCTTCTTGCAGACAGGCAAAAATCTGCAGAAGAGCCCCTGGCCTTCCCATCCTGCAGCTATTCAAGAAATTTCTTCTTTCACCTTTTTCTTGGTGTTGCCAGACACGAGTTTCATCTCTTTGGAGGTGTGCTCAGGCATGTGATGCAAATGTCAGATGAAGGTGACAATTCTGAGAGTTATAGCTCAGGTCAAACAAAATCACACAACCCCAGAATGATTTAGGATGCAGGGACCTCTGGAGGTCATCTTGTCCAACCCCCTACTCAAGCTGATCTGACCAGATCAGGTTGCTCTGGGCCTTGTCCAGCTGAGCACTGGTTATCTCCAAGGACGGTTGTTCCACTCACCTCTCTGGACCCCTGGTCCAATATTTAACCTATCTCATGGTGAAAATGTTTTTTTCTGATTTCTAATCAGAATTTCTTGTATTCCAAATTGTGTCTGTTGCCTCTTGTCTTATAGCCATGCACCTTTGAGAAGAGTCTGGCTCTCTTTGCTGTTCCTTTCCATGAGGTGGCTGAAGACAGTGAAAAGATCTCCCGTTAGCCTTTACAGTCGTTTTAGGAGGAGCCGTGCAAAAGATAGGATTAAATGTCTGCTCTAGCTCCCCAGGGTAGATTTGGACAGGGGCTGAGATTTTTGTAATGGTAGTCAGATAAATACCAAGGGAAAATAGCTGCCCAGCCATAGATTGAAGAATGAGAACAAACATAGCTAATAATAGCAAAGGCTCAGATATCTCTGTTTGTCATAGCCAAGACACTTCTTGATCCAATAATCACTAAACCTCCAAGAGGTGATACTATTTCACATCTGAGTCTTATAGAAATACTGGTTGTAGAAAAGCTTTATTGAGCAAGAACGATTTCTGTTTAAATTGAACAGAAGGATAAGCAAAAAGAGATCTGAAACTAAGGTTTTCAACTTTGCAAAGCAGATTTTGAAAAATTAGGAATCTTTAAAAGTATGCAATATAGCAGAAATTTATTATACGTTGTCTAATGACTACCTAAACAGCCATTAGTCTCTTCATAACAAACAAAAGCATTCTGTTACAATTGCTGCTTTCTGGAAGCTCACAGTCATTCTCCTTTCTACAGGCTATTTTAGCTTTCTGCCTTCAATTAATTTGTCTGGAAAGCTGTTCAAAACCTGTCCCAAGATATACTTTAATAAAAATGAAAAATATTCTCTTCTGTCTTTCTAGCTTGCTTTCGTAAGCAACAGTAATTATCCGTGTAAGTTCTGTTTGTAAGTCCATGAGATACACTCAGTGACATTTAAACTTCTTTGCCAAATTCAGACACCTTTGATAAATAAAGGCCACAGAATTCTTAAGCTTTTATGAGCTGCACGAAAATATGTGGCCAAGTGGGGCATACCCCTGGCATTGGGTTTGTGATGCCATAAGAGGTCCACCCCTATTAGACATCAAAGAAGCCATCTTACTCACAGGTACAAGTTAGGGAAACCTATACTTTGTTTGGCTCTGTTGTTCTGAGAACTTCTCATTTTGATTTTGGTTTTGTTCTCCATTCTGTTTAAAAAAAGGCAAGAAAAAGATCCATCTGCCAGCAGAGGCTGAGCCTAGCAAGTGTGAATGCAATACTAAGTATTTCAGAAGATTACATGGTTAGGACAACTGAGGAACCACATAGTAAAACTTTTGGAGTCTTCTCCACTATCACAGTGCAGGATCTGGTACTTCAGGCGGCCTCTTCCAAGGGCACTTTACAACAGGGCAGTCACACCCAGCCAGATGATGGCATTTGCCTTTCAGGCAGCACGGGCACGGAGAGGGTTGATGTAGTGCTGCCTAGGGTGGCCTGAAGGCCTGAACCAGCATCTTTGGTAGTTGGCTGATGGCAGCACCTCTTTCCCAAATCTGCAGAGCCCAGTGCGTCACTTGATCACTATAGCAAACCCAACTGGAGTGGAGAGCCAGGTGATTGGGGATTGCAGACCACTTAAGTGAGCGTGCATGCTGGGGAGAATATCAGAAATAATTCTGTGCAACTTAAAGAGAGGAGGAACTTTGCTCAGAGGCAGCTAAAGTGCATCCGTCGGTAGGAAAGCGAACTAAGCTGCTGGGACTCTTCAGAAGTTGCGATTGTCGTGGTAAGCCAAGGGGGATGCAGAGACGGCTACGTGCTTATGGGTTGCCACAGAGCAGTCCGAGAGGCTCCACATCAGAGATTATTTGCAAATGCAAGACATACAAATGTGTGTGTGCGTGTAACTGAGCTGCTCTGTGTGTGTTTAGGAAGATCAGAAACATACGGGGCAAATGTTGCAATCTCCTCTGAAGCTGGCAGGAGGTTTGCTGCCATAGCATGGCTCTTTTTTCTGTTTGGGTTGGATCCGGTTATTTTTCCTTGTAATAGATGTGAGGAGACTGCTGAGATCGGATTTCTCTGATGAAACAGAAGGTGCAGAGGGATGATCTTGGGAGAGAAGAAGCTGGAAAACACGTGCTCTGCTTCTCTGATCAGCATAAGGTTGTGTTGCACCTGATGGAACCTCACTCATTCGCTCCTGCAGGTGATCCCAAAGACCAAAAGAGCCCAATGACATTCATCTGCTCCTTGCTTCTTTGCATCACTCCCAGTTCTGCCTTTCCCCACTTGTGTATCTCCTTCCGTAGGATTTATAACTTCATCCCTCTCCAGGTGACGTTTCCCCAATGGGGGAATGTAACTCTGTCTTTTCTCACCAGATAATCCCCTGCCCCTGAGCACTGTGATCGGAGCAGCAATACCAGCCCTCCCAGGCTACAGGGGAGGTTTTCACCTTCTCTGACTACATCCTGAATGTTCCCAGTTTTTCAGCATGCTGTGCATTTTGGCCTGATTAGGCTATTTGTTCTGTTGTATTGCAGAGACCAGGAGTGGTGCTTAGGCACAAGAGAGTATGTTCTCTCCGTATCCTGTAAAATAAGAGAAAATTTGCTCAGCTGGAAATGAAACAACCTGGAGTTCAAAACTCACTTCCACTGACAGCTGCATGCATTTCCATATGCTTAGCAGCCATCAGCACTGGCCAAGGTCTCTACCCCTAGGTAAATGCCCCTAAGGCACTTTGTATGCTGGAGATACCGATGAGTCAAAAAGAGGCTGTAGGAACACATGGAGATCGGGAAAACCATCCAGATCCCTGCAATTCAGCCTGCCTTAACCACGTCTGGGACAAACACGCACCCCTTGAGTGCCCTTTCTCTGACTGCCCTGTGGTATTTGGTTCCCAGGGGTGAGATAAAACTCATTAGTCCTCCTGGTCGACACTGTTTGGTAACCCTCTGACACAGCTTCAGGTGTAAAGGGTGGGCTGCAGGATGAATAACAGCCCTTCTCACAAGTTATGTCTTCTCAGGAGGGAGGGAGGGATTTTTGCCGGCTATCTATCTACCTATAAATGCATATGGCATAACTGCTGGGACACAGCTGCACTCACGTGCCTGTCTTTAATCTGTTTCCTTTTAAATCACTGTGTCTACATTGCCTTGAGCTCTTTTTCTTCCCTCCTGAAATGTGCACAGCAGCAGAGGAGGTACATATCTTCAGTGCATTGCTCAACTCCTGGGCTGCACACCCTCTGGGGTTTTCACGAGCTGGTCGGAGGACCACGGAGGTTGGGGACCTAGGTTCCCACTAACACATTCCTTGACCCCTCTGTCTTTCAAGGATCGACATGATTTCCAAGCAGCAGCCGGCCATCATGCGCTGCTGCAGTGTGCGCCGATCCCAGCCCTCACTATTAGGCAGGGATTTGCTGTGCGCATACTTGCGGCAGTGCAGTGGAAGGCAGATGCCACAGGGCTGAGCCAAATTGGATAGAGAAGGAGATTAAGTGGTCACTTGTGGGTCAGCGTTTCTTACAGAGGGCAGAAGGCAGCTTGGTGCCATGGTGCACATCTGGGCTGTTGAGCGGATGCAGCAGTTTCAGTGCAGCGTGGTGATTTGCAGTGTGTCACGACTGGGCTGAGTCACAGTGGCCCGCGGGTCAGGCCTGTGTGCCTTTTGGTTTTTCAGTCCCCATACCAATGCTCTGTGTCCACCCACTGAAAAAGATCTTTCCACCTGGCTGGTCGGCTATGAGGTTCACCAGATCATGAAAGCAGGCTGACCTAGAAAGATCCAAGACAGGATGATGGTTAAAAACTGAGGCTTGTTTTGGCTTGAACACTTTCTGACACAGATGTCAGGGCTGTGACTGTGAAACATTAGAGAGCCCTTGCTGGACAATACAAGTGGTAAAGAAAACTTCCTGGTCAGGGCAGTATTTAACCTATGTGAGAAGATCTCTAAACAAACAGCACACCGTGATATGGAGGGAGACCACACGGCCTGCCCCCATGAGTGCCCAGAGGGGGCACCTCTGCTTTCTAAGGAGCCAGGGTTTGCCTTTCTGCTAGGGAAAAATAAGTAGGCTGAAGGGTGTGGGGAACTGAGCAGCAAACACAGTCCTCTCAGATGAGAGTTATCCTAGAGATAAGATAAGTTTTAGGTTCAAGGTGGCAGATCAGTCACTTGATAACAAACAGGTCCCAACGCAGGTGGAGAGTTGCTCGCTGGCTCTAAGAGGACACATTTAGAGTAGTTCCCCCATGGTGAGGACTTGACTAGAGGAGGTTCCTCTTCCAATTCAAGTGGATGAAGGAGGATGAGCAGCAGCCCAAGGATCTCGGCTTCTCCTCCAAGCTTTGTAAACAAGCCGTGATCCTGGGCACATCACTGAGGTGGGACGCAGCTCCAGATTGCAGACACCTCAGTGCAAGTGTTGCAACGTAGGTGTCTGCATGTGGACTGGGTGTCTAGGCAGTGAAAAATCAAGAGCTTGACTCATGCCCACACAATGATTTCTTAGCAGAAAACATCTCAAGGTAGGTAATCATGCCCCTAGTCAATACAGTCAGTGGAGCTGGAGAGCTAGACACCTACATTTGCTCAGCTGACTCACTCCCGGGGCTCCGCTGTCAGCATTGACTAGACCTCCATTGATTATACGAGAACACAGATACCCAGTGTGCATTTAGCTGCTACATCTAGATATAGTCCGTCTGGACCCGGATTAGCCTGTAGTGATATGTAGGGCCCTTTCATGCTGCCATAAAGCAGGTCTAGAAATCTTCACTTCCTCCTAGGAAAGCTGTAAGGGCTCCTTGCTTAGCTATGAGACACCTAAAACATTTCAAAGCCAGGTGCTCTGTAAGTGCAGAGTATTCGCATTATTATAAGTAAACAGCAATTTGGAAATGCACGCACAGCATTGGAGAGTAGTAAACAGATGGGAGAAGTTGCCAAGTAAGGCCATGCTGAAGCGGCGAGCAAAAATAAGTGTTAGAGACAGTCTGACATTTTTATAGCGAGACAGACACAGCCAGGATTTGCAGCATACAGCAATGAAATAGGGTCAAGGAGGTGAGCTGCCTTTTCTTGGCCAAGTTCTTCTCCTGTTGGGCAGTCCCTTCTGTGCTCAGACAGAAGCATTCCTCGTGGCTGGCCTGGCTGGGAGTTTTCGAGATAATCACGGTGCAACACAGCTCCAGTGGACAAGGCGGGAAAAGTGATACTGTTTATGATGAGCTGCTGTGTGGGAGAAAAGATATTTTAAACACAGCCTTGAAGTCACTGGGTTATACCAGCACTGGGCTGAGTTGAACTGACAACTACTAATTACTGAGAGAAAAATGACTCACTAAAAACTAATAATAATTGTCTTACATCTAATTAAAATGGATGATTTACAGTCAAATAGAAAACTACAGTCTTGGCACGGGGGATGTGCAGGATGTGATGGACAGCCTGCAGCCCCACGTATCTCTCATAGAGTTCAAAAGTTGTGTAAGACATACTGTATTTTAATTAACCAAAGCCCAGAGAAGCTGGTTTGCAAACCTAGGCAGAAACTGCACATAAGGACAGCGTCCTCCCGGCAAAACACTGGAATCCAGTCTGATGCTGCTGACAGCAAACCTCCTCTGGCTTTTGAGGAGTCAATATTTTCCTTTTTCCAGTATCCAGCTGGAACTGCTGCTGGAAACTCTCCCATGGGGAGGGGAGAGCATCATCAGAGAGGGTCTCCACAAAGAAATAGTGAGAGGGAGCAATTCTTGGGGACTGACGTAGTAAACATGTGACAAGCACTTCTGAAAATTCATGTGTCTGTCAGAGACGTTGCGATAAAAATGGATGAAATATTTCTCAAGGTTTACACATGCATGGATTATAAGGAAAGCTCTTGTATTTTAAGGGGTTACATGCTTTATTACAGTATATGCTACCTAAGTAGTACTGAGTTCTCATGTGTGCCTGTGCTACGAGGGAACAGTAAGCAAAAAGCAAATGGTTGTTAGTGGTCTTAGGTGTAATTTGGATGAATAGACATGGTTTTCCTCTTTTGCCATCCAGAATGATCTTTTCATCTCCATAAAGTGACCTGAAGTCTGTCTGAAATCTGAGCTGGTGGTATTGAGGGTCTCCTCATTTAGGGGTAAACAGCTCCACCACGCTTCTGGAGCATCAGAGCTCAGAGGATCTGCCTCTGGTTCACAGCTCCCTTTTTAACCTTGCGCAGGCCATTTCCAATCTCTGTTTTGGGAAGGACAGCTCAGCAGACCTTGGCTCTGAATGTCAAGCTGCTGGGCCCACTCAGCAGCCAGAGATGTTTGCTGGGGATCAAGGCGCTCAGCATCTCTGGAAATGGCACTGTCAGTTCAGTGTCATTTACTTTTAAGTTGGCTTGGCCCTTCAGTTGCTGTTACCTTCCTGTGGTGTGATGATAATTCCTTGTTACTGGGTCATTCCTGTTTGTAAAGCACCTTAAGAACAGTTCAAGAGCAGTGTGGGCCACACTTTTCCCTGAGATTGTGGTGGCCTCCTGTTCGCTCTCCTTCTCTCTCTCTCTCTCTTGCAATTGCTTGAACGTTCCCTTGAGCCCTTGCTTAGCTGGTTCACCCTGGCCTCAAAATAGTAAGTCTTAATCCAGGGGACTTCTTTAATCCTGGGGTCGGAGTGGGAGGCACGAGTGATTGTTCTGAGCAGCAAACCCATTTATGCAAAGTGTTTCACTCTCTGAGCAGCATCGTTGAGGAAGGATGAGATTAGAAGGATATCACTGGCAAAGTGACTAAGAGATTTATCTTATTCATAGGCTTGGCTTGTATTTAAGGAATTTACATTATTGGGATTTTTCAAAATCTGGACTGTCTGAATCTATCCTTCTTCTAGCAGTGTCACAGATATCAAAGGCCTGTTGTTCTATTTCTAATTGGTACCTTCCAGCACTGACGTATCGCTCCCCTTGCTTTCTCTGTTGCTTTTCCACGCTTGTTTTCAAGTGCCAGGAGTAGTACAGTGTCTCCCAAGTCCCTAAGAGATTATGATAAGGCGATTCAGTGTTGAAACATTTTCCCAGGTATTCAGCATGTTTTTTCTTTTGCTTAATTTATTTCTTCCTGATTTGTCTAGTTAATACTGTTGGGAAGGATTAAGAGGGATGCATCTCCCTCTGACACTGACATATCTGGATATTTGTAATAGAGTTAGATCTCCTTGAAGGGTCAGAGATCCCCTCTAGAGAGGGAGCTGGACCAGATCATAGGATGGAGGTAGGTATTTCAGGGCATCTGTCCTGAGAGAAAACCCTTGGGAGGACAGACCTCAGGGAGCCCTTACCCCAGCTGATGTCGGGGATGCCAGCGTGAGGCTACCAAGGGACACTGAGGGAAGTCCTGGAGTGCCTTTGCTCTGCTAGGACTGTGTATTCAGCCAGACTACTTTGGGAATTATATCAGCAAAAACCCACACTCCTCTGCTAATGAAGGCTGACACCTTGCTGGGGGTTTCGGAGAGGTGACAGGGTTGGGCTGGATGAGGAGTGGGGATGGCAGGGCTGGGTTGGATGAGAGTGGGGCTGGCAGGGCTGGGCTGGCACAAACAAGTTGCTCTGGGGAAAGGCTGCGTGGGACAAGACATGCAATGCTGGAAGGCAAAACATCCACAGTGAGCAAAGTCAGGCTAAAGTCTGTTCAGAAACTGTATGTCCTCCCTGCATGGTGTCTCCCTGCTCAGCAATTGAGCCAGGAGCAGCAGGGACATTCCCAAGGGGAAAAAAAAATGTGTTACTGAAGTTGAAGGAGAGTTGGTGAGTGTCACGAAAGAAGGCAAAGTCTAATCCACAGACCTTTCCTCAGCGTAAGGATGACTTTCCAGTCTCTCAGTGGTGTGTGTTCATGAGCAAGCTGAGCCAATCTAAGCCTATGCAGCCGCAGTGAGCAGCAGCCTCAGCTCTGTATTTCCTCCCTTTCCGAGCGCTGGCACTAGTGAACATGCAGCCAGGGACTTGATGCACAAGAATCAACTTTTTAAAAATTTTGATTAGCTTTCAATTGGATGAGTTCCCCGACCTGACCACCCGGTCACCAGCACAGCAGCGTCAGATGGGCAGGGCAGCACACCCAGGAGGGCAAGGGGAAGATGGCAGCATAGACTTAGGCATAAACTGTGCATGGAACTGCATCCTGATACCAAGAATTAAGCAGCACCCTTCTAGCAACGATGAAGTATAAGGTATTTGAAGATATACCACAGCAATTTCAAGGGGATTATTCTAAATTCAGTCCAGTGAGATAAAGCATACTTTGGGCTCAGCTCTTCAAGAAAACAAGTTTCCTGCCTGGCCTGACATCTGAATATCTGTCCCAGGAGGGAGTCCCTTTCTACCTCTGTAAAAGGAAGATAAAACCAATGACACTTTTAGGCATGGAGCCATGCCATTTTTGTTCTCATATACTCTGCAGTTTTTCCCAAGTGACACTGAAGTTCTCCCCAGATCAGGGATGCAGTATCTTCTGGCCAACCTGGGGCTATACTAGGGCTGTATGAGGTGGTTGCAGGATGTAATTTCAGAGATTTCTTTCTTAGCACCTGAGGATCCCCCAGTACAGAAGAGAGACTGACAATCCAGAGCCAGTCCAGTGGGGGCTGCTAAAATGGTCAAGGGGCAGGAGCCCATGATGCATGAGGAGAGGTGGAGGGGGTTGGACTTGTTTAGTTTGGCAGTGAGAAGATGGAAGGGGAAATCTGCTGCCTTCTGCTACCTAAAGTCAGACTGTAGAGAACACAGAGCCAGAGGGGCACAGCAAAGGACAAGAGGCAATGGCACAAGTTGCAGCAAGGGAAATGCTTGTTGGATACACAGAAACAAACTTTCCAAGTGAGAGCTGTACATCCCTGAGACGAGGGCCCAGAGATGTGGTAGGATCTCAGTCCTCAGAGATCTTCAAGGTTCAGCTAAACGAAGCCCTGAGCATCCTTGAAGCTAGCCCTGGTGTGAGCAGGAGGTTGGACTAAAGAAATTGAGACCTTTCCCAGCATAAATGCTGCGACCCTACGAAAACCACAGGGTGAGGGGACTGAGAAGTGGTTGCAATGTCACGGCTCATAGGATTTAGACTTCTTGTTCTGGAGAAGGAGGCGGGGGGGGCAGATATTTACACACACACAGATGTGCATCCACCCACCTGCCTGCCTTCAGATGCGAATGTGCCTGCAGCCATCTCAGTGGTGTCCCGACTTCTGTCTTATTGACCTTTAAACGCCTTAGCTGGCCCAGCATGAGAGCCTCCCCTAATGAGCCCAGCAAAGCTATGGGCTCTTGAACTGGTGGCAGCTGTCAGTGCATCACTGGTGCCCACGAGGTGCCTGCACCCAGCTTCCCACTCATGTTGGAGGGGTTGCTACTACCATCCTTCACCTGCTGCACTTTTAAGATCAAATTAATGTAGAACCAGTGAAAATTGGAGCTGGAAAGGGCTGGATAGACCTGCTGTATGCCCATCGTCTGCCTTACCTGTATCTCTAACATGGTCCCTGCCCTATCCCCTGCATAACCCCTAATCTCCCGTATAATCCTGCTTCTCTCTACCCTGTGGTGCCCAGCTGACTCCCCACTACTCACTTTTCTCCTTGTTTCCAAGCATGGCTCTCCTGCCTTTTCCCTCCTCCCTCCCTCAAACCTGGTGCTCAGACCTGGAGAGAAGGTACCTCCTGTCCTCCTTGGGGATGGCAGCAGAGTGGGACTGGTGACAGAGCCACACTCCAAGGACCACTTCGCTCCTATGGTGAGACCACCCTCTGGTGAGCACGAGGCTGGGTTTAGTGCCTCTCTCTCCCGATCCCCTCCCTCACAGCAGAGAGGGAAATAATTTCCTCCAAGCCTGTCTTTCTTATGGGATCCTGGAGCATGTGGACATACTGTGTGCCCATGCCCATCCCAGCACTGCTGCTGCCCTTTCTCCATAAGGACGCAAGGAGGGAAAAGCAGCCAGGAATGAGAAATCACTTCTGTGACCAACCTGGTTCACTGCAGGTTATCCCAGGTCCCTCCGGTGTGACATCAGACCCCTCCTCCCCAGTTCCTCAAACCCTTTACCCTCACTGTTATTCCCCAGTCCGTCTTGGTGGGGCATCCCAGTCCTCCATCCCCAGTGACTGTCACCTCAGAGCCACAGTTAGAAGCACCCTTCTTACACTCCCATTTCCCAGAGCCTTTCCAAGCTCAGTACAGCCAACTCATCACACTTGTGACTGTCCTCAGATAGGGCTCTTTCCCCTCTGGCACATCCCCATCACCTGCACTTTCCCCCTCCTTCTCCCAGCAGCTCACCCAGCCCAGCTGCCAGAAGTGGTCCTTCCAGGTGCCCTCCCTTCATCTTCACCTTCCTCCCTGGCAGGAGCATGGGAGGAGAAGGCAGGCAAAACCTCTCCCCGTAGAGTGGGTGTGCGTAATTTGGTGTTTGTTTTCAGTGCCGTCTGCTCAGTCACCGCTTAATGGAGTTCATTTGTGACGTTCACAGAAAATAGAGAAGAGATATATCCCTGCCTTCCTGCAGCACCTTTGTTCAAGGGAAAATACCTTCCCTGCTTGCCTGCGGGTGCTGGTTTCTGTCTTATTGACAGCTGAACCTTAGTTCAGCTACCAAAAGGCTTGAGTGTGGTCACCTGAAGCATGCTTTGAAATGCTGCTTATTTTCTCCCTCAAGGGAGCAGGTGAAAGGTTTTAAATCTGGTCCTGTTTTGTCAAGGGAGAAAGTGATGCCAAAATGCAGCCTGCCCCAGCAGAGGAGCCAGGAGAAGAGGACAGCTCTGGAAAGGCAGCGTGGGCTCACCTGGCCAGGTCTGGCCATCACAGGCAGCCCCTGTAACTCCTGAGCATAGCCAGCACCAGCAGACAGAGAGTTTCTTCCCCGCCTGCTTTTGCTGGGGACAGACCCTGAGCATCCCTGTGCTGGGATGGCTGGGAAATCTCGACTGAATTCCAGCCTGCCCGCAGGTCCAGGCTACTTGAGACCCATTTGGGTTTGTGTTCACAAAGCCCTTTATTTAACCAAAGTCAGGCCTTCAGCCTCCAAAAGTGTGAAATAGTTGCTTCATATTCCTTTAAATTGCTATTAATTTCCTCTTTTAAAATTTCCCTCCCATTCTCCTACACTATCTGAGTTTGAATCGGGTGCCCCAACGAGCCTATCTGTCCCTGGACAGGGGCAGCCTTCCCAGCCGTGGGGGGTTTGGTACCAAATCGCAGGTTTGCAGAGGAGCCGTTTTCCTTATTGTGGCATGGGCTTCGGCTCTTACTCAAGCTGCTGTGAAAAGAGAGGCATTAGGGAGCAGCTAGGAGGTCTCTGGAGAGCCCGACCCAAGCAGAAGTGTGAAATGTCACTGTGCCAGCGGGTGAGAAGGAGGAAAGTGTGTTAATGCTTTCGAGAAGCACCGTCAGGCCACAGACTTGATTTCTCAGCCATCCACCTCACCACCCTATTTGCAAACCGCAAATAGTAACACCTCCCTCCATCCCGCCCTCCCTTCCTCCCTCCCTCCCCGGAGCTGGGAAGCAAAATTAAGTATTGCAAAGCCCGCTGGGCGCATGAAACAAAGAGTCCAAAGGGTCTATGGAAAAGCCTTTCCACGATGTAAATTCTTACTCGTGATGTATTTTAGGCTTTTCATAAAATCAAAAATATAGTGAGCCAATCCTCTGCCCAGCGCTCAGAGCTGAGTGTGTGTGCAGAGTGGATTTTGGCTCAGAGCAGGCACTGCTCTCCGCAGCATGAGTGACTTGAAGGAGGGAGCCTGGCCTTGCATTGTGCTTTTAGCACAAAAGGATGGATTTTGAGGCTCACTGCAAAGGAGTAGTGCTGCCTTCTCCTGCCACTGTGGTCGCACCTTCGTTACGGCAGAGCACGCTGCCAGGAGCAATTAAGCAGAACGAGTTTTGTTCTCTCCGAGAGCAAGAGCTCTCTCGTGGTGAGGTCACTTCTCACTGTTCAAACGTGGCTTAGCTCAGGAATTTGCCATGGTTTTTGAAGGGGTGCTGCCAGGCAGGGTAGGACCAACAGATTTTGTTAGAAGGAGGATGAATGTGAAGCCAGGGAGGGGCATACGGGCTGGTTGAAGGAAGGATGGTGCCGAGATGAAATCTCTTGCTTGGCACCTGGAAGCCTGTGGTGTAAATCCCTGCTCCGCCTCCCGTATGTCCTCCAGCGAGTCTCTGCCCACACACCAGCTCCCACCTGGACGCTGGGGACACGGTGCTGTCCCTTCTCCCTGGGGAGACCGTCAAGGTAAAGGCATTGACAATTGCACAGCCCTCAGGCAGTATGATAAAAGGAGACACGCGCACACATGCCCAAGATAGCCACTATTAACCTTGCCTCATTTTATATATTTTTACAGCTGCAGCAGATGTCTCTGTGTCTCCCTGGAGGGACGTTAGGTACTTACAGCCCTTTCAGCTCAGACAGAGCTGCCTAGAGGAGCTGATGGCTTTGGCCCCAGCTCTGTGAGGCTCCTTCCTCACGGGTAGACTGATTGAAGTCATTCGAATCGTCCCTGCCCTGAAAGAGACTCGTCTGCCAGAGCGTGGCTGGGTTTCGGCAGCCGGGTCACTGCCTGCAGCCGCTCACCCAGATCTAATTGCAAGCTCGGGACATAAATAAGACAGGATAAATAAGAGAGGATGTGCTGGGAAGCCCCACAAGAGGAAATAAGGATATTATTATTGATTAATAAAGATAATAACAATAGTAGTTATCGACTTGATCTTGCAGCGTCGGGCGCACCAGCCATGTTGTGCTAATGCAGGAGAAGCGAGAGGTGCAGCAACCCCTGCGCGCCACTCACGCAGCTCCTTCGCTCTTGCTGAGCTGAACCGGAGAGAGCACATTTGTAAAATGTAGCTTGAATATCATAAGCTAAAGTGACCTGTAGTAGGATTTTCCAGCTACAGTCACCTGGGGAGCTGTTGACATCAGTAGTCTGGAAATATTTTTCCATAGCACCAGCCCGGAGGATGGTGGCATTGCTGGGAAATGTGCTGAATTTGGGGACCTTTGGAGCTGGCTGTAAGAGTCACAAGGGAGTACTGGGTGCAGGGAAACCCATCACCGACCCTCCTGATGAGCTCTGCACATATTCATGGAGTGCAAGAAAACACCTGGGATTTTCACTTGTGGTGTAGCCATCTCTGCTGTGGCCCAAAGTGGTTTGTTTTGTTTTCCCCATCAAAGATTATTTTCCCCATTGCTTCCTAGCTGCCTGCTGCTTGCCTGGCCCTGGCCGGGGCTCTCCCTCTGCAGCGCATGGGTGATGTCCGAACATCGCATCTCCGGGCACCCTGGGTGGTGGGTTAGCTTGGCTTTGAGTGGGGACTCGAAGCAGCCAGGAACGGGACACCCTGAGAGGCAGCTCTGCCACCCCCTTGCTCTGGTCTCCATCCCACACACAGCCCCACCACAGGCTGCCCCAGCCCTGGTCCTGCCTTTCTGCTCTGCCTCTCCGTGTCCTCACTGGCTTGGCCTGCAAAATGCCGGTAGCTACGTGGAGATCCCCTTGTCAGAGTAAAGAGGCGTTTCCCAGCTTCTGGAATTGCTTTATAGGGCAGGTTTGGTTGCTGGAGACAGTGTCCCTGACACATCCCATTTCCCTGCAGTTTCCAGCTGCTCCCTTTGCCCTGCTTGTGCCTTTTTCCCCCCATGTATGAGGTACAAATGAGAGTAGCCAGCTCTGTTAGGTACTAGGATGCTTAACTTATTAAAGATCACATGGCACCTGGATAGCCTTGGATGAAAGCTCGTGGAAAACGGCACCACATTTTTATTAAATGCATCTTCTACCATTCATTCTGTGCTGCCTCCCCAAAGCCACCAAGTCCCTTGCAGATGAGGTGAAAACCTCATACCGAGCAGCCAAGCCAGCCCTAGGGACCTGCTGGTGGCAGAGCCATCCTTGGGCTCACCGTAGCTCCCTGAGCTCAGGGCGGGCACAGCCGTCCCTGGAAATTTTGCGTGATGGGACGTATCCCTGCCACTCCGCCTCAGCGTGCGCAGCCGGACCCCCAGCCTTAGTGCCAAGGCAGGGGATGCTCTCTGCAGAGCTAAACACTAAAGGTAGTGTCTGTCCTCTGCTTTGTGGCCCCCAGCCACCTCTCCACCTGGCCCCTTTGCACGGCAGGTAGCTTTTAATCAGGGAGAGGACTGCCAAGACACTGCAGCAGCTACTGGCTCGGGAAACCAGTTACAAACGGCCCAAGTGAGAAAACGTGGAGCTCAGGTAACCCTGACCTGCAGGGACTGTGGGATGGGCGCAGCCTTGACCTGGATAAGAGGCTTATGTGTGTTACGGCGAGCGCGTGTTGGGCTGCACAGGAGGAGTTCATGTTTGTTTTGTCCTCTCACCCCCTAAATCTGATTTAGGGTGGCCTCGTCTATGAGGAAACCTGCTTATTTCCCATTCCTTCAGTCTGTTTCAAATCGCCCTGCCGGCCACCCTGCTAGTGTGTGGCTGGATGTATGTGTAGATGGGTGTTAAGCCCTTTAGAGCATGAAATGCGATAGCTCTCCCTGCACGCAGTGAACTGGGGCTGCAAAGGGAGATGGAATTAATTGGGCCAGCAGTAGAAGTTGATTGACACTCAGCGTCACAGCGGTGGGGAGGTGAGTCTGCAAAGGGGTGAGCTTTATCGAAAAGCTAGGAATTGGCTTAATCAGGAGGGTTTTTCTTCAGCTGGTAGCTGGGCAGAAAAAACATCTGTTGGCATTAGTGCCTGAGGGCACCCATGGGGTTTGGAGGTGTGGCAGTCACTTGCGTGCCAGGCTGGGCTCCCCAAGGGTGCGGAGAAGGGCTCACGGGGGAGCAGCCTGGATGTGCTGCATGAGAAACCTGGTTTGATGTGACCGTAGGAAAGGGGCCACAGACCAATCCCTGGGGATGTGGGCTGTAAGTGAGGGCTTGGGACTGATCTGAAATACCAGATTTAAACATGAATTTTGGAGGTAGCAGTTTTCAGAGGTAGCTGCCCCTGGCAACTGGGTCAGAGCATAAGGGACATTTAGCTGCTCATCCCGTGTGATATTCAGCCTGGCCTTTCTGTTCCCAGAGCATGGAGCTACCGTGAACCTGCTGTGCCAGGGCAAGGTAAAGCACAGTGCCAGCCACAGTTGTTTTTACTGTGCCCTAGGCAACGCTGACGGCTAATCTCCAACCCCATAGCTCACTGTGGAAGACTATTAAACATTTCCATAACCCCAAAACCTCCTTGTACAATATACTGATTCAGAGTCCCCTCTAGGGCCAGCTCCTGAGTGACTCCAACTTGGTGTCTTTCCCTCCTCGGTGCCATGGAGAGGTTTTATTCCATGCATCGGAGATGTGACCACCCAGGCTGATCAGTCCAAGACTGATAGTCACCGTAATGACAAATTACCCCATGGGTCTGCCTTTTGTTACAGGGCGATCGCCACCATGTCCGTGACATACAGATGAATCATTCTGCCCAGCGGTAGCGCACAGCCTCCTCCAGAATGGCTGCTGGTTACTCATGCACAGCAGCAATATGTGCTGGCTTACTGCTCCAGGAGTGTCAGCTCCAGCTGCCGCTTCAAAATGCAAGAAGGGGATGATTTAGACCTGCCCCATGCCGTAGCTGAGTGGGGCTGAGCCCCTTGATGGGCGAAAAGAGGGGCAGCAAATTGTCCTTGTCCCTCTGCGGAGAGCAGAGTTGTTCAGATTCTCTACTGAGCGTAAGGATGAACCAGGATTTCCACCCCTGCATAAAGTCATTTGAGCCGGTCTCAGCGGGAGGCAGGACCAGGCAGCAGGGCCCCTTGAGCCCCGTGTTTGGCTCATAGCTGATTCACTGCCTGACACGGGAAAATGAACTAGGGCTTGTCTGCACCAGAGAGTTTCCCCCCCACGTTAATCTGGTCTGGCAGGGGAGGCAGAGTGAGGTGCCAAAATGCCTTTTTTTTTTTTTCTTTTCCTTTTCATCCTCTTTTTAAATAGCAGTTCAGCTGATGGGCAAAACACGGTCTAGAGTAGCATTTCAGGCAGCAGAAAATTAGTTCAGCTTTTACCCTCATTAGCTGATTGCCAGTAATTAACATTTTGTCATTAACTACAGATGTTTATGGCCTGGAAGAGAAGTTTGGGTGTCTCCACATTAGCTCTCAGAAATGCACTGATTATCTCTGTTTAATTGGCTGCCTGTGCCTCAGTTTCCTTATCTGCTAAGGGGAAAAAAAGGTTATAATG
This sequence comes from Burhinus bistriatus, assembly GCA_013397275.1. Taxonomy (NCBI): domain Eukaryota; kingdom Metazoa; phylum Chordata; class Aves; order Charadriiformes; family Burhinidae; genus Burhinus; species Burhinus bistriatus. Next base: position 185,201 of record VYXH01010143.1, on the reverse strand, counting down.
ACTCACCCCCATCCTCTATTTTACATCCCAGCCTATAAGGGCTGTCAAAGGAGAGTGTGCTGCCTTTAGATACGGGTCTTTTTAGCAAGTTCAGCTTCAGGAAATGCAGTTTTTCACTCTCTCTAGCTTGTCAGCCCTTCCCTTTAATGAGCCTCATTGTCCGATAGATCATAATCTCCTTGGCATTAAGTGACTCTTCATTGTGTCCTGGAGCTTTATTCAAACTATTATCTTCAAATGAGCGTCGATGCCCACAAGTGCATTCATGCCTATTTTTTGATGGCACTGGATTCTTTTTGCAGCTGTTTACGCTAAGGTGTCTTAAAGATCCATAGCTGGGGCCCAAGTGGACCATCCCACCCTAAAGACCCTGCTCTTGGTCTGAAAAAACAGGCATAGCCCAGCACTTGGGTCCCAAACCCAGCAGCAGTTGGGGATGGCTAGCACTGGTTCATGCCATCCTCATGCCTTCTCCTTCTTTGACAAGCTTCTGTATCTCCATAGGTTCCAGAACAAATCCTTCCGTACTGCTTGTTTTCTCATTAAAATAAATGCATTTATGTAGCAACCTCTTTTGGAGGAATATCCCTGCAGTAGCAAATTTGTGTGCGCAGCCTGGCTTTTCAGAGCAACAGGGTAATGGGAAATAAAGCCAGCTGCAGTTTCATCAGGGAAGCTAAAAGAGAGCTCCCTGTCCCCTATCCCTGCTCCTCCTGCCTGGGGCACCAAGCACAGCCCCAGTTGTGGCTCTCCTCCCCTCCTATTCCCACTGCAGCTGCGATGGCCCTGGAAAACATGAAAGGCAGCAGCACTCAGTGCAAAAATGCGTTTTCCAGGAGGCTGCTGTAAGTGTCACTGAGTGAACAGGGAGCCTGGGTAGGTAGGAAGAACCGGAAAATCATGCACAATACCCTTCCAGTTTCCCTTTGAAAGTCATTCCTGTTTATCTCCCCAGCACACCTCTCTTGCCGTTCCACCGGCTGCTGTTGGGAGCCTCAGCGCTCTCCGCTTCCCAGCCGTTCCTCCTCCTCTGCCTACATAGCAATCGCCACCTTTTGATGCTGCTTCTCTGAGCGGGAGGGTGCAAAGCAGACATTGACAACGGAGTTCAAAGGCCCTGGGGATCAAGCAGTGCCACATTCTCGCCGCTGCAGTGACTCTGAGTCTCTTTCTGGTGGCTTCACATACAGGCTTGTACACCAGTGCCTCTCCCAGGTATAGCTATAGCCTCTGCAGGCTGAGACAAAGGCTCTGACTGTATCTGGAGATAGTGGCAGTCTTCGACAGGAGGGAATATAGGTTTTTCAGCAGAGCTAAAGGCAGCTGGGTGGTTTCTGGTTCACACAGCAGGCCCAGAGCTCCACTGCTCTCTGCACAGGCAGAGCAAGTTTGTGCGTGCCAGCAAAACGCACATCGATGCAGCCTCGCACACCAACCCCTCCCGCACAGCAGCTTTGGCTGCCGATGGCATCCCCGATGTATTGATATCCCAGCAGTGCCCGAGCCACCCTGTTAAGAGGTGTCAGCATCAGCACAAGCAGATTTGACGGTCCCCGGGGAGAGCTCACCTGAAGGATAGGGACACGAGGACATGGCAGTATCCAGGCTGGGAGTATTGGTGTTGGAGTCTGGGGACAGGCTGCCGTGCTGAGGGTAGGAGGCAGGAGAAATGGGGTTCATGCAGTAATGGCCAGCACTTGAGTTTTCTTGCCCGAGCACCCGCTTAGTTTCCTCTCCACCTCCGAGGACGTCACCTGCTGAGTCTTTGGCCCTGCTTTTCTGTGTGGCATGCCCCAGCTTTGCACAGATTAAACCCAAGCGCAGCTGAAAACTCCTGGGAAAACTGGGAAAACATGACAGCACAGAGAGCACCATCCCAGGAGCAGCCAAGAAAAGGAAATTACTGGGCATCCGCATAAATCCAAGGAGGAGTCCAAGGACTGGCCTCAGGCGGGGCCAGTGTGTGGCCAGAAGCCACACGTAACACCAGGTCATTACGAAGGAACAGGACCCCAGTGGCTGTTCAAGCTGTGCAGAGCATGTTTGCATGCAGTGGGAGCTGCGTGTCTCGGAGCGCTCTGTGCTCCCTGCATCCCGGTCAGGCTGGGGACCTGTCACACCTGATCTAGTGTCAGAGCAATGACTCTGTTGGGATGACTTGTAAGTCCCAGTGGCTCTATTAGCTCTTGCTGGACCCATTGCTCAGCTCTCCAGCTCTGCCCTGCGAGTGCCATCCTGCTGGGCCAGCTTTGCACACAGCAGGAATCCCCAGCCCCTGGATTTCCCTCTGCTCTTTGCAGACAGGCTTTCCTCATGTAGTAAAACCTCCAAACACCTTACGGGATCCCTGTGGAGGGAAAACTCCCTGTCTCTCTTTTGGTGAAGTCTCTGCCTTCTCCGCTCCTCGGCACACCACCCAATCCCCCGGGGTGACATAGCTGCTTTCCAGGTGGAGAGGGAACTCCAGAGGAGCCTGGAAAATCAATGTGCTCTTCCTGCTAGTTAGATGTCTTCAAGATGGGAGGATCCTCCACCAACAGCCTCAGCGAACATTGTCTCCAGTGCTGGCACTCCAGTCCTAGCTCTGTGGTTTCCAGGGGGAACAAGCCTGGGTCTTCACTGGAGGTCTTGAAGAAAAGGGTGAATCAAGGCTGATCAAGACTGCTTTCCTCTGTGCCTTGCAGTCAAATTCTCTGGTGCTTAATCATGTGAACTGAAGCAATTTCCAGGACACCAGGGCATTTCTGACACTTCTCTTTGTGTTCTCTCCATCTTATGTGGATACTCCACTCCAGAGTCTAATAAGGAATATAACTCAGTCCATTGATTTTTCTATGTTGGTGGTTTTTAATAAGGTTTCTCTCTTCTATGCATTCCCCTATTTTCAAGAAACATACGCAAATTTATTATCTTGGAGCCCTCCAGTCCTTGCCAAATTTGTCTGAAAGTGGCCAATGACTTAAAAATGAGTTATTGAGCGGTATACACAGAGCCACGTTAACCAGCAATGTGGTCTCAAAAGCCCCATTCCCATTACAAACCATGCTAAAAAGGGGAAGAGCAAAACCTGGTGGGACTCGGTGATACTGATGAGATGAAGAAAGTCATAATGGGGGGAGATGGCAGAGATGAGGGAGTAGAGGTGAGGTAGCTCTGTCTGTGCAGGAGAGATGGAATAATGAAATTCAGCAGTGTACGAGGCTGCTGAAATGATGGGATGTATCTGACATATGCTGGCCAAAGCACGTACTGGAATAATCCAAAAGACTACAGTTGTGGTCAAAGGTTGATACTTCAGGTGTGACTCAGCACTGTTCTGAATGCCTCTATGCTAAGATCCTGTGGATGTCCTGGAGTTTGAGCTAGAGAACTGGACAGACCGTTGGTGGTCACCGGGAAAGTTGAGGCAGGGCAGGAACTGGTGCATGCATTTCTGCACGCATTACTGCACAAGCACATCATGCCCTGGGGAAGGACTTCAGGGCTGGACTGCCAAAGTGTCTCAAAGGGTTTGGACAAGAAGGTGTCTGGCAGGTGCTCGGTGTGCCAAAGAGAACGGAAAACAGCCATGGGACATGTCATTGCCATGGCCACAGTAACTAGGAGAGAAAGTCCTCAATTCTCTCAACTGCACTCGTTTGGCCCTTTGGTCACCAGATGGATACCAGCAAGACCATTTAGCTTGTGGGAACTTTTTCAGTTATTCCGAGTGTAACGGCTTGGCCAGAAGAACTGCTTCCAGGTGGGGGCTGGAGAGGCATCTGGGACTCGACATGAGCCTGAGCAGCACAGAGATCCTCCCCACACCACAGCAAGCACAAAAACGGGGAGAAACATGTTCCAAACTGGGAGCCAGATGTTCTGGCTGGGTTGAGATGTGTTTGCAGCCTCTGAGCGGATCCAGGGGAGAGGCAGGGAATGTCTGCGCCCAAGAGATGCGGGGAGAGAACAGTGCAAGAAGAGAGCATGGGGGTGGGCTGCAAGAGGAGGCAGGTTATTCTGGACACGTATAGGAGTGGAGCGGAGGTCATGGTTACCATATGGTCCTTGAAAACTGAAGCGGGAGAGGAGCATGTGCAAGTGATTAAGAGCCTGATTAACGTTGTCCCGTGGAGAATGTGTGTAACCGCATGATGCACAACTCATGGCTGGAAGGCAACAGCTATTAAACAGACATTCAGAAGCCTTTAGGAAGCAAAGGTAAATTAATGGCTTTTTTAAAGTGGGTCTTTTATAAACCAGCTATCCTGGTTTCTCTGTGGTGTGAAATTCTAGCAGGTTCCCCTCATTTCAGACCCAGTGACACCTATCATCTCAAACATAACCAGGTTTTGTTTAAGACTTCAGGAGCTGTGGAACCTAGTGCATCTCTCTATAGGTTCTTTAATGGCGAATTGCTTTCACTGTTTCCAAAAAAATGCACTTTATTTCTAGACTGTATCTGCCCGCCTTCATCTTCCATCCACTGGATCTCTCATTCTGCCTGTCTACGAGATTAAAAAGCCCTCCACTGTTAAAAGCCTTCTCCCAGTGGCAGTACTTACCAGACTGCAGTCACATCACGTCTTCACCTTCTCTTCATTAAGCTAAGCAGATTAAGCTTCTCTCTCCAGTCACCAGAGAGGCAGGTTTTCCCAGACAGGGACTCACAGTTCTGCTTTTCACCTCTGAAATTGTAGGAGGATTGTGGGGAGTCAGGGTACATCCCAGATGGTCCAGATGACCAGACTAACCTTAACACATGAGGATAAGGTGCAGGCTGTGTTTGAGAGGCTAAACACACTCTGAGATGCTGATTTGCCAGACTCTGGTCATGGAGATGAAGTACAGTGCAGTATGGTCTTGGAGACCTCTCCTCTCCATCATATCCCCTTCCATGATGTATTTACGGAAATCGAAGGTAAAAGAACATTTCTTAACTTCCCCGACTTATAGCAGCTCCTCTCTGCATCTGGCAGTCCTGGGGTTAATCTTGCCCTTGGAAGTTTACTGATTTGCAGAAGTCTCCTGTTTATCTCTTGTGTACACTTTCTTAAGGAGAGGCCCATATGTCCTGTCTGCTCATCTAGCATGAAAAGGATTGACACAAATGAATGGTGCCATCCACAGCCTGATCATACTTGGCATCCTTGCATTTGGCAGAGGCTGTGGAGCTCGTTTTAAAAAAGAAGAAGAAAAAACTGAAGATGCTGTCAACTCTGCTTTCCTAAAGGGCTTATTAGAAAGTATGTTGTAAGAATCTGCTCAGCATTTTTGTGATTTGATCAAGACTACCCAGGAGGGATGAGTGAGGCAATCTGGAAGGAATAAGAATTGATCCAAAACTCAGCCTGAAACTTATTGGAAGTTTGTAAGTTTGAGCAGCTTCATGTAACTGTTCCCATCACTACTTTCATGAGCTCCTACCTTGCTAATGCTGGGACCAGAGTCCCAAATAACAGAACTTCTCTAAAGCCAGACGTGTCCTCCCTGACCAGACATGCCAAGTCTTGAAGAGGATCTCTGCCTCCGGCTTTCTGGCCAAGCCATGCTCCTCGATCGCGTGTTCCTCCCTCAGTGTAAATGCGCAGTTTCTCATCCTGGCAGTCTGAGAACATGCTGTCATTGCTGCCACCCAGGAGCAGTGGGTGGGATAGGCCTCTGAGCCGGGGACTGAAAGATGTCCAATCCTGTATTTTTGCATGCTATTTGTGATGTTGTCTGTGAAACATGAATCCCTTACCAGCTGATTTGGTTTAATGCACTCAGATTGTTTTGTGCCAGGTCCCCAAAGCCTTTCCTGTGCTCTTCTCTCTGGTTTGTGAAGAGTCAGGAAAGGGATGTCCAGCTGACCAAACTGTGCCAAGGACTGAAGAGTATTCCAGACTCAGAAGTCCTCAAGATGACACAGAAAAATTTAGTGAGGGAAAAGACTAAGCAGAAAACAGCTCCAGGCCTCAGGGAGGGTAGAAAGAAGAGTAATTGTTGGAAGTGATCCCAGTGTCACCACAATGGGTGTGCCTGCTGCTTGGGGACCCTTCCAGCCCAGACCCAACGGACTGCCTGGAGCAGTGTTACTAAGTTAAGGAGATCTCCCACCTACCTCCAGTCCCCAGTCTGATGTTAGGGCTTGTGTTTATCTCGAGACACTTGCTTTCAGTCACCTGTTCCCACTGGCGGGCATGAAAGTTCTCATGATGCTTTTAGAAAGGTCATCCAAACAACAGTGTCCTGGTGAAAGGGCATCCAAAAATATGTTTGGCCAACTCGCCAGGCTGGGGAAATCACTGCTCCTGCAGCCTGCCTAGGTCTCTCCTTAGAGTTATTAAATTGTGGTAGGCCTGCCAACACTAGTGGCATTGAGGGTAAATTACAACTTTCAGTGGCAGTCTACTGCCTCCCTGCTTTGGGCCCTAATCTGCCACATTTCCAGTTACCTATTGACATATGTACACTCCCTCTCCATGTGACGAGTAGGTGAGTTGTACATTGAGCAGTAAATTTGATGCCTTCAGGTGGCACTGGACTTTACAGAGCAACTGGACTTCTCCAGAGGAAGAATCTGCTTTCCTAGGAGGTGATATGGTAATGGTTGGGTGGCAGCTCAGGAAAGGCCTCCTATGTGTCACACTATGTGATGGAGACGTGGTCGCGGGATTTCGTGCCTGGTGCATGAAGCTTAGCAGATACGAGAGTACATGTGAATTGTGGAGCTGTGCGAATACTACGTGCAAAACCTGGACCCAGTTCCCTTTCTGTCCTGTTAGTACAGCAGAAGTGAAAGGTCTTAGGTAGCAGATACACTCAGTTACAATGTTCAGACTAAAACATTCAGGGCGCACAGTAAGCTTGCTACCCTGGACTTCAGGAGAGCAGACTTTGGCCTCTTCAGGAGTCTGCTTGGTGCAGTACCGTGGGATAAGCCCTGGAGGGAGAGGGGCCCAAGAAAGCTGGCTAATATTCAAGGACCACCTCCTCCAAGCTCAGGAGCAATGTATCCCGACAAAGACGAACGCCAGGAGGCCTGCATGGATGAACAAGGAGCTCCTGGACAAACTCAAACAGAAAAAGGAAGCCTACAGAGGGTGGAAGCAAGGACAGGTAGTCTGGGAGGAATACAGAGAAATTCTCCAAGCATCCAGGGATCAGGTTAGGAAAGCTAAAGCCTAGATAGTTAAATCTGGCCAAGGATGTCAAGGGCAACAAGAAAGCCTTCTGTAGGTATGTCAGTGACAAAAGGAAGGACTAGGGAAAATGGGGGCCCACTCAGGAAGGAAATGGGATACCTGGTCACCTGGGACACAGACAAGGCTGAGGTACTCAACAACTTTTTTGCCTCAGTCTTCACCAGTAAGGGCTCTAACCCAAGTTGCAGAAGGCAAAGGCAGGGACTAGGAGAATGAGGAACAGCCCACTGTAGAAGACCAGGTTCCAGACCAGCTGAGGAACCTGAAGGTGCACAAGTCCATGGGACCTGATGAGTTTCATCCACAGGTCCTGAGGAAACTGGTGGATGAAGTTGCCAAGCCACCATCCATCATACTTGAGAAGTCATGGCACTCTGGTGAAGTTCTTGCCAACTGGAAAAGGGGAAATGTAACACTCATTTTTAAAAAGGGAAAAAAGGAATACCCAGGGAACTACAGGCCAGTCAGTCTCACCTCTGTGCCCAGCAAGATCATGGAGCAGATCCTCCTGGAAACTCTGCTAAGGCACATGGAAAATAAGGAGGTGATTGGTAACAGCCAACATGGCTTCATTAAGGGCAAATCATGCCTGACAAATTTGGTGGCCTTTTACGATGATGTTACAACGTTGGTGGATAAGGGAAGAGCAGCTAGCATCATCTACCTGGACTTGTGCAAAACACTGGACGCTGTCCCACATGACATCCTTGTCTCTAAATTGGAGACACATGGATTTGACCGATGGACCACTCGCTGGATAAGGAATTGGCTGGATGGTCACATTCAGAGTTGTGGTCAACGGCTCGATGTTCAAGTGGCAAGCAGTGACAAGTGGTGTTCCTCAGGGGTCAGTACTGGGACCGGTGCTGTTTAGCGTCTTTGTCGGTGACATGGACAGTGGGACTGAGTTCACCTTCAGAGTGTTTGTCAACCACACCAAACTGTGTGGAGCAGTCAACATGTTGGATGGAAGGGATGCCATCCAGAGAGACCTGGACAGGCTTGAGAGGTGGGTCTGTGCAAACCTCATGAAGTTCAGCAAGGCTGAGTGCAAGGTCCTGCAACTGAGTCAGGGCAATCCCAAGCACAAATACAGGCTGAGCAGAGAATGGATTGAGAACAGCCCTGAGAAGAACTTGGGGCTGTTGGTGGATGAGAAGCTCAACATGAGCCAGCAATGTGCACTCACAGCCCAGAAGGCCAACCACATCCTGGGCTGCATCAAAAGCAGCTTGGCCAGCAGGTTGAGGGAGGTGATTCTTCCCCTCTACTCTGCTCTCCTGAGACCCCACCTGGAGAACTGTGTCCAGCTCTGGAACCCCCAACATAAGGAGGACATGGACCTGTTGGAGTGGGTCTAGAGGAGGGCCATGAAGATGATCAGAGGGCTGGAGCACCTCTCCTATAAAGACAGGCTGAGAGAGTTGGGTTTGTTCAGCCTGGAGAAGAGGGAGACTTTATAGCAGCCTTCCAGTATCTGGAGGGGGCCTACAAGAAAGCAGGAGAGGGACTTTTTACAAGGGCTTGTAGTGATAGGACAAGGGGTAATGGCTTCAAACTGGAAGAGAGTAGGTTTAGATGTGGTATTAGGAAGAAATTTTTCACTATGAGGGTGGTGAGGCACTGCGTCAGGTTGCCCATGGAAGTTGTGGATGCCCCAGTATGGATGGTGCTTTGAGTAACCTGGTCTAGTGGGAGGTGTCCTGTTCAGCACTGAGGAAATCTTCCATGGAAAGATCCTTTTCCATGCAGCAATCATGGGTGTTCACAGTATATACACATATGGATTGACGTTCCTTTTTGTGCCTTAAAACCAAAGAACGTGAGAAGGTTGCGAAAACACAAGGAGTAAAAGTAAAAGATAAGAAAAGAGGAAAAGAAAACAAAATTATGTGTAACAGAGTTGCAATCTCTCCAGCTTTCTCCATCTCTGGACACTTCCAGAATAAGCACCAGAACTGCAGTCCCTGCACTGCTAGCACAACCTTAGCCATGGCTGCTGGCATGGTGGGTTGCTTATCAGATTTCCTGAGGGGCAAGGAAAGCCTAATTGAAGGACAAAATGGCTTGGTGGGCTATTACAGGGATGCACTAATGAAATCTGCTGATAACGTGAGGTTCAGAGGCATTGGCCGTGGAGAGGAGAATGAGAGTCTCAGCTTTGGATTACTCTGGGTAATAGAAATGACATGAAATGGAGTAGGGCTACAGGGAATAACAGCCTGGACTTCCAGTGTTGCAGCTGGAAGGGGCAATGTTGGACCTAGCAGGCCAGGTGTTTCCTGTGGAGGCAAAAGCATTGGCAAGGCCTGGGCAGAGGAGAGTTTCTGGGATGGCCACAGGCATGGAGAACCCATCAGATGAGAGGAAGACACCATCTATGATTGAGGCTTGCCGTGGAGTCATGTGACTTGATCTACCCAAGTGCAAAGTCTCCCCTATAACAACAGTCAGTTCAGAAAAGTCTCGCGTAAGTCACCCACCATTTTATGTCCCAGAGTCTGTAACTCTACTGTTCTTCACACATCCAGCACCCATCTGCCAAAAATAAAAAATAAGGTGGCTACAGGTAGGAGGAAGGTGGCATGAAATTTTACCTGGGAGAGGAGGATTTGAGATTCCAACATTAGGTTTACAATTCTATACATACAGCTAGTTAATCCCAGCTAGATTTGTTTGTTTTAGTCATTTGAGACTCATCCAGTAGCAAAAATAAAAATAATTTTGAACTTATGACTATTTCATCATCTCTGGTTTCTTCTCCCTGATCAAAAACCAGAGCTGTAAGTCAGACAGTTCATCTTTGTAATCTACATCTAGTTAAAGAAATGTTATCCTAGATCTTAATCAGAGCAAAGCTTCCTTTGAACACAGTGTTAAATTTGGGAAAGGTCTAGATCTCCACACACACTCTTCATCCCACCTAAGTAGCCAGGTCTGATCTCAGGAGGCATAGAGAGGAGCTGAAATTTGCTCTGGTCCAGCTCCTGCTTTCATAAACAAAGGCACTGCAAGCACAGACACCAAGACCTTGTCTTGGCTTTGTCTCAGCTCTCGTGGCTTTGTAGAGAGAAGAGAGATCATTCAGGTCAGTATTTAAGTTTCCACTCACGGTCTAACTGGTGGTCCATCAAAACATGGCTATCTGAGGACAACCCCAACTGATCAGAAGGCAACTGGGTTTGGCATTAGCTGTAGCTAATTACCTGTAGCTATTGCAGGCTCTTCAGAGGTAGCCTCTAGTGACAGTGCCATTGTACCTCAGCCATCTGTGCAAGACAGTGCAACCTCTCCAGCACCTGAAGTTATGAACAGATGTAATACTCTCTGCTAGAACAAAACACCCAAACACTCCCAGGAAGTGCACCTGGGAATCAAGCTCCCTTCCCAGGCATGACCAAGGGGCAGCAGATGCTACCCCTCAAGTTCTCATCCTCTCTTTATTTCACCCAGCCTTCAGCATTATCTTTGTCTCCTCCTTGCTGAGTATCAGACAGATATGTGAGGACCCACTGTCCAACTCTGCTGTAGATTCATTGCAGGACATACTTACCCCAACTCCATTTCATCCTCCACTACGTAAAGGTAGCACTGCTTCTCCACAGCCACAGTGCTTTGTATTACGTAAATGGTGCCTTTCCAGTCATTTTGGAGAGGCTCATGGTTCACTGAACTCTCAGCAGCACAGCCGGGGAAGTTATGTCAAAAGAAGACCCTCTTTCTACTCTCCCTGGTTTTGGTACCCCCAGCACCTGTATCTGGGCATGTCCAAGGGCAGGTACGGGACTGTGAGGGCCTTTGATTCAGCTGCCTGTCCGTCTGGTGTTCAAAGGACTTACAGAGACTGTATTTTTCCACTGAGCAATTGCAGGTAGCTTCAGGTTTCTGGAGACCTTGTGAAAACACGGAAAGTACAAGCTGAGACAGTCATTGGGGTGGCTGGTCTCTATGGCAGACCTCTTCACCTAGAAGCATCTCCAGGCACCTTGCAGCCCCACAAATCAGTGTCCAAAAAAGGTGGCAGGAGGGCAGCTGAGCAAGGGGGAATCTGGCCGTGCTTGCTGGTCCATCCCAGAGTGACTGCTTTGCATTTCTGCTTCACTCAGAGGAGGTTGCGGGCCTTCATCAGCCCCAAAGCAAACTTTGCATGTAATTATTCCTTCAGCCTTCACACATGGTAGATCACACGGACCCTGCTGGGTGTCTCCAGCCCTGTTCCTGCCCTGCTGGCACTGCCTTCCCAGGGCACGGCAGACCTGCTGCCCAGGCTGCTTTGTTCACGGTCAGAAACTGGATCCCAGCCCGCTTCATCATGGCTCCAGCACGGGTAGAAAACCTCCCCTCTGAGTGGGACTGGGAAAGGACCTTTGGTTCTTCACAGCCAAAAACATGGTGGGTTTGAACACACCCTCCCTGAGCGACCTGCCCTGAGACCCTGCTGCAGAGAGGCATACATTACCCAGCTCCTGCCGGCTGCACAGAGAGCATTAAATGACTCACTAGGCTTTTCTGCCAATTTGTTGGGTTTTAAATTTTTTTTTATTATTATTTAGCCTCCAAAAGCATTTTTCATATCCTCTCATCTGCTTTTAATGGAATGCATTTAGTTTTCTCTTTTTTTTTTTTTTTTTTTAACCCAAGATTAAGGCATGATTTTCTGTTTTTAAACCTGGACTGGTCATTATCTCTCTCAAAGTTTTTGGTGTGTCTGGGGTTTCTTTTCCGTGTGCATTAGGGAGAGCAGGACTTGAAGCAAGAATTGATGTCTTACATTTATTCACTGTGCCTGCCACGAAAACCATTCCTGTTTGAAATGAAGTCTTGTTATCTCCAAGATGCCTCTTCTGCGCTGGCAGCTGCCAGAGAAAATGCATTACCCTTCCAGCTTGTGCAGGGGGGTTGTGGCTGTGTGTGTGGGAAGGGAGGAGCGTTTTTCTGGAAGGACCCTTTCCCCAAGTACCGATGCCTTTCCAGCACAAAATTCTTGCTCCTGGGATGAGGGACACCATGAGAAGATAAAATGGAGTTTGCTTCTCAGGAAAACCTGGGAAGAGCAATTGAGATGAACGGTGTGAATGTGTTACATTTTTAGGAAGTCTGTACTGTCACTCGGCTCTGGCAAAGGCTAACGTGCTTTTCTGGTGGAGCAGAGGGCCTCCAAGAGGAGCAGCACAGCCCTCACTGCCCACCTACACAACAGCACATCAAGGTTTCATTCCCAGCCTTTCCCAAAGCCTTCGCCAGCCCTGGAGATGGAGGCGTGTGTAGATGAGATGGGTGCCTCTCAGAGCAGCTCTCCAAATTACGTCACCTGAGAAAAACAAGAAATACAGGCAGGGCTCAGGGAAGAGGGAGGCAGGCAAACTGGAAGGGTGAACCCAGGAGCAGGCAGGGGAGAGGAGATTGGCAGGATCCCAGAAGCAGAGGCAAAAGGACAGCTCGATGCTGTCACCAACCCAGGAGTATCAGGCAAAGAGCATGGGCGTCCTGAGGACGGTGTGTGGCTGTGCTGGGACATGTGGGTGTATTTGCTATCTGACAGAGATTGCACAGCATCTTCATCATCCCTATCTAATATATTGATTTTGATTAATGCTATTACACAGCATATCTGATTAATTAACAATGGCTTCCCATTTGTGACTGCTCCTAGCCCAGCAAGTGCATCAGCTCCTGCCCAGCAGATGCTGGCACTGGTATTGCTGGTGCCGACAGCAGGGGAGCACGGTGGCCAGGGCACTAACAACAGGGCTGGAGGAGACGTGCAAAAGCACCACACTGGTGGCAAACCAAGTTTTTTCACAGGAAGAGCGAGGCGGCCCATTGTGCCAGTAGAAATGATAGCGGAGGGGAGGATGTCCATCTCATCAGATGGAGCAGGAGGCTTGGAGAAGTCAGAGTTGCCCCTATGCAGGGCCTTCATCCTCCTCACAGCCCCAGTGCCTTCATCCTCCCCACAGCCCCAGTTCCCAACAACCAGGCCATAGGCTTTGATTTCCGTCTAAATGGAGGGCTCAGCAGTATTTGGACAGGAGGGTTTGAGGCTCTTCATCGCCTCACATCTCCTTCTTTGGCTTCTTTAGTGTTTTTTCTCCTCTATAAAGGGCCTTGCCACAGAAAAAGCACTATGGGAACCTCCTTGCCCTGACCTCCATGGCAGGGGAAATCAGCATCCTGCGCGTCTGCATCTCCTCTTTCCTGTGCTCAAAAGCCACCTTGGTCTGCTGCCTGTTGGCACCTGCACGGGAACCAAAGGAGAGTGGTGGATTTTTGCAGCCTCTTCTACATGGAGGACAGGTCTCTCCCTGCCCTTCCGCTCATCCAGGGGCAAACCCACCCTTTGACATCCCCTCCCCTGCTGTGTGTCCATCCTCCTCCTATCCCAGTTGCCATCTCTCCTTGTGATATCTTTTTCATGGATGTTTTTTGATAGCTGATAACCTGTTACCATGACAACCAGCCTCTGTTGTGACATTGGTCTTGAAACAAGCCCAGGTTGATGGTTTTCAAAGTTCCCGCATGTGTCAAGCGGTCAGAAGGCTGCCTTTATGCCCCCCATTCATCCCCGGCATGCTTCCAAGGCTGAGAGGAGGAGGGTCAAATTTCCCTCTAATGAGAGCAGTGGGTGCCTGGCTACATTTTTATGTTTTAGTGAACCGGAGAGATTAAAGGAAAGAGGCTCCACTGAAGGATTAGCAGATTTGGGTATTCAACTATCTCTTTAAATTATTATCCCTAATTATGAGTATGATGAAAGTCCACTTGGTGAGGGATTAGAAAAGAGTCAGATGCAGCTCTTGGGGCTCTTGTGCTAGTGCCTGGCTCTGGGGATGATCTCCATGGCGTGCTTTTGTGTGCTCCACTCTGCTCTTGTTCAGGTGGGGAACAACTCACTTAAAGGGGAGCTAAGGTCCTTTCCTCCCGTGTGAACCCAGTGAGATATCCCATGTGTAGGAGAAGACAAAGGCGAGCAGGACCCCCGTCCCCTTCCTGGCTCCTCACCATCTCCCTTTGCTTCTGTTTCTGATTGGGCACGGTTTCTTTGTGTCCCCATATCATAACATGATCAGAGCCTCACCATCACTTGCAAAACCCTTTGGGGTCCTCACATATGCTCCAGACAGAAAAATTAGTATTTAAAACTCACTCAGTCTTTGCTACATGTAGGTCTTTTGCATCTGCTACATTATTTTCCACTTAAAGGGCCTCAAAGCAGTTTGCAAGGACAAGACTTGGGTTCCTGCTGCTGACGGGACTTGTGGTGGGAGGGAAGAAGGTGGTGACTGTCGCCAGAGACACAACAGCTCAAACAGGGCCAGACACTGGAAGTGCTCGGGAAACAGGTGAGCTGAAGGACCGGGACTTCTTCCTAGGAAGAAGCTGAAATTTGGACAGGAGATAGGGACTAACCCACCTACATCTGCAAAGTTCACACAGAGAGATTTTAGGTCATTTGGGGCATCATTTTGGGGGTGCTGAGCCCCCATTTTCCTGGCAAGCTAGCACACTCCTTCCTGGCAGCCTGCGGGGTCTGGAGTGAGAGTCAACCACAATGCAGAGCTGAGCACTGGGGACCAGAAAGGGGTCTAAGCCGAAGGGTTGAACTAATTAAGCTCAAACACCTTCTGGGGAAGGGTAAGGCTGAGCAGGACTGGAGAGGGTGAGAAGCAGCTGGCACCCATGAGCCTGGGTTTTGTCAGAGCCTTGGTGGTACTAGTCCTGTGGGAAGAGCAGCCCTTGCTGGCAGCTGGGAGAAGGACCCTACAACCCCGTGTGGACCATGCCTCAGGACAGCTGATCAGGACCCCCAAATGCAGCTGCAGCAGCCTGGGCTCTCTTGTGGCTGCGGTGTCGAGCTACAGACTTGACTAAATAATTTATTTTTTGGGTGTTGAGGGGTGGGGGAGGGGAGTGTAAATTGCTGGCAAGAATTGGAAACAGCAGTTAATAGGATTAAAGTGTCATGTTTTACAGGACTGCGTACACAATTTACAATAATGGGAACTGTAATTATAAACGCTCCCAACTGACGGGGAAGGCACAGCTTTGTGAGTCGGAGTGACTTACCCAGCACACCGCAGCATGTCTTTGGAATGGGGAAGAAATGAGCAGCAGTGCTTGGGAGTGGCATCGTTTTGGGGGAGGAGTTGTTATATCGGCTTGTAGAGGAAACCTGAGTGGTCCCAGGTGGGGAGCGGAAACCACATCCAAACCAAACATCATCAATGCTATCAGAGTTGCAGAGCTCCAAGTTATGTCCTGGTAACCACAGCAGTATTGCCCCCGAACAGCGATAACCGTGGCTTTGCTGAGCTTCTTGCTGAGGAGAGGGGAGGAGGAGATCAGAGAGGAGGTGAGAAACCACATTTTGATCACTGTGGCTCCGCAGAGATATGTGCTCTGCCTTTTTCTCTACAGTGATGACCTTAGGTTTGTGCATCTGGTGGAGTAAAATTGAATGATATGCAAGGTGCTCTACGCAGGGTGGTGAACCGAAAGGGCTCCTTGTACAGGGCTAGGGCCAGTGCCCCAGACATCTGCCTGCCTCTGTCACTGCCCTCTCTGCAGGGCATGGTGGCTCCATAGTCCATGTCTCACAGGGAAGGTCTTTGGGGCGTGCTCGGTGTGGTTAATCAGTGAGATCATAATCATGAGCCAAGAGGTGTCAGTAATTGGACTCTGCCACTTAGTTTTATCTGCAGCACATAAATTTGGGGGTTCCCAGCACAGGGACATCGAGGCCAAGCAGAGCTGGATTTTTGCAAGGTTTCTGTGTTGGGGACCTCTCTGACGTTGGCTGTGACATGAACTCCTCTTGGGCCCCTGCATGCAGCTGACATCCAGAACTGGTTCTCCTGCATGCCCATGGCCGTGGGCTCAGCTGCTTCCCAGCAGGCAGGAGAAGACTCAGGCTCTGCGTCATTACCTGGGTAAATGGTGCATCTTGAGCAACGGTGTGTTGTCCCCAGCCTGGCTGGTGTGGGAAGCACTGGCTGGGTAAATAAACTAAGAAGCCTGAGAGAGGTGATCTGACCGCTGTTTCTACAAGCTTCATCTCACACCATTAACAACAGAAGCTGAATTTTATCTGTTAGTTTGCAGTCCTGAGGCTGGTTTTGTGGTGCTGTCATGCAGTGGCAGGTTTGGATCCAGCTGGGCTGACTGAACCAAGCCTCTGTGCCCTGCAGCATCACGGTGATTTAGGCTTGCTCCAATGACAGTGTCGTGGAAGCAAGCACATTTGGGCGGGATCTGCCACTCTGCCAGAAAGCAGTGAAGCTTCCTATAAATTGTTCCCTCACTGCCACATAGGTATGGTCCAAAAAGGTCTCACTTTTCGGGGAAAGAAGCCAGGATTGAGTTCCCCAAAAGGTCAGCCTTGGCATCACCAGGTCTCCAGTTGAAAACAGAGTCACACCAGTCTCTGTGTTGTCCAGTACACCAGAGCTGTGACCTCCGGATCAATAGTTCCCAAATTAGGGGTCTCCTTAGCCCCTAAGGTCACATGCTCATTGGAAATACATTCCTAGTAGCAGGGCTATGAAATGACCCCAGCAGTGCTCTAAGGAAGTGGATCATCCATGAGAAAGTCTGGATGGAACAGGGCTAGAAACTGCCACCACAAAGAAAGCTGAGATTGTCACTGCAGAGGAACAAGTCCCGTTGGCAGGGGAGAAGGCACAAAATCCATTTCTTCTAATTTCTGTGGGAGACACCCACTGTAGCAAGGAGCAAAAAATGTGTCCTTCACTTGACACTAATCAGCAGTTACCAGGATCTTTATGTAAAGATCTCCACAAAAGCACTGCAATATTTGGGGGATGCCAAGGGCAGAGGGTGGGCTAGATTTACTCAAATCCAATTTAGGAGAGATTTTTGTATGTGTTGACTCTGAAATTCCCATCAAGGACAGAACAAAGCTCATGCAACATAAAAGCTTCACAGGGGAAAAAAAAACCAACCACAAACAAGTGAGCAGCTCAGCATGGGGGGGTTAATTCCCTATTGTCAAGGAGAGCTGGAAAGCAAACCTCCTCCAGTTTGTGATGTGCCCACCTTCCTCCCAGGCTGGTCTGTAAAATCTCTGCCCACGGACGAGACTCCTCCTAGCTCCGTGCAGTTGTTGCTGCTGCACCGTTTCAACCTGGACATCTTATGTCATGTTTACAAGGTGCTGATGGAAACCTGATTCATCGCTCTCAGCTGAGGAGCTGGATCTATGTTTAATGAAAAGCAAGAATGAAGAGCAAATGTTGCCTTGGACAAGATCAGTTATTACAGGTTTACATTTTTTTTCAGCTAGATTTATATCCCTGTGCAGCCCTACTCCATGTCTGGAGATTACTGCTGCAAATAATTAATAAATAAGTGAAAAGCTGGGCTGAAATTCCTGCATTTAAGCAGAAACCTATTCCCTTTTGAGGTAGTTTTCTGATGGCCAGGAATGAACAGAACAGCTCCAAATTCCCTGTCCCTTTAGCTGAAGGCTTTTCCACGGTGTTCAAAGTCACCCTCTTGCTGATTTAAATGTTTCACAGCTTGCAGGGCCTTAAATGAGTTGTGTATTACGAACAATAGATTACATCGCAGCGTGTGCAATTGGGCTCAGCCTAAACATGAAACACTCCTTTTCCTGAGTCAGCGAGTTTTCCCGGATAACTTTTAAGGCTATTTGTGTTTAAATGTCATCTGCGCAGAGGATCTGGGACCTGTCTCTTTGAATGGTGAGGTCAATAACTGCCTACTGAACGCTGGCAAGCACAATAAGGATGTTGGTTATCCACACTCCTTTTGCCAGGGTGATTATTGCTTTGTTCACAGAAGTTGTGTGGGGTTGGGGGTATTATAGGGGATCACAGAATATGCCAGGACGCTGCAGTGCTTGATGGCTGGAGCTCTGCACTGGGTCTGGAGTCCCTGGGTTTGTCTCTTAAGTCCATATTTAGTCCCCTGAGGCATCTGCCCTTCCCATGCCTCAGTTTGCCCAGCATTACTGGAGACAGTGGCTCCCCCTCCCAATAAAGCTCTATGAAGTAATCCTGAATACCAGCTCACGTGAGAGGGGTTATATTTTCAATATGATTTTAATAAATACTGCAATATGAATCATTCGGTAGCCTTACATATAATTATATACCCTCCTTAATTATTGAACAGATGCTTTAATAAAACATGCAACAAATAATTCAAAATCTATTCAAGGAAAAAGATGTGCAAAAATTCTTCCTGTAAATATGTACAAAAAATAATTTGTGTATTATTTAAAAATCAGAGCAGTCCTTTGCTCTATCTATAGAGAATAATTGAACAGAAAAATATTGAAGTTAGTAAACAGCAAATTAATAATTCACATAGTATTTACAGTCACAGTACACCATATCTTCCACCAAGTGCACGTTCTCTTTTCGCCAATCGACTGAAGAGATACTGCAGTCTAAGGCACTTGTGGCTGGGCACTTTTGTGAGCCATTTTGTGACTGGAGGATGCTGCTGTGAGCGACTTGTCAAGTTGTCCAGCTGACACTGGGGCCGATGAAAACCTGCCAAGATAGAAAGCCAGCCCCTGACTAGAGGTCTGCAACATTGCAGCTCCAGCGTCCAGAGCATCGTACACCCCTTGCTTCCTCTGAGGACTAATGAGCTCGTTTGCATGCTCTTCATTCTGATTGTGTTTTCACAGACAGAATCCAGTTTATGGCACACAAAGAAATTGATTTTAAATTATTTTCCTTGCTCCTAGCTCTGCAGTGGTCAGTTTGGGAGGTGATTGTCCTATGTTAACATTTATTCTTCTCTGGAATTGTCTGAAAATCTATTGCTTGGCCCATACCAAAAATCTGTGTGTTGCTCAGGAGAAATAAGAAGGCGTTTAGGGTTCTCATTTAAAGAGGAAATGGGGTAGAAACCAAATTTTGCCACAGACCTCGTGTGGGATCTTGGTGAATCACTCCCACCCAACCTGAAACTGTGACTACAGTGTGCAAATCTGGGGGGAAAAGGAACAATTTCGGTCCCCTGCTCTCCTGAGACGCCCACCCTGCCCACCTGGGGGGCAGTGCCGAGAGGCGTGCACCCTCAGTACCCAGATATTGGGTGCTCAGGGCTCCTTGTTGTTAAATCAGCACCGCGACGGGGGTGGCTTGAAAGCGGCTGCTCTTTGTGGAAAGATGAGATGGTGTCTCTGGAACAGCTTGTGAACAACCGGGTTGTACCCCCAAAGGCAGTCCCATCAGGCAGTAGGGGCATCACCTCTCCATCCCTGCCCCCAGCCGTGACACGGGGGAACATGTCCTCACACCTCACACACACAGCAGGGCAGGAGGAGACATCCCAAGGGCAGTGCCGGGCCAACCTCCGTAGGCAGCTGTGACCCAGCTGCCAGACACCAGGCTGGGGATGTCTGCACCTGCCTGCAACCCCCCTGTTAAATCAAACCCCCTCAGCTACTGCCAGGGAAGCATTTGCTGTGGGTCAGACCTTTGCCTTCAGCTCCCATCCCTACAAGAGGCTGAAGCCCAAGAGTCAGACAGATTTAATGTGGGCAGCCCTCCAGGGAGAGTTTCAGACCTGAACTCAGCAGCTTTTGGGCCACTTTGGTTCACGTGTGCTCCAGCCTTCCACTTTTTCTAACTGCCCAGGGCACGTCTCTAGAGTTCATTGCATTTAAAAGCTTTTTTTTTTTTTCCTGCTAAATCTTGGGGGAGAAGGCCTTTTCAGAGGCTTTTTGAATAGGTTTTTCTAAGATCCAGATTTCTATTGTGTTCCTTCCCTTTCTTCAGATCTGAAAATTAAGTGCTGCCTGACTTCTCCAGGAGTTTATGCCCAGAGCGATCAGATGTTGCTTCCTTTACAAAAAGCCAGAGCATTCACAGTATCCATGAGCTCAGGGGACTGGAATCGGGAAAAATAAGTAGTTTTTCCTTTCTAGCTCACTGGTCTAAATCCTGGTCAGCGAATGCCCGTATGGGGTGGTGCTGTCAGGAGAAGAGCTGAACCTTGTTCCTTGTCTTGAGCCCTAGACAGGATGGTTTTGAAGGAGTGAGATGCCAAGATGTGCTCACAGCTAGGTGTTAGTGTGGCCGGGATGGAGTCAGGGAGCTTTTGCAGGGAGTTGGGAGTTTTGGTGAAAGGGGAGCAAGTGGTAGGTGGCTCTCCAGGAGAGGCCAGGAGCAACGGAACAAGCCTTCAGCCAGGAGTTGAGTGCTAAACCCAAAAGGGTGGAAGCGTCTGTGCTGAGCAGGGAGAGAAGGAGCCGTGGCTGCGTTTGCACAGCTCAAGAGACCTCAGCCCTCAGGGGTGTGTCTGGATCTGCTGATGAGGGTGGGGAGGGGAGTCACGGGAGATCTGCATCGGGGGTTATTTCTTCAATCAGGTTCCTCTTGCGTTTTCTCCTGGGACCCTCTGACTGACAGCTCTCCAGCAGGGATTCGTGCAGCGCTGTCAGTCATTCATTACTGCCAGAGACATTACGTGCTGACGGCAGCCACTGATGGGACTGCAAAGGAGCAGGGGGTGTCTGAGGGACAGGAGGTACATTTTACTCCATCTATCATTTCCCTCCCTTGCTGGGGCTCATGTGACTTTGTATCCGACAAAGACAGGGGTATTATCTTCAGCTCTGTGACCGGATTTTAATGAGACAGTTCTTGTATTTCTGCTTTATATTCATTGAATGCCTGGATGCAGAGAGGAGGAAATGCGCAAGGATTAAACTATTATCAAACCTGCCAGAAGTGGCAAGCTGGAGCTGCTGTCCATGTTTCCTGTCCCAAATCGCCCATAGAGGCTGTGATAGCCACCTTGCCCCAACCCACAGTCAGGAATTTCAGCAGGGTATGGTCAGGCAGTTTGGGGTGAGAGTTGCCCATGAAAAACAACTTCTTGCCCTTCAGGGTTAAGACTGTAAGACCATGAAGCATAGAAGGCAACCATGGGTTTCAGAAATGTTGCCTTGCCATCCCATCAGGTGAAGGATCTTGGTACAGGTTATGACTGGAGACTCCATTTGTGCTCTTACATGGTGAGGGCTGGCGGGGCTGAGTGTAGAGATGTGGTCAAGCATCCACTGGTGCCAGCAGGGACTGGTCCTAGAGTGCCTCAAATGAGAGCGGGCAACATGGGTTATCCTGAGGGTGCAGCGTGGATATATGTCAGGTCCATCCTTGTTGAAATGACCCCTTTGGTTCGTCTCTTCTCATGCATTTCCTTGGACACTCACAACCGCATTAGGGAAAGCAGAGGAAAGTGAAATGATGTGATCCACATGGCAACACCTTCTATTTTCACTTCTCCATTGTCTCCCACATTTTTTGATTCCCATCATCTATAACTGCCTGCTTGGGTGAGGTTCTCAGTCATAATCTTGCCTTGGTCGCAGAGCAGTGCCTGGAGAGAGGTGCTGCAGGTTTTGTGTGATTTGTCTCTCCTGGCACCCCTGCAGTTGTCCACTCATGGATGTAGTCCTGGCATTGTCCCACTCTTTGGGTCCCACATTGGCAGGTGTCTAAAGTCAGGGGCCAGCTGTTACTGGCAGCAGTATCTGTTCTACTATCCAGGTGGAACCTTCCCTTTTTTCAAGCGGATGCTCTATTCCTTTATAGTTTTATCACTGGACATAGATCCCATTGCTGCCACAAGTAAGGACCCTTTTCTGGGCCTTTGGCATGTATTTAATATATTTAGCATCTGTTTCATGCTTGTGCTGCTGTTTTCTTTTGCTCATGAGAACACCAAAAGAAGAACTGAAGTGAGATTTAGATGATTTTCTTTTTTCTTCCAAAAATATAAAAGGGCGTTATTCACAGTAAAGATATATTTAAATCAACTGAAACAGGAAGTCTGTCTCCCCCTCTCTGTAAATATAATGTAATTTCAACTACAATGTAAAAATGAGGACAGTTATCCCTATAAAAGCTAATTATATTCAAAGACAATTAGTGTAAACGAGACATCAACTGATAAAAAATATTTTTGCATTTATAAAAAATTTAAATTCTAGTCAGCCTGATTGTGCAGGAAACAACCTAAAAATACCACATCTCAGATTTCTTGAGACAGAATTTCTGCCACTGAGATTAGAGAAAGGGAACTTCCAGGTGTGCAGGGGAAGGTGAGCACAGTGCACCCCCATATACCTCCAGAAACATCTAGAAACAAAGCACTATCCTCATGGATTAATAATGGATATGGTACAGTGAGGAAGTGTCAGGACCAACTCGGTGGTCGTGGCTTGTTAATGGTTACTGCTACGGCTCCCAGCCTAAGAGTCGTACTTAAAGTTGATGTTGCCACATCAAAAATCAGGTATCCGCATCTGCCTCAGCCTCCGTTAGAGACAGGGCAGGCAGCATCTCACCCAAAATAAGCCAAACGAACCCCTGCCCTCTCTCACCTTTGTTGACTAGCCCCTAAACCGGGAGCCCAGGGGGAGAACCTCAGATGGAGATGATCTGCATGGCAGCACTGCACGTTAGATGTGGTAAATCCCACCCTCAGTGTCTCTCAGTTGAAGTGTTTCTCTTGCTGTCAGTGTCTTTCTTGATGTTCCTCTCCATTTCAAGTTTTAAAAAAGGCTGATGTTGCTGCTATCTGTAGGTTATGCAAATGAAACATCTTTTTTTTTTTTCCGCAAAAAATACACCACCTTCCTTTGCTATGTTTCTAGATAGAAGATAAACAACTAGCTCATCTTGGCTTGGCGAAGGAATGATAGTGGGGATTATAGAGTAGAAACCTATAAAATCCAGAATGGAGTGGAGGACAAGAACAGGGAATAATTAATTATTGACTGCTTCCTCCAATCCAGGAACCAAAGGGTGCCCAATTATCAGATAACAGGTTGAAAGGCAGCAAAAAGAAGGTGTTCCCATGCAATGCATCAGCTGGGCAGCTCGTTCCTTGGGGTCTTGCAGGAGGAAAAAGAATAAAACACCTGAAAAAGGGATTATGAGTTATTAAACTCAGTGTTCCAGAAGTGACCTCTTTCAATGAACTTTTGGTCTGACACTGTTCTTACGAAGTCTGCTGGTGTGAAACATTAACCCCAGCCACTGTTGCAACCCCAGAAGGAATACTAATTAAAACACAGTTGTCTGGTCCCAGGCAGACAGTGCCCAATGGTGATAGGAGGAGATTCAACAGATACTGGTGGCTTTAGCAGCAATATTGTCTTCTGTCAAAAAGCAAAGGAGCCCAGCTGGACTCTAGGAAATGGGAAGCTGATGTGCTGCATGGCCTCAGGCAAAGCATTTCCTGGGTATTGCTCCTGACCCTGCTCTATCTTACTAATATGATGGTCACCCCAGTAGGGCAGGAGCAATCTTTTATTATTTTTCTGTTCAGTTCTTCGGAGAAATCAGCCCATCTCTCAGGCAGTGCCTCTCATTGTGCTTGCAATAGAGACCCAAATTGGCAATAATTATGTCTGTTATGGAAAAAAAAAATCCATTCCACTGTGTATTTTACTCTGCATATTTGAAGCTGTTCCATTTACAGACACCCTCCATGTGTCACTCCACTTACGGACTCTGATGCAGATGGTCCAATTATTTATTAATCTGGTTTTAAAATATCCTTAGAGTGTTTCAGCAGGAGACACTTTCTTCAAGGTCCCAATTTCAGCAGAGTCAATAGGAGTTTTGCTGTTGAATTTGCTGGAGAGCAGGACTGAGGCTTCTTTTGTCCTTTCTGACCTTTCCTTTCACATACTACCAACAGCTTTTAGACCTGGGAGAGGCAGTTACTCTTGTGGTGCATTCATTTTTTTAAAATGTCTGAAATTGAATGGATTAAGTCTTAAATCTTTGCCTTCATCCCTAGAGTGCTTTCATACTCTCACAAGCCGCGGTAGCATGGATAAGAAAAAGCATAAAAATTTCTGTGAATTAAGTGTTAAAAAGCTGGGGAGGGTTTTTGGGTTTTTTGTTTTGTTTTGTTTTGTTTTGTTTTTCTTTCTGCTACATGTCCCAGAAGAGTCAGGACATCTGGGATGTTGGGTGCAGGCCTGAATGAACCGGTTTTAGTGGCGGCTCCTTGGATTTTGCACCCCCCTTTATGAGTACATGAAGCCAGCCAGGTGATTCATCCAACGCAGGCACCACAGCGGAATTGGGCATCAGAGTGACCCAGGGTTTTCCCTTGCTGTGACATGGAAGATGTCTCACTGCAGAATAAACACAGTTAGCGGATCTTCGTTAGCCAGCCATCAAGCTAGCCACCAGCCATATACACAGGCTAGGACACGTGTGCTGCACTGAAACCCAAAGGCCAAATTCACCCAAACCATGGGGGACTTCAAATGTCAGCTTGGGGACTGTGCCCTTCCTCTGCAAAAGCAGAGGAAGAAAAGTGCTAGGAAACACCTTCCCTGCCTTGTTGCTTTTCCAGCACCATTAGTTGAGCACCATTGCTGATGTGCTCAGGGGGGTGAAGCACCAAAGGGGGCCAGAAAGCATGCTGAGATCTGTGCCTGCAACCTCCCACTGGCTTCACAGGATGACGTCTGAAAATCGCTGTAGCCTTCAAAAGATCGCAGCAGAAAATAATGCACACAAGACTTTCCTCTTGTGCATCCTGTGAACCCGGGGTCATGGTATGACACTGCTATTGCCACAGCCAGCCTGAGCACACCTGGGAGAAGGACTGCCTTGTACTGAATGCCACCAAGTGTATTTTAAGGTCTGAACCTCTGCCTCCAGTTCAATGCTCTGCCCCGCATGCAGGAACAGCTGGAGAGACATAGAGGAACAGGGCAGCAGGTATCCCCAGGACGGGTCCTTGTTTGGCCTCACATCCTGACCTGCCTCTCAAAAGTACCTGTCATTCAAATCCCATCATTGCAAGGTTAAGCTCCCTTTTGTTGCACCAAGTGAGTAAATTTAGAAACAGTTAGTTAATCGGTACATTTGTCTTCTGCCCATTAAATTACAGTGCAGCAAAAAAGGTTTCCCGGGAATAAAACAATTATTGTGGAAAATGAAAAGAGCTGTTTGTTTTAATTCCCTTTTGTAATGAATTGTTTGGACAATGCAACATTTGAACCAATGAGCAGGAAACAAAGGAATCCTGCCATTAAAGAGAAGTGGAAGTCCTCCCAGTGCTGCCGCCAACAGGGCGATGCTCCCCCTCCCAACTCCACGGCTTAGAGCATCACTGCCTGAAAGTGCTCCCTGCACCTCGGGTCTCGCAGGGAAACGCCGACAAGAAGGACACCGAGGGCTTCTGCTTTGCTGAAGGAAATCTTCAGCTCATCTGGGCTTTTGCTGCCGTGCCCCTTCATGCTTTTCCTCCATATTTTTTGGCTTTTTGTAGACAGGGTTTTCTGTCATTTAAAGACCCTTTGGCTTTAGGACTAGTTCAGATCCTTACCCTGCCACTAAAGCAGGCGGGATGCGAGGGAGCAACGCAGGGTTTAGTCCCAGATGAGACTTGGGCAGGTCTGGAGTTGATCTAGTGTGGAGCAATGCCAAAGGTGTGGCATTCTGTTATTAAAAAAATAAAAAAATCTCAGTCCCTAATGCAAATATTAGAAATCTGATAAACTTGTGAGGCTTCCACCTCAGACAGGCTGGTCTCACAAGGCTCCAATATATGCTTTCTGGTACAAATAGTATTCCTATGCTTGCTACTGTAAAGTCTTGCACACATCAGAAGCCGAAAAATGTATTTTTCCTTGTGTCTGACATTTCTGCCCCTAGAACAGAGAGAAGGTAACAGAGCTCCTCGAGGAAGTCTGCTTTCTGTGTATCCGTAACACAAAGACTTGATGTTATCACTGAACATACAGTGATTTTGAATGACCAGAGTGCTTCTGGGCTGAAAAAGACAAATGTGATCCTGCAACATGGTGGAAAACAGGGTCCCCCTCACAGCTCTCGTGCATTATTGATACCTCCGCATCTGGCCATGAGAAGGGCTGGGCTAGGGTTGCATGAAGAGCAGACCACTCATATTTAAAGGAGAGGCCTTCAACCCAGAAGCTGCATGGAAACAGGTGACACACAACCACAGCAAGGTAGTCTCATGAGCAGCAGCTTGGGAGTCCAGGAAAAAAGAAACAGCTGAGAGGGGACCTGATTTATCCCTGTAAATACACAAGAGCGGGGGAACTCTGGGGAGGAAAAAGAGCTGTCCAAGCCCCCAAAATTATTTTGCCACAGAAGCATTTAATATAGATAGAGCTGGAATGGATTTAGGGTGAAAATCGTAAGCAAGTTTCTAAGTGACCAAGTAGGGAGGTTTTGGAGGAGCTTTCAGGAAGGAGTTGGGGCATTAAATTGAACTGATTTTATAATGGAGCAGAACACGTTTGTGAGCAAATTTATATGACATGCAATAACAGGAGGCTGGAGCTGGCTGCTCTTCAATCTTCTATCTGTCTGTTCAAAGCAGGCTCCAATTTCTTAATGTAAAGGCATTTACCTCAGTTAACAAGGGAAGATGTGTGGCTGGCCACCAGCATAAGGGCCTCTCCCCATAGCCCAGACCTGCTTCCCATGGTCTGCTCTCTCTGTGTTTGGGCTGGAGGCTCTCAGTTCTTGGTCTAAGGAGATGCCATCGAGCTACTGTGCAAGGCAACAAAAATCTCTGCACCAAAGAAACTCCTTCCTCTAAAATCAAACCCAACTCTGCTCTCTTTCTGGAAGAGCCTCCCTTGAATGCTATTAGGCTTTTTTTCTCTGGCTACAAAGGTAAAGGTGTGTTATTCCTAATACAGAAGCAATCCAGAAAAAGGCGTCCACAGAAAGAGTAGAAGCATTGTGGTTCATAACACATGAAGGCTGGGCCAGAGTCAGTGTGAGGGGAAGACCCTTCCCAGCCCAGGAGAGCATCATCCACATCATGTGGGAGATTTTTGTTCATTTTCTCCCATTGCTTCTCCTTGAACTTTGCTAAATAATCACTCTCCCTCCCTGATCTTGCCGCTTTCAGCGGGCCATATGCACAGTGGGGCTACCTGTCCCTCTCCAGCCTTTTTGCTGACTTCGCCATGGGTATTCTGCTGTACTAAACCCCCTCTGGGTTTTGTGAATCTGAATCAGGACAAGCAACCCTCAAATCAGCCACAGTCACTGAAAGCAACCAGCTCCAAACTCACACACACACATGAGGGAACAAGTAAACCTCAAATTGGTAAACAGCTTATTGCTCATTTAATATTATCACTCAACAAAGCTCCCAGTTTGCTAATACACCTGGGTGATCTTGTTACAATTACTGTTGAATTGTGGAGGAGCATCCTCCAAAGTAGTTCCAGGTAGATAGCACTTGCCTGGCAGACAGCTCTGAGTATCTCCCAAGTGAAATAAGTACTGTTTCCACCTAAATAGGATCTAATGAGCCATTCAGGAGAATAGAGAAAAAAAGTCTTTGCCCTGAGGAAAAGCATCCCAAAGTACTCAACAGCATCTCCAGCCTGCTGCTGGCGGTGCTTGTCTCTCAGATAATACAGGCTAAGGTAGTTTTCTTAAAATGTAAAGGAAAACACAGAATAAGGTGGAAGAAGCGGGAGTCTTTGGGCTACAGATTTCATCATTGTTCCCAAGAGTCTTGGTCTTCAGTTTCACAATATCTTATCCTGTCACACTTGCAAAAAAGCTTGTTAAAGAGAGATTGTGGTGGTCCCAGAGACTGCTCCCTGCGTTTGCAGAGAGTCGGAGATGACAGGTCAGAGCTGAGCGATGATGGCTCCTCACAGGTTCGCAGTAGTGCAGCTAGCTGTGTCAATGCTACCAACGACCACTTCACAACTCACAAAAGCACAGAACTACAGCAAAATCACAGAAAAGAAGTGAATGCCTACCTGAAAGGCTGCTGGGTTGTGTTGGCACATTTCTATGAGCCTGGGGGTAGGGCAGGGAGATGCAGTTCTCCGTGTTGTCCACACCAAGGTTTGCGGAGAGCAGTAAAGGCTTTCATCAGCTGAGCTGATACAGGTGAAAAACTGGCCTGACCCACAGAAAAACCTATGTCAAGTACAGGCCAGATACAGAGGCTCTGGATTAATCTGGGTGTACAGAAAGACGTGAGGTTGGGCAGTCCCATGAGGTAGCAGGGTGTGAGAGAGAGGATGGAAAGGCTGCAAGCCCCAAACAGAGAGAGGGAATGATGCTGAGCTACAACCAAAACCAGGGGTGAGCAGCTTTTTTATTGTGGGCCTTAAACTCGAGAGAAACAGTGGTTCATGGATAGAAAACTGATTTTTAGCCTCAAGATCATCTCAAACTCTTGAGGATCAGGGAAGAAAAAAAAAATCAGAGCTGGATACGCTCTCTGGTGAAAAAATATTCCCTCCCCATTGACTGAGTGTCTCTATTCAGGTTCATCGGAGAGAGGCCAAGCCTGGAGCCTAAAACACAGCAAGGGTGAGGTAGCTTAGACATAACCTACCGTTCTTTATATCTATGGCAGTCCCATTTCTAGTCCTGCACTGTGCAGAGCAGAAAGTCTCCTCTAGAGACTGGAGAACTGTGAGGGGCTTCTGAATCACAGAAGCTTAAAGATAAAATGCGTTTAGTATCAGCTTAAAAAGCTCATGCCAGCTCCCTGCTCACATTCAGCCATTAATCTGCTCTTGAGACATTTTGTACCTGAGAAACATGCAGAGTAACAGTGGATGCAGGAGGAATCCCAGTCAGATCAGTTCAGAGCTCATGTTTCCATTTGCACCTGGCTGCATTGTGAACCAGGACCAACAAATCTGTCCCCAAGGGCTCCAAGGAGGCTGAGAAAAATTGATGGTACCTGCTGTCCGTGGGACCACAAGACTGGTGAGCTAATCCTTCTAGGAGGGAGGTGCAGATTAACATTGTCAGTCTACCAGGGACACCAATCCTGCATGACTCAAGAGTAACGCATCATGACCCACTGAAGCCAAATCAAGGCCATAACATTGCTGCCTAAAACGGAGTACAGCCTCCTTCCACAGACAGGTTCCCTTCTATGTATCTATCCCTTCACTGGCCCCACCAAAGACTTGATTTTCAGCCAGATCAGCAGAGCTGGCCAAGTGCGCTGTCACCTAAGTGCCAGCAGCAGCACCAGAGAGCCAGCAAAGACTTCCCAGATGTCTCTGTGACCCATAGTAAACCTGTGCCCAGTGGCCTCTCTGCTTTAATAGAGGCTTAAAAAGTCACGGAATCACAGAATCACGGAATCACGGAATTTTCAGAGTTGGAAGGGACCTCTAGAGATCATCTAGTCCAACTCCCCTGCTGATGCAGGAATGCCTAGAGCACATTACTCAGGACTGCATCCAGGCGGGTCTTGAAAATCTCCAGAGAAGGGGACTCCACGGCCTCCCTGGGCAGCCTGTGCCAGTGCTCGGTCACCCTCACTGTAAAGAAGTTTTTTCTTATATTTGAATGGAACTTCCTATGTTCCAACTTGTGCCCGTTGCCCCTCGTCCTGTCACAGGGAACCACTGAAAAGAGTCCGCCTCCGTCCTCCTCCAACCCACCCTTTAGATACTTCTAAGCAAGAATAAGGTCTCCCCTCAGCCTTCTCTTCTCCAGGCTAAAGAGTCCCAGCTCTCTCAGCCTTTCCTCATAAGGGAGCTGCTCCAATCCCCCAATCATCTTTGTTGCCCTACGCTGGACTCTCTGCAGAAGTTCCCTGTCCTGCTTGAGCTGGGGAGCCCAGAACTGGACACAGTATTCCAGTTGTGGCCTCACCAGTGCCGAGTAGAGGGGGAGAATGACCTCCCTCGACCTACTGGCCACACTCTTCCCTGTGCAGCCCAGGATTCCATTGGCCTTCCTGGCGACAAGGGCACATTGCTGGCTCATGGATAATTTCCTATCTACCAGGACCCCCAGATCCTTCTCCTCAGAGCTGCTTTCCAGCAGGTCCACCCCTAACCCGAGAAGCAAGTCAGCTATGGTGGCTCCACTCCTGGAGACCTTGGGCTTATTCCTGGACAGATAACCTGAGACTCCCCAAGAGAAGACCCTGCTGCCTAACCCAATCCCAAACTTGCTTTCTGCTCTTAAAGGGTGTACAGGGGATGCTCAGGTGTGGCTGATAATGAGGGACAGGACTGTGGAGATGAGTCCAATGGCTTTCCACAAGTCCTGGGACACCTTTTGGAGAGGTGCAGTGCTGCAGCAGCTGCAGGTAGGCTATGCTGCTCTATGGTCCCTGCTGAGGTCTGAGCTGGAGAAGACCCAGGTTCTCCCTGGACTGTATTTTAAGAAGTAGGGCTTTTGGAAATGTCTTCTACTTTAGCCAGGATGCTTTTAGTTTTAATTCAATATTAATACTAAAAAGAAAAGCTGTAATAGGACTGTTTCATATGCCAAGGCACTTTGGGATCCTCTCCCCACGGCCCAGTGGGAATAGGGAAGCTTTTCTGTGTGTGACAATCTCCATAACTGAGTGTCCAAGTGCAAAAAGCCTGGGTACACCCACACCAATGCCTGTTCTTTTAAGGCACCCCCACAGGATGGATAACAGCATTTCCCTTGTAGCCCCTCGCTCCCTGTGTGTATCCCCAGGTATTGCCCCTATCATCTGTCATGGCTGTACCCTGCGATGTTTCTCCTGAGGGAACAGTGCAGGTGGACATGACATACCGTATGCAGACGTGTCTTGCCATCTACTCCTGACAGTGTGGGGTGAAAAAGGAGAAATCAGTGTCTGTAGGGAGGTCATGTAAAGAGCAGACAGGGAGGAAAGGAAAGGTTATGGCAGAAGCAGTCGGGCAGGTTTGAGTGACTGCCTTTGCCCGTCTGAGCTTCTTTCATAGTTGGTGCAAAGAAAATACTGGTTTCGCTTCTGGAAAACAACATGCCAGGGGCTATACAGAGCTGGGGACAGTGCAAAGCCCTGCCCCAAAGGGCTTGTCCCCCAGGACAATGAGCAGGTAATCAGCCCTGAGGTCCCCCTGCCCGAAATCCCAAGGCCCGAAGCAGATAGGCAAAGCATCCCCCAGGTCAGGGCAGGACCAGATCTGCCGGCAGTCTCGAGGCGGCATGACTTTAACACGTTCAGCCCTAGCAGCGTCTTATCCCTGCCTCATGGGGAAAACCAAATAACAAATCTCCCCAGGTTGCCGCCTCGCTGTTTCTACGCAGCCGGGGCTGCTATCGACTGCGGCCAGCGCGCAGGCAGCACCCGGCAGGGCTGGGCGCGTGCTGCCAGCCTGTGTTTACTCCTCGCACCACAGCTCTCCGCCTCTCTGTTTCCTTTGCAGTTTCACACCTCGCTCCCTTTCATCACATTACGCAGAGGTGACCGCTTCCCCTCTGCCGTCCCTTTCCTGCGCTCCAGCCCAAGCGCCGCGCGTTGCCTTCGCACGCCCGAGTCACCTGCAGGCTGTGCAAATAAAACCATTCCCGTGGTGACAAACGTGCCCGTATTTCTGGCTCACCTTGGGGAAACTCTCACTCAGCTTATGTCCCTGTTTCTTTGCCATCTAATCAGGTGAGGGAGGAGGTGATCTCCCCCCTGTAATGACGGGCAGATCTAATAGTTGTAGGCTTGGATTATTATTTTTTTTTCCCTATTAGCAGTGGATTTAACCAGAAAACAAGCTAGTCAGGAGAGACCTGGGCACCCTGTTCTCTGTCTGTAATACAGCCAGCCCCGAAACACGTGGCAGTACCGCAGAGCACGTTTCTAGACCTGCCCCCTGCGTGCTCATGTTCATCAGCACTGTTACTAGGCAGACTTTCATCTCTGACATCTCCAAAGAAATTAAAGAAAATAAATTAAAAATTCAAAAACTGTTGCTCTCCTCCCAGCAGCAGGAGGGCAAATTTGCTGGAGATCCTGAACAGTGAAGCCCAGGACGCAGGTCCCACCTGGAGATCCCACTCAGCTTCCCCGACTGCTGGCAGAGCCCAGGGATGGTGGCCAAGCATAAGAAGGAGAGGATCTGGAGGACACAGAAGGAGCATTTCCGCCTGCCAGGCCCTGGGGCTGTCAGAAGTCCTCCAGCTTCTCGGGATGATTGCAAGTACCCTTGCCAGCAGGCACCACCAGTTTCCTTTCCCGCTCGCTGCCCCTCAGAAAAAATATCCAAGTGAATTTACCACCTGTGGAAATGCGTGAATACAAGAGATGAAGGCAGACGCAGCTTGAGCAGGAGCCACAGATCCAGGCACTGTGTCTCTGCCAAGGCACCTCCACTCAGCTCTGCCAACCCTGGAGCCAGGGACCTCACTGAACACCAGCACTTCACAGAGGCTTGCACAACAGCTGGAGGTACTCGTTTTTAAGTTAAAAAATATCATCTCGCACTGCCCATTCCTTTCAGCAAGGACACAAAAGTCAGACTGAGGATTTCTGTGTAAATGTAGAGATGTCTCCTGACTAGGTGGATGTGCAGTTTTAGGATAATTTCTTTTCCCTCAAAGGCTGAGATTGCTTTCACATAATGCTAGCAGGAGGCTCTGAAGAACATCCACTTTAACACCCCTGTGGGTGGACAAGGCTGCTGCAAGGGACAAGACCTTCCTCCAGAGCAGACATGGGCTACTCCAGTGCTCGAGGCTGGGACACGCTCTGACCGCCAGAGCAGCAAAGGCACACCAGCAAAGATCAACGTCCATGCAGAGGGGTGTCCAGCCACATTTAATCATTTGCACTTCAACAGCCTTGTTTATTCAAGATCTCAAAGCCCCCAACAAATGCAGATAAATGAAGTCTCCCGTTGGCCATGTGTGATGGATAAGAGTCATTACCCTGATACACAGAGCAAGGATCTTGGCGTGGAGATTGCCCCAAACCCAACAGCACATCATTGGCAGAGTTGGCAGGAGGGAGAGCCAGGGCTGGGACCTGCTCTGCCCGTGTCGACCTCAGGCGGACGTACTTTGCAGTGCACTGCAGCCCACGAGCAGCACCGGCAGCTGCTGCAGATATTTCCCATTCCCAGATTATCGCCGTGAAGGGTGATGGCTGGGTAATGAGTTTCTTTAGTCTTGCCTGAATGCTTTCGGCTCTGCAGACACAACTTCTCAGCGTTCAGCACCAAAGAGCAGATGAGTAGCTGATTACACACTACCCTGCCCTGAACACAAATCTCAACAATTAGTGGGACTTCTTCCAGGTAATATGCATCTGTGAATAGGGATCATTTCTGCGCTCAGCTCTGCCAACCCCAGTTCTGCAAAGGCAAGAAAAAAAACCCTGGAACTTTCAAAAACCTCTTAAGATCAAAGCCCAGGAATGCCACATTAAAAGATCTCAGCTCTTGGGACTTCCAGCCCTGGCCACTTTGCACCCATGACACCCAGGGCAAAGTGATGAAAACAGTGTCCCTCTTTCCTCGTCTCTCTCTGATGGCCCAGCTGGTGACCGTCGTGCATCCCAGCTGCTTGCAGCATGAAGGATAGTGAAGGAGTAACTCGTCCTGCCAGAAGACAGCAGGTCATCGTCAGGGAAGCGGGCTGGCCGAGCATCACGTTTCCATGTTGCTCTTAGCTTGGTGCACCAGGAAGTGGAGTAGATCAGCTTGGGTGGATGTAAGGGACAATCCCATTCTAAAAGCTGACTGCAGATTAGAAAGGCAATAAAATCTCTAGCACTGGAGAGCGTGGTGGAACAGTGTCTCTGGGCAGCTCAAGTAGCTGAAGCCTGTGGTCGGTGCACACCAACTTTTTGTTCCCAAAGCTT
The DNA here is from genome assembly GCA_013397275.1 of Burhinus bistriatus. NCBI lineage: Eukaryota > Metazoa > Chordata > Aves > Charadriiformes > Burhinidae > Burhinus > Burhinus bistriatus. Next base: position 151,419 of record VYXH01010143.1, on the reverse strand, counting down.
CCCAAGAGCAGGTCAAGCACCAGTTTTGTTGCTTGTGCCTTTGGCTTCATTACTAAGGCAAAGAAAAAGCCCAGCAAGGAACAGGCACTTGACCCTTCCTGTGCGGAGACACAACTTACTAAGGGAGCTGTGAGTTGTTACGGAGGAGACGTGTTGTTTCAGAGGAAGGTAGCCTTACCCCCTAGCTAAAGGAGGATGCTGGAATACCTGTCACAGCCCAGTCTGACTGAAGGTAGTTCACCAAGTTAAATAACCTAATCCAGGTGTGGTAGGAGGAACCTCACGTGGCAGAAACCGGTTCTGTATCTGATACAGCAAATCCCATGGGGAAGGGAGCAGGAGAAACAATTTGACAAAGCACAATAAAGACCAACAACAGAGAGGGTAATAATTCATATTTCAATAGGGCATCTTTTGTGCTGAAGGATACAAATGATTGGGCCACTGTTTGAAATTCAGCCACCTCTGGAGTGGAACATAGCCGTGCATAACATCTGACATTGCCCCAATGTTGATGTATTTGTTAATATGCAAATTGCCAATCAGTATATCTTCAAAAGGTTATTGCAGAGTCAGATAATAAATCAGCCCTATGTAATGCTTAATATCTTTATGCTGACAGTGCCGAAACCTCAGAGCCCTGGTACCGTTTATATATACACACATCTCTGTGTGTATTTCACTCTTACACACACAGTAAACCTGATACTGTTCTTGTGCAAAAAGAAGACTGGAAGAAAAAATAGAAAATGGCCTCTGTAGCCCACTTTACTGATGTTTTGGCTATTCTTACATTTATTTCTACCTTTTCTCCTCTCTGTTTTATACTCTGCCTGAGAAAGGGAAAGCTGGATTCCCCAGCTGGGTGGGAAAACACAACAAGGCTTTTCACCAGGAGCTATATGCAGGCAAAGACTGAAACACATGGATTCCTGCAGTTTCTTATACAGGAGGCCTTTGGCCAGGGCAGCATTGGAAAATCAGAATTAATGTTGTGCAGCTTCCCCCAGGGACAGTGCAGCCAGTGCCGCCAGTACCTTTGGCTCTATCCTCTTGAGCTGCTCTCGGCTGGAAAGTTGTCATGCAAGGCAAAGGGATTTGAGGATTAAGCTGCCTGTTCTCCTTTCCCATGGTTTATTTTTGCTGCACTTCAACTAAGGGGGCCTACAGGTTTATGAGCTCTGGACCACACTCCCGTGGCAGGGGGGGAGGATGGTGCTGAGAGTCGGCAAGAGCCTGCTTGCCCGCCTCCTAATCCCGGCTTTTCCCCAGGGGACTTCACCTACTTTTCCAGCGCCCAGGATGCCGTGAAAGTAGAAAGCAAGTGAAGGGGCAACGTGACCACTCTTGCCACGGCCAAGTGGTTTGAGACTCCCTGCTTTTATCCCCTCCCTTATCCCATCCCTTGCTCTGGCTGCTCCGCACTGCTGCTGGCTCTCCCATCTAATTCTCAGCCCCCTACGCATGACCCTGAGCTGCCAGCCCTGCAGACATCTCCCACCCCAGATCCCATTGGAGAGGTATTACCAGCGGTGGTTGGTTTGGCCTGACATCTGCTGTCGCTCCACCCGCTGGCCCAGCAGATACCTGCTGAAGAAACACTTCATATTGATGGCTGTTTTTCAGCTCGCTGCCAGTAAAGGCAGTTCAGCCTCACTCTCTAACTGCATCATTTCCAAAGGACGTGCCTCTGCCTCCGGTGCACGTTTGTGCCAGCAAGCGTTTTGACTTTCCGCCAAACATTTAAGTGACCTTATGGCAGGATTGGAAGGCAGGGCTCTGGAGCTCCACCACCCGCAGTCTCTGAGGACCTCTATTCTCCCCTCCACTGCCTCCTTCATATATTTTTGTTTAGCATTTCTGCTTGCAGGGTTGCCTGAGACGTTAAAAAGAAATGCCTTCCCCGCTAAGACATTCTGTAGTAATAAGGAACTTGGTCTCACATAAATTGGGATGTTCTGAGAACCATTTTAATTTCTGCTAATCGGCAGATGAAAAATGAATTACTTCAGATGTCATGTCCTACTGCACGAGTCTCATAACATTTGGAAAAGCCGTAACAGAGTTACCGGTAATTGAAGGGCTCTACATGAGTGAACTTTGTAATTGCATATTCTTCTCCTCAAGTCTGGGAGGCAGAAAGGAAAAGTGGATCAGGCCACGTCTTAATGAAACAGCTCAGTCCTGCAGCATTACCAAAGCTAAAAGTAAACAAACTGCACTCATTATTTTGTATCACAGTTCCCCGGCCACCATGGCAGCCCTGTGCGTGATGTCCTGTCTCCACTGCCCCTCCACTGCTTCTGCTCTCAGCCCCGCTCCAGGCTGTCCTCGGCCCCGGCAGCAGCCGTCACTCCAGCTGCACCCGAGGCCAGCAGCCGCCCCCATCCCAGAGCTACCCTACACGGCAGGAGACACAAACGGCTTTGGAGACACAAATGGCTTTGGATGGTTCCCATCTTTGAGCTGCCAGTCCTGACCGGCCTGGGAGGAGGAGGAAAAGCAATGGCAGAGCATCCCCATCCAGACCTGTTGAGGTGGCCCGTCCTGCTGATCCCCTGTCCCTGCTCCTGGCTGGGAAATGCTGCCTTCGAGTACTGGAAACATTTCTGTCTGCACCTTATTATCAGCTTCCACTTACTGAACATGCACGCAGCTCCCCAAGTTCCCCGCCCTGCTGCCCTCATTCCTGGCTGGGGGTCACTTGAGGGTCCCATGGCAAATGGGAACCCCCAAATCCTGCGGTACCATCATTTTCCTCTCCCTGGCATTGATGAGCTGATGATACCGGCATGAGGCAGCTCTTGAGCAGTTGTTGCACTTTTGGAAGGAGCATCTCACTGCTGTAAGGCTGCCAACAGCACCTGGCCATTTTCTCTTTCATGAAGAAAGCAGGAAGATAAGGCAAATATTAGAGAATGAAAATTTTCTCAGCTCTTATGTTGAAGGGGTTTTCAGCTTTCTCAGGAAAAAAAAAAAAAAAGAAAAAAAGTCTATTGCTCTGTTTATTTCACTGTCTTTAAAAGTGGGATCTATCATCTGGAGAGTGCAACCAGCGTCCATTTCTGTGGATTTTCCATGGCTGCTCCTCAGCGGTTGATGGCATAATGTTTTCTGAAATACCCATTAGCTGAGTATCTTTATGAACAGCTTCTCAGGGAAGTAGCTGCAAAGTTCAATTTGCGGAATTATGAGCACATCTCTGATAAGAATTGCATTATATCGTACTTGCATGCTGAAAGCATTAACTTTATACTTTGAACTTTTAAAATACGCATTGATGGATCTGATGAGGACTGAAGAAGTAGAAAGGTGAAGGTCCCCAGGGATTAGAGATAATAAGGAATAATTGCTATCTTTTTTTTCCTTGAAAAAGAAGTGGTATATTTAGAAGAATTCTATTTAGCTGAGGCTTTTTCACTATAAAAAGCCATTTGTACAAAAAAAAAAAAAAAAGAAAAACTCTTTAATTGGTTGAAAATTTATTACAACAAGCCATAACTTAAGGGCACTTGATTTGTGCTGAAGAACTGTGTGGCTTCATGGAGTCACATCAGATTTACCCCAGCATCCGAGGGAGCAAAATTGAGCTCACTCTCATATCGCACAAAATAAATCTAAGTATTGTCTGAAATACTTTTATTTTTTAATTAGGAAGAACCAGAGTGAAACAATGGTGGATTTCTCTTTCAGAAGAGACTAGATTGTTCTAGCTTACAAAATGGATGTGGTCTACGGTAAATCTCCAGAAGTTTAAGGCCTCGATACTTTGGGTGAAAGCCCAAGATCTACAGAGTAGGACACTTTTCTGGGATGCTGAGACAGCTCCGCTCTGTATTCAGCACAAGTCTGGAGCCGAACTCGCTCTAACACCCAAGTGCTCAGGAGTATTCAGGTATCTTGATTTCACATGTGCAGCACTGTGATTTTTCTGCACTGAAGGCTCTTCACTTAATCGGTGCTATTATCACACCTGATGAGGCACAGCAGGTGATATCTGAGATGCTTGCTTTTTGATTCCTTGCAACTGAGCAACATTTAGTAAGAATTACTTAAATCAGCTAATCAAAAACATGTTCAATGACATTAGGATGAAGTGGGCTCTAGAACACCTAAGCAAAGTTATTTTTCAGGTGGAAATCTTTCTGTAGAGAGAAAAGCAAATAAATCCCAATGTGATCTATATATCGTAAGCTCTCTGCCCCTTGGGATGTTGAGAAGTAATTCCTGAAAATCCTTTGTTATTCTGTATTTCAGGCAAGGTTCAACTTTGTTCTGGTGGAACAGGTTTTCACAAACCTTTTCTACTCATATTTTGGTGACTCTTGGCTGGGACTGGCCAATTGCCTGTGTGATAGCTGCTGGAGCAAGGGCACACAGCAGTGTAGCCGTGCTGCTACTGGGCTCTGCAAACACATCCGTGTGCAGCTGGGACAGCCTGCTGTCTGCCTCCCCATGCCAGGGAAATGGGTTGGTGGGGCTGTTTGCAGGTGTCATTTTGATGGTGGTGTGTGTAGGCAGTAGGTCCTTTGCAACATTGGTCCTCCAGTTGCTGTTTCTATTGAATAGGTTCTCATCCCCTAGGAAGGGTGTTTTCCAACTTGAGGAAATTGAGTTGTGTGGAGTTTGGTTACCAAAGAGGGCTGATGCTGAAAGGACAAGATGGTGGAGCTGTAAAGGAGCAAAGTACGAAGCTTGGTACAGTGGGCAGAGCAGGGGGCAATTAACCTCCAACCCCCTGTCACCTGGGAGCTGGGCAAGCTCCTCCTGTCCATGCAGAGGGGACTGCAACGCTTCATGCCACAGAGGCGTCAGGGGCTGATCAGGTACAGCGGGGAGACACCACCTAACTGTCCGGACTCTGCAAACCGAGGGCTTCCATTCTGCTGAGGAATGAAGCCAGGGACACCGCTGGCACAGACTGCTGGAGAAAAACACCTGCAGAAAGTCAGGGCGTTTGTTTTCTCCCCTCTGAAGTCAGTAGAGCCCTTTGCTGTATCGCACAGTGCAGAACGGCCCAGTCTGCTGGGCACAGGGCAGGATCAGTCCCAGCTTCCTCTCCTCGGGTTCAGTGGTGGCAGCAACAGGTCCCTCACCATGTTATTTGCCCTGAGGACAACTAATGGGTCATTACTCCTGTTCAGAAGAATATCCTCCCAGAAACAAGACCCACACACAGAGACAGAGCTCAGCATCTTCCCTCTCAGTCAAAGGGAGCCTTAGGGACTGTCGTCCCCTCTCACTCCCCTAGCAGTGGCTGTCCCAGGTGAGAACCAGCCCCCAGCATCGCCTTCCATGCTGTCCCCCTTTCATAGCCGAATGGATCTTACATCGTAGGGCTCTCTGCCCGTCACCTCTCACTGGCCTGAAACCAAGGTGTTAAAATCCTTTGTAGCCCATTGCACAAAAAATATCCTGTGAGTCTCTGTTTCTCACAAAAATGTATACTTTCCGCTCCTTTAAAGTACTTTCCCTTAGAGGAAATGGATGTTAAACCATGAGACATCTGGTCTTACCTGTACCAGCTCCCTTTGGCCTGTACCAGTGGTGGCAGGGATGTGCCCAGAGCTGGCGGATTGTGCCTGCCTGCGGGCAAACACATGGGCAAGTTACTCTCAGGTGAATATTGACACAACCCTAGCTAAAATCAAGCCCTTTTTTTCTTATTTTTCAATGGGAAGGCGTAGGGCCACGTCCAAATATTTCACATTAAGCTCCACAATGTTCCTGCTTTGCTTTTCTGTTTCCGAGGCATTGCGCAAACATGCCCCAGCTCCCTGACAGCTCACATTAAGCTCCATGGAGCTGCGTTCAATCACCTTCCCCCGAAAATCAGTGAAGGAGCAAGGGCAGAGCCATGTGGCCGAGCCACCGTTCCAGACTGCTCCAAGGATGTCACTGCAGCGAAGGTCCTGTTGGAGGGAGGCAGAGCCACCGCTCTCAAATGCACTGGGCTTTCTGCACCAAGGACTTCTCAAGCCTCATCCTCCTTCTTTCTTTTCTTCCTGGGTTTTTATTCCCCGTCTCTGTTTGTCTCTCACCTGCCCTCCTGACCTGCAGAGCTCGTTAAGTTTTTAGCAATTAAAGGGGGGAAAAAAAGCCACCCTTTTTCTGCTCCCTGGCAGGGCCGAGAGCTGATCTGTGTGCAGAGGAGACCTGTCCCTGCTCCTGCCCAGCTGAGTCTGTTGCTCCGTTGCTTACCCTGTGGGAAGGGTGGAGCATGGAGGTTGCTCTCAGGCTTTTTCGACTCACCCATCTCTGTTAATAAGAGGCGGGGATCCCACGGGGGCACATGGGCAGCCCTATGGGGAGTCTTGCCTTTGAACAACCTGCTCAGAGGTGGCAGAGGAGGAGCAGGGCAGTTTGGTGAAGAGGGCGGCCAACGCCGTGGTGCAGCTCAGGGGCCTTTTGGGGCTTTCCTGTGCACAGCTCTGGGATGGGGACCAGCCAGACACCTTTCCCCCAAATCCCTGCACCATTGCGGGGCATGGGGGCGCGGGAGTTTTGCCTGCTGCCTGCTTCCAACACAGCTGAGCCTCCTGAGTCATCCACTTTAACCAAAAAAACATCTTTTGGCTTCAAACATGGGCAAGCTTCACTGATGCCCCGGTGAGCAGGCCAGATGGGGTGATGGTCCCTTAGCTCTGCAGCAACAAAAAGTCCCAGAAACCCTGTGGGGATCAACAAGGCTCAGAAAAAAGGAAGTTTCCCTTCCTTCCTCCTTCTTCATCCCGCTCCCCAATTCTGAGCTGCCCCCTCCCAGCACTGTCTGTCCATCTATCCATCTGTCCCAGCAGTGGTGACAGGCACAAAACACCGGAGGTGGCAAGGAGCAGAGATCACTTAAAATTCCCGATGGCCATGGTAAAGCCGAAGGCTGTGGGTAGCAGCTGCTCAGCCAGAAAGTCACATCACTTGTGGTAGCGGTGGGATGAGTTTTCCTGCAGAAGGAGGCTGTGGAGCAGGTCCTACCGTGCCCTCCCCACAGCTGTGGCTGCAGCCTTTCATATTTTCATCAGAGAGGTACAGAAAAAGCCTGAGCAGCGTGGCAGCCTCGGCGCTCCTCGCAGGTGCCACGGCAGCAGCCTCTGTGGGCGGAAAGGTTATTTGTGCTGATTTCGGGAGGACTGGGAGCTCTGCAGATGTGATGGCTTTTCAGACAAGACTCGCTCTGGAAGAATCATTGGGTCTCAGCTCAGGACCGTGTGAGATGTATCCCCCTCCTGCCCAGCACCCACATTTCCAGACATCCCCAAAATATGCCTGATGGTCCCGGAGGGATGCGTGGTGGTTTTGCTGGGTGCATTAAAGCTGAGCTGCCTTTCTGCTCACACCCAGCCTGTAGGCAGAGGGATGCCTGTGTTTTGTTGCTAGATTAGTCATTGCCCTGTTGGAGATAAGTGCCCCATTCACAGGGCTGCCGGAACAGCTAATACCCATCAAAAATTGCAGAAAACCACAAAAAAGCAGAGCAGTGCCCCCCTCCACCCGCACCCATCTCAGAGCCCCCAGGCTACCGTGCCCAGCTGTACTGCTGTGAGGAGTCCCAGAGAGGGACCCACACCTCTACCATGCCAGAGCCCCTCAGGGATGTGGTTCTGCCCCAGGGACCTGCCGGGCCAGCATCCCACACTGGAAAATTGAGCCGGGCAGCCACAGGCTTAAAAGCCACGGCTGAGCAACAGAAATAATTGTCTCTTGCTACTTGTTGCCCCCTGGGGCTGCCTGGCGTGGAGCATCACTGCCTTTCCATGCAGATGGGATGCGCAGTCTTGCAGGGGAGCTGTGGGATGGGCCAGTCCTGATCACAGAGGTGGCATGGCAGCAGTGGTGGCAGCTGGGGGTGGGAAGGGAGCTGCAAAGAGTCTGGGTGATTTCTTTTTATAATCACTCGCATAGGTTTTCCTATAGGTTCCCCAGGTTTTAGGGAGCTGCCCAGTCAGGGGATCCTCCCCCAAGGAAATTCTCTTGGCAAATTGCTGCCGACACAGAGATTGAGGTCAGCACCCACCTCTGGGTGGGTGGATCGTCTGCGCATCACCTGGGCAGATGCCACGCCACCGCAGAGCCCCATGCATAACTGTGTCCTGTGCTGTCCCAACACCATGGGAGATGTAAGCTCACTTACTCTTCACTGGGTCCGCACTCTGCATCGATCTTCCCCAGTGCTGGAGAATTTCATGCAGTATACATATATATATTCATAGGTGCTTGTTATGTGTCCCTTGTTGCCTGTAACTGGTTCAGCCTGTTGCACAGTGCTTGTGCACGGGAGGGTACTCATGGGGAGCATTTGAGATGCTGATAGTAACATCTGTGTTTAGTTTAAAAGGATGGAGGGGCAGTTCCTGTACGTGTGTGTGAAGACAGAGTGATCATTAATACATGTTTATTGAAGTTTACCAGCCCTGTAACAGTGGGTTTCTCTTTGCCATTGGACTTAATTCCTCTGTAATTATGTTCCTAATATAGAAATCATTTGGCATTTATTTGCCATAATAAAACTTCCCATTACATTTAAATTCAATGTGAAGATTTAAGTGTATTTAGGAGGCTCAGCTGAAGACCTGAAATTAAATATTCCTGGTTTCCTTTGCCATACAAGACAAACTCAGATAAATACTAGCAGTCAGATCCACGTGTGCAGCTACTCCCGTGAGCAGTGGCAGCTGCATGTGCGTACCCAGAGAAAGATGGTAGCCCTCGCGATGTGGGTGACTCTTTCAGCTTCTTCTGACTGCCCTTCTCTGGCCTGGGGCACTGGTCCTGTGGGTGATGCTAGCGACTGATGCTACTTTGTACACCTGAGCAGGGAAAACACACGGCTGGGCCAAAACTGCAGGTGTTAAGATCACCATCAGCCATCACAGTTTGCTGTACAGCTTGCCCGGCTTTTCAAAATGTTTGCTTTAATAGCTGTGGTGGCAGGATATTGCTAACGTGGCTCTTTCCAGCTGAGCCGGTGCTCAGGAAAAGCCCAGGCAGCAGATGTACATCAGCACAGCTGGAGCTGGGAGACCCCAGAAGACTACATCCTGGCCCACTGACACCATCGTCTCCCACCCTGCCATGTTCAGTGGAGGCTGAGTGGGCAAATTTGCTATAGTTAATTTATAGTTAAAAGGGCAGGCCTGGGAAACACATCCCATGACCACCTGCTGGTGGGTGAGCAGCTGCAGCTTTGGTAGCATGTGTGGATGGGCTCCCAGCACTGATGAATGACAGATAAAATGGCCGGGCAAAACACTTACACCAGCACGCAACAGGAGTGATGCTGCTCCTGACGTCATTATTTTCTCCGTAGATACACCGAGCATCAGAAGCGCACGCTGGCAATAATTTTTTTTCCATCCTTTCACAGAACTCCTCCCAGTAGGCTTAAAATAGCGGGGCCCAGAAAATCATTAACCACTTTGACGTATTGCAACAGGCACAGATTGGGAATTCATAAGGAGCGGACGGAGCTGGAACAGACACGCAGTCCAGGTTTGTCTCCAGCAGTATGTCCTCCTCAGGGTAAAGCCATTTCAGCCTGGCCTTGCTGCCGCTGCTCCTAGAGACAAGCTCCCATCACAGCCAGAAATAGGGAAGAATACTATACATAATTGCTTAATATATTACTCTTCCCAGAAGTAAGGAAGAGTAATAATATATAGGGAAGAGTATTTCATCCATATGTTGAGAGGGTTATGGGTGAAGCCAGAGCCACCTTTCCTTTTTTGTTACCTCTGGTTTTCCACCTTTGACATGAACCCTAACTTAGACTTGGATAACGACAATGAAAAGGCAGGTGCCCTGAGTCCTAAGCCCACTTGGTTGTTTCAGGGAAAAAAAGACAGTATTGAGCAAGTTGAGGATGAAACTTGCAGCTGGGGAGCATTTCTCCACTAGTTGCTGATAAAGCAGAAATACCGTTTAGGCTGATCTAAGTGACGGGTTGTATCTCTATAAAGGAAATTTGCAAAAATAAGTGTTGGGAAGTACACCCTTCAAAGGGTCTTTGGAGAGCAGTCCCCAAAGGGAATTGGTAGGAACGCTCTTGTTTCCTGTTGCTGGAGGACATGTTGTGCAGAGCTGACTTCTACAAACCTACAGAAATGGGTGTGGGGATTTAATTTCCATCCCTGATTGCTGTGATCTGCACCTCATTTGGGACTTGGTTTTGTGTGCATGTAGCTTTTAGCAGAGGTCTCTGCACAGCAAATCCTTCATGTATATCACAGCTGTTGGACTGTTCCTGAGCTTGCTGTACAGCCTGCAATGAGACTCCTTCTCCTTTGCTGTACAAAGGATTTATTCCTTTAATATGCCCCTGGTGTTTATTTTTCTGCTAGTACAGGAGTGCGTGTGTGTGTGTGTGCATGTGGCAGTGTTTTACAAATGCCTGCTGTGGACAGAATTGGGCTTCACAGTATGCAAAAATAGCTGTGCGCCACACACAAGAATATAATATTTCACACGACTGGAGAAAATGTGATAAATCAGGTTTTTGCTGGATTTGCAAAAATCAGGAAACTGGGGGATTCATGTCAACAGTTGAGTCCTGAATTCTTGCAGGAGCTGGCAGGACTGTCTGGCTTGGAGTGTCCCAATTAGGGAAGGGGGACTGGGTCCCCACGGCGGTGTAGGACATCTATGAACATCTCTTGGCTCTGAAAAGACAAGCTCAGATTTTGTAGACTCATTTATTACAGAACCCAGGAAGCTGCAGCTACAGCTTTTCTCCTCTGCCTTTGCCTGGAGGTTGTTGCTCTTAGTTCCTGCTCTGTTCTGCCCCGTTCCTGATCCCTCATCACCGGTGCCTCCAGCTGCTCGTTAGACAAAACCCAGGTCCCTCACTTGGCCTTTTGAGCGCTCCAGGAGACCCCAGTGTGCAGCGAGGTGGAAAGGCAGAGATGCTGTAGAGCTGGGAGGTTTCTGTCTTACCCATTTGGTGCTGGGATGACACTTGTGCGCTGAGGAGTGAAGCTGTTGAAAAAATAAAGCACCGGGGACTGAGATGAGGAGGGTAGACCAGAGGCACAGAGCAGCGGTCCTTGTAGCTATTGGTGTGGAAGAAGTTTGGCAAGCAAGGGAGCAGAGGACCTGTGCTAAACCCTGATCCCTTCACTTTTGCATCCTGGCTGGCAGTACATGCTCATGCGGGTTCCTTGTCGCGCTTGTGCTTTTCCACCCCAGTCCCAGCATGGGGCACAAAAATACACAGCCGAACCAGAGCCCCTCAAACTGCACCTCACATGGGGAGTTTGGATACCAAATGTCAGTGCTCCTTCCCACACACACCTTCCTCCCATCTAATCCTTCCCTGCTTCCCTTCTCCTGGCTTGTCCTGTTGCACCTTTCCAGGTGAAAAAGGTTCATGGATCCTACAACCGTCCTTGCTCCCCCTCTTCCTTTGCATCCCTTCCAGTGTGCAATGAAAACCAGTGACAGATAGAGCTGAGCCTGGTTTTGTAACGTAAACAGTTATTTACAGTTTTGCTAAAATTTCATGGAAGATGACATTTTTAGGTCACCTAGCTGAAGCAAATGAAATGATTAACATGTTTGCATTAGGTTTCATAAAATAAAGTATCACTCTTGCCCAGCGTGGTGCTCAGTTCCTCGGGTTCTGGGACCTTATATGGTACCCTGAAAGCTAAGGCAGTTTCCCACCAGGGTTAGCAAGAGCAGGATCTGGTTTCCTAACCCAAGACAGCTGGGATGGATGTCTTTTGCTATGTCCAGCAGCCTCAGTCACCAGGCTGTGTTATCCTGGTGCTCCATCAGTGGTAATGATGGGGCTGATCTGGGGCTATAAGAGGAAATATCCTCTCCCCAACACTGAAAGTATGATGCCAGGCTTCCCCATCCCGTAGATATTCTCATTCTGCCTTTAAAAGCTTTTAAATCTTGGAGCACAGCTAAATACACAATTGGGGTCTTTACTGTGGCTTTTAAACACTAAAAGGTGGAGGGTAAAATGTAATGGCTCTGTTCTTCCCTAAATAAGTGATTGTAAATGACAGTAAAGTGAGCTCCTGAGCTTGTGAGTGCAGAGGGGAATTTAGTCCCATGGTGAACAGGACTGGATCGGAATAATATTGGGGTTTCTTGGATACCCCTGTCTAAAGCTACACCAGAAACAAGGGAACAAGCCAGGAGGATCAGCGTTTCAGCCACCACTCATAAATGCCTGTGTGTCACAAGCCAGAACACAATTTGTTCTCCACCTTGCTTGCTTCTAGGGTGAAAATAGCCAGCCCTACAGGCTATCCATCAGTATGACTCACTTTCGGGACAGACTGTCTGGGGGAAGGAGGGGAGGGGTGTGTGAAATTTGAGGACCTTTTCCCTGCTGGGCTAGGGGTATACCAAGACCTAGACCCAAAGCACACACCTGCCATCCATGGTCAGCTTTGTCCCTCTTGGTCTGGGAGCACTGGGAAGGAGACACCTGTGTCTAGCGCTGCAGACACCCACTGCCTGGCAAGTCCTGGGAGGTACCACATGGCGCTGGGCTCAGTCCAGCTCCCGCAGAGGAGCAGCACCTCCACGGCTGGCACTTGCCAGCCTGTGCAGAAAGTCCAAGGGCCGCCACGTCTGTCTTCCCCCTCCTGCCCGGCTGGGCTCGAGGAAGCTGCCCCGGGCTGAGCAGGACACCAGCCTGCAGCAGAGGCTGTCTTGCAGCTATCCCCATTGCCAGCCTCGCTTTCTAAAATAAGTAGCAGAGAGACAGAAACCTGAGCAGTGAAACAGTGGCATCTGGTTGCCAACAGAGCTGTGTCCACTGGTTGTGGTCTAGTGTGGGTCCTTTGGTGTCTAATAAGAGTTGTGCTCATCTAATTTTTCCTTCAGCAGTGATATTAGGCACCTCTTATCTACCCAGCTGTCTCTTTCCACAAAAGTATAACCCAAGCATTTGAAACTGTTACATGCCTGTCGAGCTCTGTTCACATCCGCCAAGAATCATTAGAGGGAAAATGAATGAAGGCAGCATGATTACCTAAGCCACACCAGTTAAAAAGGAACAAAGAGCAAATCGGTGGATGATGGAGCTTCTGCCATGCCGTGCCATGCCATGCCTGGCCTGTGAGAGGAGGGGAGCCTCACTGATGCTGTCTCTCTTTTTCAGGGGGAGTTGCTGAGCCCATGTCGATGCGATGGATCGGTGAAATGCACGCACCAGCCATGTCTGATCAAATGGATTAGCGAGAGAGGCTGCTGGAGCTGTGAGCTGTGTTACTACAAGTATCACGTCATTGCCATAAGCACAAAGAACCCTCTGCAGGTAAAGGTACTAGAGACATTTCAAAGTATATTTATTCTCATTTCTATTTTTGTTTCTGGGAGCAAGTGGATTTTACCTGTGTAGGTTTTTCTTTCCTGCGCACAGTGATCCGTATGTCTGAGACACTTAGGGTTTTTGGGGTCTGGTCCAAAGAGGACCTGTGTTCTGCTTGCGGGTACCGGGGGCATCCCTCGGGTGTCTGCTCTTCCTGTCCTTTGACAATTCCCACATTCACTCTTACCACCCGTTGAAAATGGCAGTGTGACCATGATAGTGCTGTAACATCTCACAGTCCTTGGAATGTGTTCAACCACTGGAGACCGCAGGTATGCCACTGTCCCCAGGGGCAGACGGGCACGGAGCAGTTATGGGATTTGCTACAACAGAGCACGCAGTCTGTGACAGAGCAGTGTCTTGAGACTCCGCGTGTCTGTAGTTGTGCCATTAACCCCAATCTCCTCCTGCTGAGTCTCCTCTGTGTTGGCATGAGGGATGGAGGAGGCAGATGGAGGGCTCTTACAGCTCCCTTCTCTGATCCTGCCGCCCTTTTCACTTTACTGCTTCCCCATGATCAAACACATCCTGGCACGGCACAAGGGGTGTTGGCTGTGGTGATCTGGTCTCTCCAACCCTGATTCTCAGTGGACATTTGCAGGTGTACACACAACAGGTAAAGCACATCTTGATATAAGTGGCTGTGAAAGGCATCAGAGGACCCACCATCTTTCTCTTCCAAGTTCAAAAGCACTGTGCTTTCATAAGCTGCGCTGCAGACTGGTAACTTAAAATCAAGATTCAGAATGGGGAGAACTGTGTGACTGTTAAAAATGGGATAAATTATCCTTAATAGTTATTGATTTATTGCAGGGGCAACACCTGAAGATGGACTAATTGCTGCATGCCTTTGCTGAGCACCATTAGTGCCTTGGATGCAAGGCACTATTGCTTAATTAGCATCATCTGGACTGGAGAGACATCACAGCAGCATGCTGTGGTTTAGAGACCAGGGCGATGTCTGTAAGGATGTTCATCTGTCCAGCATCTGACAGAGGGCTTTGGCTCTCTGCTGATCACTCTGCTCTCTAACAGGAGGCGAAGACTTTGCCAGTGATGGTGCCTAGTTGTACAGGGGTGGGCAGAATGCAAGGTCCTGCTCTCTCCTCCAAACTGCAGCCTCTGTGTGTTTTTTTCCATGCCTGAGGTCACTAACCACAGTGAGGAAGCAGGGACAGCCCTTTAGGACTCCAGACTTAAACAAAGGAGTGAAATTAGTGGGGCATCATGGGGAAATTTTGCTGGTGGGAAGAAAAAAGCCTGCCTGCTCTCTGCAAGTCCCTACCGCTTCTGATTCAATTTTCCATGTGCCGTGGGCTGGAGAGATCAGCAGTTTCATCCCAAGGTTTTGTCCCAGATGCAGGGTGTTTCAATTTCTTGGCGCTAGTAACTCAGAGCAGATTGAAACACAGGAGGGGAGATGTGGACCAAGCAGTGTTTGTTTATTTCTGGAAAGCTGGTCCATGAGTGCCCTAATGCCTCCTGTGCCTCAGATTGGGGGTGTGATGCTGAGCAGCATTGGAGGTTTGTGGGTGCAGATTTACGAGCATGTTTGTAGCCAGCACTGCTTTTACTGAATGACCTCCAAACGGTCTCTGCCTTCAGGTGGCTCAGGGCAACGGGTTGGTGACTTTCCTCCTGCTCCTCACTTGGCTAAAATTTATTGGAGCTATTCACAAACAAACTCCCCTCCCACACACACATTCAAATGGCTGCACAAAGGACTGCTCTTTTTGGGCTCCCCTGTTAGAAAGTGGCCTGATCCACTGGCCTTTGCCATGAACACAAAAAATGAGTTGCAGGAGCGATTGAGTTAGAGAGCTCAGCTCTGGGAGCGAGGATCCCAGAGGACTGTGCAGACCCCAGGCTCAGAGGCTTCACATCACTGACTTAAATTTCACAGCACTTCTCGCAGAAGCACTGGGAGATTTGGAGGGTGGGAAGAAGCAACTGGAGTGAAAAGCCACTTGGTCTGGAATAAATGTGGCATGTGTAGAGTTACAGCTCTGTGACCAGGCATCCTGTCTTGTGCCAGCACAAAGGCACTTCTGGGAAGCAGATACTACACTAGCATTAGCATGTGAAATCCCATGGGAAGTGTCTGGTGTACCAGGCCTGGACTTTCCATGAGGACTAAGGGCTCAGGCCCCCCATAACCCATCACCACACACGCCACCGGGGTTTCCTTTGTTCCTCAGTGGCTGTCATCGTCCTCCGATACTGGAAAAGGGAAGCAGAGAGGACCCAGGGGCTGCAGTGCCCTGACACTATGTGCCGTAACAACATGCCAAAGCATGTGCAGGTGGGAAGAGCATCCTTTCTGCTCAGTCTTCACCCCCCACGTGGATAGCAGGAGCCACCTGGACATACAGCATGTCTCTAAGTAAAGCAATAGTCCCTGGCCTTTCTTCTCAGGGTCTGTTGGCACTTCTGCCCAGCTTTATTTTTACAAGAAAGCTCTGAATTTCTCAAGCAAATGTTTTGCAGGGCAAATGCTGTAGGAAATCATAGTTTGTTCCAGACCAACCGTAATACAGGCAAGGACCACAGAAACCTCACCTCCTTGTCAAATGAAACCTGTTTGGGTGATGCTCTGAACCTGGCTAGATTTTAACCAGCAACGTGGCCTACCTATCCCCTGTGTCCTCTCATGTGACAGACAACTGGAAAGCCAAACCCAGGCAGCCGGCAGACCCTGGGCTCCCTGAACCACGTCCAACTGGTCCAAGCAGAGCAGCACACCTGACACCCACATGTTCCCCAGGATCTGCATGCTTCTCTGTCCATTTTGACATCTGCTGCACATTTTTTGGAGTGCCTAGGAGCACGGCATGGGCCAGATGTCTGTGGAGACTCGTGGCGTGGGCAGAGAAGTTACAGCCAGGGGAACATGGTTCATGCATAATTAACACAGACTCCTTCCAGCCTCCAGTCTGTTATGATGTCTCTTACCAGAGAGAGGCCTTTAGTCTGATATTTTGGCAGAATGAATCTCTATAAATTAACACCGCCCCATCCCTGGATTGCAGGCATTTAAGAGCAAAGGTCTTAAAGCAGCAACACTGCAAACCTGCTGAGACTGGCGGATTAAAGTTGTTGGACAACATGGCAAGTGTGCTGTCAAGCAGCAGTCACACAGCAAATGAGCAAAAATATCCCACCAGCTGTGGGCAACCAGAAGATCCAGAGCTTTTGTCCGTCCATCCGTCCATCCATCCATCCATCCATCCTCCTGCTCTCTAGTCTGCCAGTCACTGAGAAAGGATTCACGGGCACGGAGGTTTTAAATGCTTCTCTCCACTGCAAAGCCTGCATTGTGCAAAGCCCATGGCTTTAAAAATGCCCTGAAGACTCAGGGTTTTGATAGCACTGCAGGCACTCTGGTGCTGATACACGGTGGAGTAGGTACCTGCCGTGATGGGACTCTGCAGTGGATCTCATCTATACAGCGCGTTTGTAGCCGCTCCTGAGCCACGTTCACTCTAATGCTCTGATTTTAGCAAATACGAGATCTGTTTGAACCATCCTTCCCAGACCTACAACTGTCTGCAGACTCAGAGAGTTCAACTGTGCTTTACAGTTGTTACCTCTGACTCTTTGTGTCTTGTGGGTTGTTTCAGCTCCAAAGGTCCTCAGTTACCCAGTGCTGGGGTTGGGATCTGGTCCTAGTTCTCTGGCTCTATTTTGACTGGGGTGATGCTCTGTTAAGAGCTGATGAGTGTTCGTTTGTATGGCCTCTTCATCAGGATTGCCACATCTGCAAGAAGTGGCTGAGGTCCGAGGGTGTTTGAATTTCAGCCTGAGCTCCTGAGCGAAAAAAGCTTGAGACAAGTTCACTGGGGTCTCCTTGTCCCAGCTTGCTGTTGTTGTGTGTTCAGTACGAGCCTTGGCTGGTCCCTGCTGCGCTCCAGCTGCAGCCTGCAGCCTGCAAGCAATGTGTGCAGTCACAGCAAGAGAAACTTCGTGGCCCATGCCTTATAACGGGGGCCTTTCAGGATACCGATACCATAGCCTGAGTCTTACCAGATGCTCTGGCATACAGAGCAGAGGGGGTTTCATCACTGCACGTTTCCATTACACGGCCCTAGTGGACCCTCCTTCCTCCCTGCTGCCTTTACAGTATCTGAATAAGCCACAGCATCTGTAAATGTACAGCAGGGAAACTACCACAGTGGTGGCATAACTTTGCTTGGTGAATTTATAAAAATAAAAGCCATCCTCCAAAAGATAATTGGAGAGGATGGACAGGGCCTCAGGACAGCAGAGAGGGGAGAGCCAGACCTGAGCAGTGCTGGGAATGGTCCACTCCGCCCTTCTATGAAAAACCTCTGCTTTCATGTGATCCTGGGTCTGAAAACTAAATTGCTGACTAGCACAGCTCAGGATGTTAATGATACGTACTAAGGGGACATGTCAGATACAGCAATAAAAATAAACTGAACTGCCTGAGGCAGGCATGGGGGAGCTCTCAGAGGAGTGTAGGAAGGCATTTCCAGCAAGCAAGTCAGTCTTCTTAGCAAGCTGCTGCAGTAAGACACAGATATCTTCTGCAGGCAAATATCTGCCTTAGATCTGCTCATGCTGGTGCTTGGGAACATTTGGAGACTACTGGTGCCAAAGAAAGGGAAATACGGATCAGGCCTTAAATACTATAGTAATGAGACTATTAATCTGTGTTACATTAGCAGTGGGGGGGTTTCACTCACAAGCCTCTGAGCAGAAGCACTGAAGCAAGCAGGGAAACAGGTTTGTCCCAAGTACAACACATAGATTATGAAACAGTGCAAGAGAACAAATGTGACAGGACTGGCAGACACCAATCCCAACCTGGCTAAGGTCATCACAAATGTCAGACCTGGGCTTCAAAGAAACCCTTGCTGAGACATCTGGGTCGCAGAGCTTTGTGATTTGGGGAAAATGGGGAAAATTGGGAAAAATTAGTCCAAGAGAGCATGGTGTTTTGCACATGCACATCTGCATGATATGCCAAAGAACTCAGCCAAGGGGGTTGGTAACAGAACAGACAGACAGCTCCTGAGTGAAGAACATTTCTTCAGAATGGTCTGGAGGACTGGAGCCCTTTTTCCAGCGTGGGTGGCAAGCCATCTGTCATGATTTCAGCTGGGATAGAGTTGACTTTCTTACTAGCAGCTGGTATAGTGCTATGTTTTGGATTTGGGATGAAAATAGTGTTGGTAAAACACTGATGGTTTTGGTTGTTGCTAAGCAGTCAAGGCCTTTTCTGCTCCTCATACAGCCCCGCCAGCGAGTAGGCTGGGGGTGCGCAAGAGGTTGAGAGGAGACACAGCCAGCACAGGTGGCCCCAACTGAGCAAAGAGATATTCCATGCCATATGATGTCATGCTCAGTATATAAAGCTGGGGGAAGAAGAAGGAAGGGGGGTCATTTGGAGTGATGGCATTTGTCTTCCCAAGTAAGCGTTATGCGTGATGGAGCCCTGCTTTCCTGGGGGTGGCTGAACACCTGCCTGCTGACGGGAAGCAGTGAATGAACTCCTTGGTTTTGCTTTGCTTGTGCGCATGGCTTTTGCTTTACCTGTTAAACTATCTTTATCTCAACCCATGAGTTTTCTCACTTTTACTTTTCTGATTGTCTTCCCCATCCCAACCTAGGGAAGCGAGCAAGCGGCTGCATGGTCCTAGTTGCCAGCTGGGGCTAAACCACAGCACCATCGCAGAGAGCTGCTTGGGCATGCTCTGAAGCCGTTGTAAGCCCGGAGCTCACAAACCTGCTCCTGTTATCCTGCAGGAGCCTTTAAAGCTTTCTGGTACCACCAAGTCCTTAGTTCTGCCCTGTTCAGTGCTGGCAGAGCATCTGTAGAGCTTTCTACCTGCCTAAAGGTCACATTCCTGATTGACAACCTGGGTGAGCTGCTGGTTGTTAAATGTGCACTTCAGTACAGCTCAGTGGCTACCTGGGACACAGCAGTCATTATCAGCTGAGGACAGAAGGGCTCAGTTTTAGGTCTCTCCCACAAGGTGGGATTGTTTGACACTGTGACCTTGCTATAGCTTGAATGTTTGAGCTGGAGATTTGGAGGGAGTGGGCTGTGTCTGCAGCCAGGCATTCAGACAAAGAGCTTTGGGGGTTTGAGACATGCTGGTAAAGGGACTCTGCAGCAGTGCTGAGACCTTTCTTTGCGGCTCTAGTGGGGACTTGAGGACAATAGGCTCACCCACCAAATCTGTTGTCTGCTGGCCATAATGATGGTGGAGAGGGGTTAGGAAAACAGGTGATTTTCTAAGGGCTGTTATGAAATCTGAAAGACACAATGCTGTAATTGAAGTGGGCTCTTGAGGCCACCAGTGCAGGGACGCATCAGGCCCAGCTCCTGCAGCTGAAATTCTTCAGCACGTTCCACCTCTAAACAGCTCTTGGACCCTTCTGTCTGTGCTCTCACTGAGTAACATGCTTTATCTTCTGTCTCGCCCCTTTTCTTCTCTCTGTGCAAACTTCATAACCTAAGATGTGTAGCAAAATGAAATTAAAAGATGAAAAATAATGACTCCAGTTATTGGTGGCTCGAGCTAGATGTGGGATGCTAAATTGCAGTTCTCAGGGTTGCCAGAGAGGAAATACAACATTTATTACTTACTTTTTTTTTTTTTTTCTGGAAAATATTAAATTCTTCTGCAAGCTGGTTATTTTCCCCAGTGTTCAGCTCTGACCCATTTACCTCCTTGCCAGAGGGTAATCACACCCCAGTGCCACCTCCTGAACAGAGTCAGGACTGCTGCTGCGTGTGTCTCTGTCACTTAGTGCCAGATGCCAGGGGAGAGTCTCCTACCCCCTGGCACGACTGATAGACTCCAGCCTCTTCATTATCACCACAGCCAGCTTCCCGGCAGCTGCTGCCAGCTGAGCAGTGTCAGGCAGTGTGTTTCAGAATTTCTGTTCCCAACTGAAGGGAGCAGGGTTTGAAGGTTGCGCTCAGGTGTAACTTCTGTGCGCTCTGAGCCCCATCCCCTTTGACAGTATATGCCGTACTACACCTAAGCCTCCCTGTCTCTGCAAAGCAGTGGTGCTGGTCATACGTGGCTGCTAGTTGTAGAAAACAGCTCCTCCTTCTTTTTCTGTCTTTAATTGCTACCTTGGAAGGACCTGTTGCCACCACAGGCCTTGCTGTGTGCCAGACAGATGGTGAGGAGCCAGTCCATTACCTCCTCTTGAGAGAGAAATGATGCAGAATGATTTGGCTGGCACAGGCGCACACGGGTCAGCGTGAGGGACCTGCAGTAAAACCTTCGCACGCAGCACCAGTCTGTGCACCGGGCTCCCTGCGCTCCTGTTCTCTCAGTGTTTGCCAGAGTTGGTGGAAGGGGAGATGAGGTCTGGGGAAAGCTGCAGGGGTGAAAGTGCAAGCCCACGCACTTACCCAGCTCCCCCCACCACACGTCTCTAGTCCTGGAGCTCTGAGCTGATGGCATTGGTTGCAGATTTGTCCTGCATCTGCTTATGGTGTTGTTGAGGATGAAGCTGAAGAGCTGGGGGGAGAGCAGCATAGTTGCTGATCCCACCCTCAGAACCCAAACTTGGGGGTGACGGGTGCTGGGATGTCTATTGCCCTCTCTTAGCTCTGAGGTGGCCTTTGCTCTGTCTTATGAGGGGAGAGGAGTGGCACCGCTGTGCATCTGTGGACTCCAGCACCCCTTGACCGTCCTGTTGTGACTGGCACCACCAAGCTCCCAGCCCTCAGAGGAGGGCAGTTCGCTACCTCAGCTTATTTGTGGCACTGGTGTGGCTAGATTTGGTGAAGGCATGGAGCATGTCGGGCTACGGCAGAGTGAGAATGGGCTGTTGAAGAGATCACTGAGTGTCCCCAGTGCTCGATGTTTGCCTGTGGCTGGGCCAGCTGCTGGGCGGATGGCAGGAAGGGGACTGGGGTTAGCTGAGCACTGTCCTGCCTCAGCGGGGAACAGAATCTCTTCTGTTCAGCAGCTTTATGGCCACTACTCTGTGGCCAACTATGAAATAAGTTGGTACTACCCACCTCACTGATGCTGCACATCCCTGACATATGATTTGAGGACTGTCTGCCCTTGCAGGACGTAAGCCAAGGAGCAAGGCTGGCAGAGGCAGACACTTCAGCTCACCTCTGAGCCAAGCCAGGCAATCTCCTTCCAGTTGCAACCTGCAGACCTCAGCCTCAGGCTGAAGCCCTTGCCTGTTCCTCTCCAAAGGCAGCCCTTTGCAGGGGAGTGCATTCAGTTCAGGGCTTTGGTCACTGGACTGGTAGCAATGTCATGCATGCCTGTACGAGCACAAGTCACCTGTTGTCCTTCTTGCCCTTCAATCAGGCTTCAAAGTCCTCCCCACCTCCCAAAAAACACTCATAACTCCTGGCTGGCCTGGGCATTAAAGAGGGACCGGCAACTGAACTCCCTTCTTGCCCTGCAAAAGGATGGGACAAGGCTTGATGGGTGACCGTGCTGTCCCAGGATATGTTTGACAAACAGGCAGGGTGCTGAGGGCTCGCCAGAGATGCCACCTCACAGGGACGCTGAATTTGAGCTGAGTCCAGGCTAAACATTTTCAATTCCTCTGAATCCTCTATACCTGCAGGAGGCTGAAGTCCGCCTTTATTTATCCTTCTGCCAGTCCCACTGAGATTTCAAGGGCATGTATCTCACAGCTAAAGGTGGCCTATATACTTCAATGCCAGGAAAGATTGTCTCTCCCCAGCCTGTTTACGTGCTTGATTTCTGATTTGCAGGAGGGCCTACAGACCATGTCCCCAGATCTTGTTAAAAAAAGCCGTTTCTGCTCTTGGTTTTTACAGGGCAGTTCTCTCAGCAGTGTAAATCTGAGTGGGGAGGTTTTATGCTGGATGACAGAGGAATCTGGGCTTAGGATATTTATACTGTAGTTTATACAAAGCTACTTGACATAGTGAATGGATTTGGGGGAGTTATTTCTATTTTTTTCTTCTTCTGAGGAAGAAGCATTGGCGTTTACCTTGGAACACAGCCTGAACTTGTCATCACCTAAAGGCAGGGTGTCCTGACCACAGCAACTTCTGTTGTTTGTAACAAGTTTTGTGGGATGTGCATTGCCGTTGCAAGATCCTACCTAGTGCTGTGATCCCGTCAGATCTCACAAAGTGGCACAGAGCCAGCTCATGGGAGGCCTCCGAAGGAGAGCTTGGCTCTCTGAGACACTTTTTCTCACGGTAATAGAATGCCCTGGCCAAAGCTGCTGCCTGGCCTCTATTTGAGGCAGCAACTGAATGTCCTGGTTTGTGACGGCCATCACAGACCTACTGTCACGGGGGTGTTATTTTTGGTGTCTTGCTCCTAGTCTGTCCTGCCTCCCTCAGGTCTCTGTGCTTTCCTGGTGAGATGCAGGAATCCTCCCCAGTGCCTCTTCAGCAATGCTGTCAGGAAACATGGGGCCATGCACTGTTCAACAACTGCCATGCTCCACCTCAGATGTGGACCAGGTAAAAGCGCCTGTGCGCATAGGTGCTCTTTGAGATCTCCAGAACCACCAGAATGATGCAAAACAGCAATGTGCCCCAAGTAACGAATCTCTCCTCTTTTTCCTTCCTCCCTCTCCCTTGTCCTCTCTCCTCTCCCCATTGCCTCCCTTTGCAGTGGCAGGCCATCTCTCTGACAGTCATTGAGAAGGTCCAGATAGCAGCAGCCATCCTGGGTTCCCTCTTCCTCATCGCCAGTATCTCGTGGCTCATCTGGTCGACCTTCAGTCCTTCAGCCAAATGGCAGCGCCAGGACCTGCTCTTCCAGATCTGCTATGGAATGTACGGCTTCATGGACATTGTCTGTATAGGTGGGTGATCGTATCTCATGGCATGGCTGAGGTCGCCCACCTGCTCACCTGCAGAGAGGAGTGGGAGATGGCATGGAGAGCCGACCGGTACAGCTCAGCTCAGATTAAGCCTCCTCGGCTTTTTCTCCTCTTTGCTTTCATGGCACCTTTTTTACAGTCCTCTCTGCTCCTCTGGGCAGCCCCAGAGTGCCTCCTTGGCTGGGCTGGCAGAGGGACCTGCAGCAACCCCAAAGAGAAACAAATCTCTTCAGAGCAAGAAGAGGGTGGGGAGGTCTGGGGAAGGCTGGGGAGTGTAAGGCTTTTGAGAAACTCCTTCCTTTCTGGAACAGCTAATTTAGGGGCTGTCCCATGGTTGGGTATGGCAGGGTCTCTCCACATGCAACTCCCTGGCTCTCCAGTCCAGTCTTTCTGCTGGGCAGGGGTGGCTGCCCCTTCTTCGGCCCACCCTGAAGCTGCAATTCCCAACGAGCCCAGGTCATGGCCCAGCCTGGGGTTCTTGTCAGGTTGGTGGTACAAAGCAGCTCTGAGGACAAAGCTGCCCCACACTGAGCAAGCCCAGACAGCAAAGCAGATGCTGGCAGCCTGGCCCCAGCAGGGTGTCCCTGAGAGCTCAAGCTGTAGCCCCAGTGCAGGTCTGCAGGATGGGGGAACGTAGCTGACGATATCTACAGGCAGAGGCACTCCCAGCCAGGCCATTGAAAGAGCGGTGGTTACCGAAACAGTCCAGTGAATACCAGCCATCCTGAGCAGTGTCCACCCAAGCACAGGCCACCAAATACCGTCAGTTCAAGTGACCATGCCAGGAAGCAAAGAGGGTCCCAGAGAGCTCTTCATGTCTGGATCCTTCCATCGTTGGTATAAAGGCAGAAGGAGCTTCCCAGAAACTCGGTAGAACGAGGCAGTCCTCTTGACTTGGTGGATATGCGTTTGTGTGGGTAGAGGCACTCCAGAGACAAGGAGCACAGCCCTCAGGACAGACATTATCACAGAGCAGCAGTTGGTGAAATTTGGGTAAAACAAATCCAGCGACAGGGACCCTCATATCCAGGTTCAAATGGCTCTTGGCTTCAGTACCCTTCCAGCAGAGGACTTCAGCCTGCCAAAACTCAGACCAGTTCCTCCCACTGTTGCCACCACTGTGCTGACAGCGATATGTGAGCTTGGTCTGTAGAGATCATCGTGCTCCTTCATGAGATGCTGGTGGACCTATCACATCTCTCCAGGAACAAAGGCTGGCAAAGGGGGTGAAAGAGAGACAGGCAGCAGCCACATGTCAGCACAATAGCCACTGGTGACATCCTTTTGCTGGTAGAATTGGGAGTGGAAAAAAATTATCCCTATATGTGTATGGTGTGCGTTTGTGTCGCCTTGTTGGCAGAGGACAGAAGTGGAGAGCCCTGGCCTGGGCGGATATCAGTAACATGATTAACTGGCTTTGATAAAGCTTCAAGAGCTGAGGGGAACTGATTAGCTCATCTGTCAATAGGAGCTAAATCCTCCCACACGGCAGAAAACAAACCACGCCAGCCATGAACTGAAGGGGAGCTGGGCAGACAGATTCAGATTTGAGGTTTTTTGTTTCTTTCTTATTAATTTTTTTTCAGGGTCTGGCCTCTATTTCTCTTTTCCACCTTCTCTGAGTGGAAGAAAGAGCCCCTTTGCATCTCCACTGATGTCACCATTAAACTTAATGCCCTAAGCTAGGAGCTTTGATTTTTTCCAGCCAAAGAGCAAGCGGCCATCCTGTTCCCAGGAACATTTCGGTCATGGCTTGGGCCAGGCCCTTATCTAACGGTCTTCCCTGCGCAGCTGGCAGTTCTGGTGGGCCAGGCATGCTGGCTTTCCCACAAACTCAAAAGCAAGTGGGAAGCATTACAGATGCAGTGAGTTAACATGTTTTATGTGGTTTCTCTTGCCCAGCACCTCAGAGACTACCCAGAGATGTCTCCACTTGTGCTCTGTGCAGCATGTCTGCCTGTGCTGCCAGGCAGCCCACCCATGCTCAACCAGGAGAGATGATATTCTGGACCATGTGAGCCTTTATATACATTTCCCTAGAAAAGCTCATATGTGCATGCAGCCAGCCCTCTGCCCCTGCCACGCTGCGGTGTAAAACTTGCTTGTATTGTGTATCAATACCCTTTGCAATCCCAGCTGCTGCTCCCGGGTCTGCAGTGGAGGGGAAGGGAGCTCTGAGCAGTGCTAGCTGAGATCTGGTGTTCACTCTCCTCCCTGCCTCCTCCTCCTCTTCTTTCTCTGCCCAGATTGAACCAAGTGACAAATGAGGTCTTCATGGGGAGCTGTGACTCCCTGGCTGTCAATGCGGTCAGGTCACTCCTCTGAGTGACTTCTCTCCAGCCCTGCTGATTTCAGGGGGCTGCACTAGCGCTAGCCAAAAGGCTGGTCTGTCCCACAGAGAGGTCAGGCCAGGTCAGATCAGGTCAGCAGAAGGGGTCGATCAAAGGGAACTCTGCGACTGGGTTTAATTCCTCATTCATTATAGCTTTGCTTGACTGTGATGGATGCAGCAATGCCAGCTCACTAGAAGACTCGCAGTGAGTTCCTCCCTGTGGAACAGCTATTCTCCCTCTCTTTATCCTTCTCCCAAACCTTGCAGCCTTGCTCAGTGTCTTTGATCACAGCCAGACAAAGCCAGCTCTGGAGATTCAGAGTTCTGCTCCTGACAGCCAGCATGGCCCGAAGCCTCTTGTTACTCCTCCCTGGGCTTTAGTTCCACTTCTGCAAGTTCAGGATAAAACCTCTCATGGATAATTGCAGTGACAACGGTTCTTGAAATACCAGGGTGCTGTCTGCATTTCAGTGTCTCCTCCTCCACAGTCCAGCCCTTTTCCCCTTTAGCTTTTCAGTGGGTGGGTAGGAAAGACTTAGAAACTAAGAAATACTCAGCAGCAGGAAAAGAGCAGGACATTAAGTGCACTCAGTTCTGCCACACTTGGCTTTTTCAGCTAATGTAACACACGCGTTGTCTGTGCATTGTTTGGTAACAGGCTGGGCAGCCTTAGCTTGCAAAATGTTACACTGTCCTACACTAATTGTCTGAATTCCAGTTGTTCATTCCCCCAGGTTGACCCCGAGTTTTGCTTTCACTGGCAGAGGAGCAGAGGTTTGAAAGACAAGGTATTCACTAAAGAGCAGATGTGCTGAAGCAGAGCTCCTCTGTAGTTCCTGCCACTTTCTACTTCAGTTGTCCTTGGATGTCTCATGTCCATTAAGTAGCCAGTGACATTTATCCAGGAGGCCAGTTTACACACCCTGTCACTGGAGGTGCTCAGCAGGACACTTCCTCTGGCATTGTAAAGTTTTAAAACTGGAAAAGACACCAAATCTGCAGAGATCCTGACTGTCGTCAGACAGGGAATATGCACCTATTCAGCAACTGCCCAGCTGTTTTTTTGTGATCTCCTCTCTACCAAGTCATTAAGGAATTTAGCTAGCAAGTTGCCAAGACACAGATATCTGTGGCAATTTGCATGGGCAATCTCATGGCAGCACTGGTCTTTCCAACGTGGAGTCAAAGGTGAGGGTACGAGTGCTCACTTGCACGTATAGCTCCCTAAGCACAGATCACTTGGTTGTTGTTAGCTTCTCTTGAGCTGTACTTGATCTGAAATAGTCAGATAATCTCCAAGCTGAGCTCTCAAAATACGACTGTTAACTCAGAGACTATTGATCCATGCATCAAAATCCAGGGGTCTTGGGTCTGACCCTCAGCCACTCACATTCAGTAATACACTAGTTTTCTTTGGACTTTGCTAGATCTTAGCATGTTACCCCTTCACCCACCATGGAAACAAAACCACAACCAAAGTAAAATCTGCTCCTCACGACCAGCATGACAGATGGTATGGCCCCAAGTACCAGAAGCTAGGTCCATCTGGGCAAGATGGGCAAGATGAGCAAGATGGTCTTTCAACATTGTTATCCCCTGTGCTCTCAGACATCTAACAGGAGGGCAGAAAGCACTGGAAAGGATTGCCGGGAATTGTGGGAGTCTCCAATACTGGATTTTTTTTAAGAACCTCTTAGAAAACATATGTCAAGAACAGGTTGCGGCGAGATGATCCCAGTTTGTGAAGGAGGAACAAACTAAATGCTTCTTGATATCTAGTCAGCGCCGACGTCTTTGATTCTGTTCTCTCTCTCTTTCATGTGTGCTATCTCTGGACATGTTTATAGGACAGATATGAGAGTTGGATTAAACTAGAAACTGGTGCCAGCATAGGTATTGCTCTGCTATGAAGCCATCTACAACACAGCCATTTGACATCAGCAACCAGGAAGCTGAGAATGAAAAGTGAGATGGGGACTGTTCGTTTGATTAACTGCTCTCTCCATGGGTCCATGAGAGGTAAATCCAGAAAGCTGGCATAGAGAGGGATTAGCAGAAATGCAGTTATCAAAATGCAGAGATAAATGGAGTGAGTCTTCACAGGCCTGAGTTAGTGAGTAGGGAGAGTAGCAGATAAGAGCTGGGCTGTAAATCCTGAGAGATAGCTGCCTGTTAATTAAATGGCAGTCCTTGGAGGGGGAAGGAGGGGTTTGTCTCTCTGTCAAGGTGCAATTAAGGAAAGCCAGCGTTTGCAGATTAAGGTGTCATTTGGGGTCAGAAGGACAGGAAACCATCTCCCGCTAAACAAGGAAGAACTCTGCCAGCTAATGAGAGCATGTCACGGTCTAGGCTCAGGCATCACCAGATGGGCTCCAAGGGGGAAGCGCGTCTCAGGAAGGCCATTAGCAGACTGTGTGCACAGGGCTGTCACTGTCACGGCTTGTGTGCAGAGTCCTGCTTTCACTCACACAGGGTGCACCTGTGATTGGCATGAGGAGGGCTTATCCCCAGCAATGCGAAAGCAATCTGATCTGCCTCTCCTTGGATCACTGTCTGGTGGAGACCGTGTCTTTGTCCATGCCCACCCAGTCCTTGCGCTCTGACTCACCCTGCCTTAGTGCTGAACCGTGCACTTTCGTAAGCACTAAATCCTCATGGTCTTTGAAGCTTTTCCCTCACTTTCCTTGGCAGCCAGTCCCTGAGGGTATTTGCCTTCGCAACAGTAACTGCACTGCAGCTCAATAGCACAAGAGACAGGCAAAGCAGGACCATTCATCCTGCCAACGATTTCTGTTGGCACACCATGGCAATCCATTACAGATCAGGAAGCGTGTGCCCGCTGTTTTTTAATTCCAGCTGCCAGCAAGAATAATCAAAAGCATCCAGTACGTCTGATGGCATCTCAGCACAACCGTAGGTAATAACATAAGGAATCAATAGCCAATTAAAACTGATCCACAGCATTTGATCTTTCATAGTGCAATGGGAACAGTAATTAATGGAGCTTCCTTGAGATAGTCACAATTCAAACTTCCTGCCAAAACTAATGTGGTTTCATTTTAAATGAGCTTTGCTCCCTAGAGGAAATACCAGGCTGAGCTAGCCTCAGGGCGTTTTCTAGCCAGGTCACTCGGGCCCTCAGCATTCAAAGGATTTAGGAGTCGAAGTCCCAATAAAATAAAGAGAAACTGGGAAATTAAGTGTCTTCGGGGTCTTCATCTGTATTGATCTCATTCTCAAAAGGAAAGCAGATGTTTTCATTCAGGTCTGCGTAGTCCTGATACAAAGCAGGAGGAATTGCTGCAGCCGCAGGGAATCAGTTCTGGGGAAGCACCAAGCCCATGCATTGGCTTGATGACACCCTAAAGGCAGAGAATTTCAGCAAATGTCTTCAGAGAAGAAACCTGAGACCAACCCAGACAGCAAACGTGCAAGGCTTTGACATACCTGGAAGAGACCCATGAGAGTATGCAGAAGTCTTCCGTGCCCTTCAGCTTAATGCACTGCTTGCCACACTTTTCATGTACTTCTTGCCCAGTTTGCCTGCAAACTGGAGCTAACTGGAGTGATCAGATCCAGGCCCTATCATGCCGTTTTGCTTTATTTGCATTGTGAATCCTGATTTGCATACATTCAGCCACAAAGTGCATGCTTGAAAAATCACTGAGCAAATCATTGATTTATCAGCTGTAAAGGAGGGTGTGGAGACAGGAAGAGTCCCCACAGGGTGCGTCGTGGGGCTCTCGATCCAGCTGGGCAGGGACCGTCCCTCGAGAGCAGTCACTGAGGGCCCTGTACCTGGGCCAGCAACACGGGAAGCGACGCTGCACAGCTGATCTGCTGACTGAATTCTTGGCCGCTATCCAGGAACAGCGGATGCTCGGCAAAGCCGAGACGTGCTACCCCTCCGTTCCTGAAAGATGGGACCTATTTTTATCTAATGCTGCATTGATTATTCAATAAGAGAACGGAGTGGGCCAGCCAGCATGCGTGCATGTGTGCTGCTTTCACCAGCAGGCATTTCTGCAGAGGCTCAATGCGCCTACCGAACTCCAGTGCAGCTCCAGCAGCTCTCCGCAGAACGAGCATGTCGCTGCTGAGCAAAGAGCCATGGGGTTTGGACTTGGCTCTGAATCCCCTCCCTTTTTGCAGGGAAGGATCTTGGCTTCCAGTGCAGTCAGAGCAGCACCTGGCCTTTCACACGTGTCCTTTCAACTGCACAGTCCTTCACCACATTCGTCTCCATGCAGTTTCCCGCTGTGGCAACAGGCTCCAGAGATGTATTTTGTCATGAATAACCATATGGTGCTCTCTGCTCCAGTGGATCAATGTGTTTAGCATTTAATGAGGGCAACATAATTAACATTTTCTGAGGGGGAAAAGAAATCCTTTTGCCGTGTGAACTACATCTTGTGCTTTCGAGGGTGTTACGTTACAATCAGAACGATGCTTCACTGTCGCTAAACCCTATGCTGGAACCAAGTGCCTGGTGTCCCTGGGTTAAGTTCCCATCCGTGGGCAGAGGCAGAAGCACTCACCTGCCTGTCACAGCTTCTACACTACGGCAGGAGATTCCCTCGTAGGCAGCTGGTAGGATCTCCCACACCAGCTGCATAAATTGTGCTGTCTAGTAAAGGATGGAAAAAGTCCTCAGCTCTGTGCCAGGCTGTGTTTTTCGAACTGCCTTCTGTCCCATCGCTCCTCCTATTACAGCCTTCATCCCCGCAGACACATTACTCCTGGAGGTGGGAGGCTGTGGTCCATGGGATGTCGTTGTGGCTGTAGCAAGAAAAGTCAACTCCGTAGTCAAAGATGAGGCCGCCGGGGGGTCATCCTCCATGCATAGTGGATGAGGCTGCTTTTGGTGTGCCCCAGCTCTGTAGGGAGCCAGAAACAGAGGTAAGAAGAGATTAACATGAAGCCATGTTAATCCAGCTCTGGCACTGCTTCTTAAAGTAGTGACTGATTGGTTCTTCTCCTTGGAGGGATGGCTACCTACCAACAGAGCCATCTTTCAGACCCAGATACAACTTGCTTACAGTCTGTAAGCAAGAATACTGCAAACAGTCCCATGGGCTAAGCTGCCAAACTTATTCTGCCTGGAAGTTACTCCCTGAAGAAGTGCTTTTCTTCCTGAACCAAGACCCACTGATGGCAGCCATAGCCTGAACCTCTCTGCCCCATGGTAGAGCTGGATCCACAATACCCATTTGACCATGCAGTGTTTGGCAGAAGTTACTCAATAAGATTAAATAACGCCGGGGATCCTGTGCCCAGTAGTCCAGCCAGCACTTTACCTTCTCAGACGAGGTCCAGCCAGCAAACAAACCCACAGCAATAACATTCACGCAGGGCCAGTGTGGAGTGGGAAGTCATCACTACCTGCTGAATGCAGAGAAGCCTGAAGAGCTGAAGGCCCGGGCATTTACTATGCCAGGTGGGACAATTCACTCTGCTTAGCCACGGCCACATCGTGGACCTCTCTCTGTCCTACAAGGCTTCTCCAGACTTTTGCTGCAGGCTTAGCCACTCTCAGTTCCTTTCACTGCTTTCATTCTTCTCAGCTCAGCATTGATGGATCCCGTAGGTGTGTATGAACTCCTGCCTGCCCCTTTCAGCCTGTGTCGGCATTCACTCAGCTGGGTATCAGAGCCCCTAAAGGCCTTCAGCTCTGGTGGAAGAAACTGGTATACCCCGAGCAGGAAGGCAAAAGTTTTGCCCTCCCCGAGATCCTAGCTCGTAACAGATCAGAAATTATAGACCTGATCTTCTTGGCTCCTACCGCCTTCCTTAATTTTGAATAGTGCCTCTGTGTGAGAGGTGAAGATCTTCGCGGGGGAGAAGGTGGGGTGAGACCTGTGGGGACACCACAGGGAAGCAGAGAGGAAAGGCCGCAGCACCCGAGGTAGAAGGCTCCTGGAAATCTCACAGAAATCCTGGGGTCTGCAATGAAAGATTTTGTCACAGCTGTGGAAGGCAAAGCAGCCAAACACCAGCTGCACCGTAGTGTGTCCCAGGGACACATTTATCCTGACAAAAGGCTAGCCAAAGAGCACCATGAGCATCTTCTGCGTCATGTCCTTGGGATGCCTTCCTACATAACAGAGGGGAAAGATA
Organism: Burhinus bistriatus; assembly: GCA_013397275.1. Lineage (NCBI taxonomy): Eukaryota > Metazoa > Chordata > Aves > Charadriiformes > Burhinidae > Burhinus > Burhinus bistriatus. Next base: position 119,821 of record VYXH01010143.1, on the reverse strand, counting down.
CCCACATCTTGCTCCAGTAAGGGGGCAGAAGCAATCACAATGCACACGCCAACCTCCAACTTCAGAGGCACTCCCAGCTCCATTAATTTAGCCTATGTGCCCTACATTACCCTGGGGGATGCTCTGTTAAGGGTGATCCATACCTACCTTTATGTCTCTCCTAATGGGTCTCTGTTCCTCTTAGTGGAAGAGCACTTGGGTGGCTGGAGCAGTGTGGAGGGATTGGGCTCAGACAGGACCTGCATCCCTTAGAAAATGAAAAACTGTGAAACTATTCCCATTTTTTCTTACAGAATTTCATTTGCTAATAAAAGCAGAGAGGGAGGCAGTAGTTCTACCTTCAAAAAGCAAATGTAATGTTTTGATCATTACTGAACAAAGCATTTTGATTTAGCATTTAGAGATGACTGCTCATGCTGAGTATTTTAAATTCAGTGTCAGAATTGGAATACAACATTTTAAAAAAATTCAAGTCCAAATGAAACATTCTCACCTGCCTGAAAATATGCATGTATTCTTCCTTTCTGGGGGACAGCATGACTTTTTCAAGTCTCACTCCAAGCAAGTGTGAAGCCAGATTTCCAAACCCTACACAAAACAGCACTGTTGTCCAGCTTCGCCTTTAAAGAAATGTCACAGGAATGGCTAAGGATCCAGCATGACTGCACAGGCAGTGCTTTGGTCAAAGTACCATTAACTTAGGATAGAAAGGTTCAGGAACCCAGATCTGGAGGACTGACTGCCATGGTGCGAGCATAGTGAAATGGAAACTGTGTGCTTTTTCTCTCCTCACCATGAGTATCCACCTCTGCAGACTTCTGTCGGGGAATATTTGGAAACCTGAAGGTAGAAAAGACCCATAAAATAGCCCAGAGACCAGGGTGTGCATTTGACCAGTGCCCTTGTTCAATCTAGATTGAAATGACTATTTACTCCCTCCTTTGAAAGACCTAAGAGTAACTGTCATGCACACAATGGGTGTCTTTCACCTCTTGTGCAAAAAGTCTTTTCAAGATGTGGGGCGTTGCCATCATCTCCATTTTAAATTTGGGAACAAAAGGCATCAAGAGGGTCTATATAATCCTAGCTACAAAGTAAGGAGGGGAAACTTTAAAAGAGCAAGCCCTGTCCCTCCTATACTGGCACAGTTATGGGTAGACTCATAAGTGGGGAATGCTGCTGGAGATGCATGATTCAGAAGCAAGGCTGTTCTGCCGGTGGAGCTCCCGTCTTTATTTATTTATTTGTTTTTTCCAAGAAGAGTCATTTATTGCTGCCTGCATAGCTAGAGACTGCCCTTTAATCCTCTGCTTTATCATGCGCTGTGAATTAAATACCACAGGAGTATAAGAGCCCCTTAAGGGGACAACATCCATTTTGCTGTAGCTGTCCACAGCCAGCTGAGTTTACAGGAGTACTTTTGTTGATGGTTTATCTATTGCCTGAGCGATGATTTCTCTGGGGTTTATTTTACCTATTTTTGCTGTTATTTCTTGTTTGGGTTTTTTTTTTGTCCCAGTTTTGACGCAGAGTGTAAAAGTGCTACTCTGGGCAGGGCAGGAGAAAGTTGTGGTGGTTGGTAGCTCCTATGCTTACAGCTGGAAATGCTGTGGCGTTTCTAAAGCAATGATGTTGCTGTGCGCGGTCCCAGGGTCAGCCCAGCTCCTCTGTCACAGATGGCATCCTGCAGACAACTGATGCTGTTTTCCCATTACAAACAAATCATGTGGGACTGCTGAATTAAAAGGAATTTCCTGTCCCTTGGACACCTCCTATCGTCCTCGTTTGGGGCTTTACCAGCTCAGCCCTACAGGGCCCAGCCCATGTGTTTTAGAGGAACATGAGGGTGGGCAGAGGACATGAATGAGGATGGCTGCCCTGGGATGAAGGTAGCACCTTGCAGAGAAGCTGGCATCCACCTGGGAGCCATAAAAGCTCCCCCAATGCTCCTACAACATACTGCCCCCAGCTCCCACCAGCTCCACAAGCCCTGTGATAGGCAGTCCTACCTGTCTTGTCAATTCATCCCACTGGATAAAGCGTTCCGCCTTGCCCAGCTACAAATGCCATGTATGTGGGATGGACTGTCCCTGCTTCCAAGGGAAACCCATAGCATCCTGTGCACACAGAAATCACTGTGTTACGTGAACTCATGATGTGTTGCAGTGTCACGACCTGGAAATTGTCTCTTGCCGTATAGCTCAGCAGCATCCTGCAAAATCACAGTGCTGCCTGGAGGAGAAACGCTGCCGGCTGTCACACCGAGCACTCCCATCAGTACTAAAAGAGCTGCCTCCTTTCCCTGGCTCCTCCACGCTCAGCCACAGCGTGGCAGGCAGCAAGGTCTGCCATGATCGCTCGCCTGGTAGAACAGCAACTGTGAGGACCCTCTGAGATGCTGGTGTGCTGGATCCATCTCCTGCACAGCAGGGCTCTTGCTGAGTCTGGGGGCGGGTGGTAATGGCTGCAGAGAGCCTGGGGCATACTGTAACCACCCCCCTAGATGGGACCTGCTGCTCCCATTTCTCTGCCAGATGGAGTGGAGGAGGCAGGGAAGAAGAAGGGCTCTTGCTGCCTTTGTGGGGGGTCCTGGCCCACCTGGAGCTGAGGAAGCTTTGAGGCAGAGCTGTCCTTGAACCCCAGGTTGCATGAGAGGAGACAAGCTGTAATAAGCACAAAGTTTGCCTGTTAGTCAGCAGTTGAAGGCTTTGGAGCCAGCCTGTTTGTGCTGTTAATGACCCGAAATGGAAGGAGTCCATACCTCCACAAAATACCTCCCCAAAACAGCTGGGAGCAGCTTTTCTGCATACTGGTGGGGACTCTGCCCAGGCCGTGCAGGTCTCATCCATTGAGGGGCTCAGTTTCAGTTTTGCTGGAGTCGTGGCCCCTGTGGCCCGAGGAGATCCCAGCATGGCACACACATTGCTGTGAAAGCTGCCGGCCAGTGGAACCCCAGTACAGCAAATGTGCTTAAAGAGGGATGGGTAGACAACAGGGTGTTTTGTCTTTCCCAGATGCGTAGGCTCCATGACAGCCCATGTCATCCAGTGGTCAACAGCACTCAGTAGGGTTCAGCCATGCAGCCGCCCCAGTTCTGCCAAGCCAAAACACAGCCCAGATTCATACATATTTAATCAGTTCTTTAGACATTAAAAAATGTGCATGGATAATGATTGATAAGAAAATGCCTGATTATAATCAGCTAATATGCTGAGCATTTACTCAAGCTCTAATCATTATGAATACATTTTCAATTTATACTATATGTCATTCAATGCTGGACATTTCTAAGCTTGCACACCCTCCTTGTACAGTTCCAGCATTATTCAGAGCAGACCTTTGCTAGTTGTCTTGCAGAATAGAGACATCCTGCTCCTCGTCCAGTGTCTTGCAACTACCAGAAATGTTTAAAAGACAGCACCAGAGGTCCCAGGTCATCCATTACCTAGACTTCTCCTTTATGCAAGATAGACTGTCCACTAAGCTCTTGAAACTTTTGGGGGACAAAATTTATATTTTGGAAAGCAGGGGTAACAGTTATGAAGGAGTCTATACTTCCTATTTGATTTCATCTGAAAGCAAAGAATCCCTGAAAATCTGAATGTAGTTTGTATGAAAAGTGACTATGCGATGAAAGCATTCCTGAGCTGAAGAAAAGTACGATGTGAGGATAATGGACTCCAGAAAAGCAGCGGCAGCAGCCCCAGGGGACCAGAGCAGGGAATGTCTCTTGGGAAGGGAATCTGAAGGATAAAAGAGCTGCGAACAGCTCGCGGCTGCCAAAAGGGATGATACTAAAGGCACAACAGCAAACTGTGTCTGTGCAGGGGAGAGCTCAGAAGCGTGGGAAGAGAGCATTGAGGCTGCATCAGGAGCTCTTTGAGGACCCAAAATCAGAAGCTGCAATCACACAAAAGGCAGAAAGAAAAGCCTGCAACTAATGACAAGTCTCTAGGAATCACACAGGCATGGGGAGCTGTCAGAGCTGAGCCCCAGGATGACCATCCAGAGGTACAAAAGGCAACAAGAAATAGGTCCATAAACAAAGGTAAAGTAAGAAAAAGAACAAGGCAAGTCTAAGAGCTCAAATAATATTTGGTGCAAAAAGGACCAAACAGTTAAATGTTGCCTTTGTTTCAGTCTTCAAACCTTAACTCAAATAATTTTAATGAGGAGAAGGAGCCCAGGGCAGAATCGGAAAAGAACAGACTCAAAAATATTCAAACGAGTTAGCTCTGTCCTTGTCAGCATGTCCTAATGAACTTCAGAGGAAGCCGCAGAACAGTCTCTGACCCATGAGCGTTTTAGAATCGAGAACTTGAGGAGGATGCAGGAGGTGCCAGGCAGCTGGGGAAATACAAGCAGATTACCCAGCTTTAAATATAATGTCTATCATTAAAGAAGGTAGGAACTGAGGATCAAGGAACTGAAAGGCAAATCAGCTTAACTGATTCATAGAAACATATTAGAATATTTTTTTAACTAACCAACTGATAAGCATGAGAGTATAACCATATCTAATTTGGAAGAGTAATTGTCCTAGTGGCTAAGAAGGAAGCAGTCAGTTTGATATGCCATGACTTGGGCAATGCTTTTGATGCTTTGCCTTAAGATTCTCCTAAACAAACCAGAGAAATGTGATCTAGATTAAATAACTATAATGCAGGTCTACAGCCAATTGAAAAACTGCTTTCTCAGGAGTTGTCAGTGGTGTACTGGAAACTGGAAACACGTTTCAAGTAGGGCTGGTTTGGACTCTGCTGTCTTCAATATTTTTATTAATGGCTTAGATAATGAAATAGCAAGTGTTGTTATAAAATGCACAGATGACACCAAGCTTGGAAAGGCTGCAAGGGCTCTGGAGGATCAGATCAGCAGTCATAAATAATCTTGGCAAATTGGAGAAATCAACAAGGTGGAATTGAATAAAGAGAAGTGCAAAGCACTATCCTTAGGAAGGAGAAACCAGAATCCCAAACACAAGCTGGACCAGGCAGTCACGCTGCTGAGGACAGCGCTTCTGTGATATATCAGTTTATTTCATCAGGATATCAAAGGGAGTACAGTGCTGATTCTGCACCTCTCTGCTCTGGGGACTGCACACTGCTGGGAGTTCACTTGCAGAAAAAGGGGGATGAAATGAAGAGGTTCTGGAGACGAGGAACAGGACAGGGAGGGCATTACCCGATTCCCCACCTGGTCAACTCCAACGTTCACATCTCCCTTCCCAAATCAGCCCAAGTGCAGAGTCCCACTGGTGCCACGACATTACTTTCAATTACACATCTACCTCTTCCCGCTCCCTGGTTCACACTCTTCCCCATTGCCTGCCACTGGAGGATTTAAAAATGGTAGGTTTTCTAAAGAACGTGTCATGTTCAGCTGGAACTAAGCCTGCCACAATGTTGAGGGATGCCAGATACTAGGTGCCCCTTTCCCAGCCTGTATTTGCATGAAAAGGTTCCTCTGGCTCTCTTCCCAGTTTATCACCATGGACTATCTTGCATCATGGATAAAGTACAGGGGATTGCACTGAAAAGTGGTGTGGATTGGAAGGGTCCAGAGGGAGCTCGGTGACTCATCTCCCACTTACTGTGAGGTACTTGCAAAGCTGGGGTGAGGGAGAGGTTCGTGGTTACTTCTAAAGCACTTTTTGGAATGGAGCTATCTCACAGGGACTGTGAGAATTTGGGAAGTGGTGAGGCAACCTAAGGAGCAAATGCAGAGCGTAGAGCAAAAGTCAGTACACTAGAATTTAGTGTATTACACTAGAAACCTAAGGTTGGGAAACATAAGTGAACCTAAAGAGACCATCTGTGACTAGGTATGGTCCCTGCAGTGTGCAGAGCCCATCAGGGCAACACCACTCTCCTGGCTTTGTTTTGACACCCTTCCTTGTACTGTTGGCCACTGCTGGAGGCAGGACGCTGTGATAGACAGACCCCTTGTCTGAACCAGTACAGCCACTTTTCCGCTCTTTGGTTAAGATAAAAGGAGGCTAAGGATGCAGCATGTAGGATGAGATTAAGGCAAAGAGATAAGTGAGGGCGGAGCTGCTGGAGCTTTGGAAACAAAGTGGGGGAATTTGAGATAGATTGCCACAAAAGCTGGAAGAGTTCACAGAAAGCGAGAGAAGGGTTTGTGTACACGATGATGTCAATAGAGGGAAAGCCCAGCAATGAAAGTGTTATCTCCCAGGAGGATTGCTTTGCCATGGCCTGAGCCATTGGTTTGCCGTGGCCTGAGCCACTGCTGCTGCGGATGCAAACATTAAGCTTTGATCACAGCTGCCACCCAGCAGTGAGAGCAACAGAAACAGGCTAAAGCACGGCAGCTGGCTGGCTGAGGTGAAACTGCCTTTGGAAAGGAAACCAAAAGGGGAAAGTGCTGCTGAAGGTGGAAACAAGAGGTGACAGCTCAGGTGGCAGGACAGGGACTTTATGAGAGGCAGGACAGAGTAACTGGCTGGAATGAACTGTGATTTTTCCTCCTGTAGATAGCCCAGGGGTGATGTACCACTCATTATCAGCAGAAGCCTTGTTTTGGTGGTTTCTTTACTGGAAAACAGGAGAAACAGTTCCTGCCCCAAAAATTTACCTGTCTTTTTCAAGAAAATGCATGGCAAGTGTTGGAATAAGAGGAAGGTTAATTAGACACTGAATGTCCTGATGAAAAGATCACTTGGTGGCAGAGGCTGACAATGTGCAGAAGGTGACTGCTTGTCATTTGTGGGAAACTGCTGCTCCAAAGTTGCCTTAAATTGGAGGCTCACAATGGCTCGGGTTAATCTCACAGGATGGTGGTGCACCAGTTGATCCTGCCTTCCCCATCCAGAGGCATGAACATAGTTGTCCTTGTTACATCTGGGTTTTGCCCATGTTCTTCCAACAGCTCTTTTAGGCACTGGGCTGAGGACCTCTCTCTTGACCAGTCTTGCCACAGGCCCACTGATGGCAATGCACCTCTGTCCCGACTAATCTCAAGAGACAAAGGGCCACCTGCACACAGCCCATATGTGTCCACCCTCAGTACCAAGAACATTTTCTTGCACAGAGACTGGCCACGTGGATCATGATGCGGTGTGGGCAGGTATTGCAAGGCTCAGAGAAATCCTACAGTGACGTGAGCCTTACCTCTGGGCCATGATACTCACCCTTGGCCATGCTCCCCTTTCTAACTCTTCCATTTTAAGAGTCCAGAAGCTCAGGGTTAGCTGTGGCTATCAGCAGAGCATGGAAATTAAACTGCTTTCAACAGGGCTAGCTCTGTTGCAGACTGCATCTCGATCATCTGGGAAAGAAACAGTCCAGTTATTCTTGCTCTGCGATGAAAATGAGAGTGAGGGTGGGGGATAAATGGAAGAGGTAAGTCCTTCCCCAGAGTCAGCAGTTGTCAGCTTGCTCTCCCAGATGCTGTGGGCATGCACTAATTGGGTATGCAACTGCACTGACACAACCCTTGCCTAGCCAAGCTGTATTGATGTTGCTTTAAATCAAATCTGGAACCAGGCTCTGTGCTCTTTGGGGCTTTGGGGACTGTTACTGTGATAGTTTTGCATAAGAGCACTGGGTAGGTGCCGAGTACTCTCCCATGTATATTAAATGAAAGGAAGCATAAAATACCAGCGTAAGCAATGTGTACAGTTTCGGTATAACCTATTGCCAAGGTATAGTTGTATTTGCCTGTGCTTTGAAACACAAAGCATCTCTCAGTTCTGGGAAGTAATCCCTGCACCCAGGATAATCACTAGTCCCTCCTGCTTGGACTCTACAAAGCTGCACAGGGCTGACCATGATCTGACCCTCTGCATGGACTCAATAATAATAAAGCCACAAGAGAAAGAGCAAAAAAGGCTAACATACAGAGAGAGTGAACATAGTGAAAAAAGATCAATATGGTTTCCTGTACATACTGTTCCAGATTCAGCAGGTGTTAACTCGGAGCAGTGCACTGGGTTAGCCTTACGATGTTAGCTCAGAGGTTCTATGTCTTGTCCTGGGAGCACCACAGCTACATCAATGTGGTAATGCAAGCAGAGTCATTAGAAATTTTTTTAGAGTTTGCTGTCAGGTTAATGACCCCGTCACATAACATGGGCTATCTCCAGCTCTAGAGCCATCTGAGAAATCTTTTCGTGGCACAAGCCAGTGCAAGTAGAAATGTCTAAGAATATAAGAATGGCAAAGGCTGCATCTAGCCAGCTGCCCTGTTTCCATCAATGGCCACAAACAGACACAAGAGTGAAAAAAGAACAAGACAACTGTATATTATAGTTCCCCTTAATACTTCTTCCAGCATTCAACAATTTTCAGCTCAAGGAATTTCTTCTGATGCTGGTCCAGCCAGGTCTCTACATGAGAAAATGGGAATGAGAACAGCACATCTTCAGTGCCCACGTTCCATAGGAGTTTCCTTTCATCAACACCACAAACAAGGGATGTGATGGACCAGGCAACAATCCAGACCAACATGTTTTGCATGAAACTCACAGAGATTTTCCTTCCAAAGAGGATGGTTTTCACAGAGGATCCATTAAGAACAGATTTTGTGAAGCAGAAGAGGGCAAGATAAACTTGGGAGGAGTGGAAAAGGACCAAGCCACTACCAAAATCCATCTGAAATTCTCATATAGACATTTCTGCATTGAAAAGAGAGAAGCGCACAAAGAGAGAAATTCACACTAACCCGCCTATCTTCCCCACATATACAGGGTTTGTCTTATGGAATAATAGCTTCTAGCTCAACACTTCTAGTTGAATACAATTCTTCCTGAAGGATTTCCCACTTAAGTCAGGCCTTTAATTGGAAAGTTTCACCTCTGTAAACAAGAATGATCCTCAAGGGAAGGGTATTTCTGGAAGGAGATGCACAGAGCTGAACGTAGGAATTCCAATCCTAATTAATCTCAGGCACACAAAATTTGTTTCGATTGGAGCATTAAGCGTCCTGCTGCTTGATATAAACTGATGGACCCTTGCTAACTCTTGGCATTCACTCTTGCAAATGAATCACTGTTACTTCCGCCTCCCTGCCCACCCCTCCACTTGGTTCCTTTTTAATTTTACAGCTTCCTGAGCTTGACACTGGGAAATCGATAAGTAATTTAGAGCCCAGTAAATACAGAGGAAAACAAGTTATTTTGTACTTTTATAAATATTTGGAAACCAAAATTATCTAAGAAAACAGGTGCTCAGTTGACTCAGCAACCCATCCATCAGCATCACACAGTTAATTGCATAAGATCATAAACATTTATAATTAGAAGGCAAACAAACAAGAATTTTATAAACAGCCCTCTTGAATCAGGCTGCGCATTAAATATTTGTGATAAGGTAATTAAGAATAGATTTACAATCCTGGCTCAGTGTTTAATACTTTGGAGAATGGATTTGATTCTATGGAGAATGTCCTACAGCCAAGCAGAAAACATTCGATTTCGGCTCTTTTATCTAAGGCTTAAAGTGGTCTCAGAGAAACATTGGCTCTGTCATTGATCAGAGCGGAATTTCATTCATTACAGATCAGACAGCTCATTTGAATATATGTCTAATGTCCCTTGTCATGGGCTGATCCACTTCAGGCCTGCTTCAAAGCTCTGTCTCCTTGGCTGGATCTGCAGGCTTTCCCTAAGTCTTGCTTTTATGGTTGATGCTTTGATCAGAAGATGTCAGAATTCTCAACCGTGTTTCCAAATAGGGAGGAAAACCCACATTTTTCTATTACGACATCATGGTGTTTGGTTATGAAAAGCCAGCATCGCTACAGGATTACAGCTGTGCAACCTCAGTGGTCTGTGGGAACCAGAGGGAAGACCTCTCTCATACTGTAGTGCCCAATGCCATTCCCTGTCCCAAAATAGCCAGATCTGCATACTTAAACTATCCAATGTGGTTCTACAGCCAGGAAGCAGGATCATCACCCCATTACAACGAATGTGAGAGCCCCCCTGAAGCTAATCTGTGATCAAGTCAGCAAGACTTTTAGTTAGGCTTAAAACTAGAGCGGCTAGAAACTCAATCTGTACTGAAGCTAGGGTTTAAACTCTGTAAAATCTTATGCAGACCCTAAGAAACCAGGTGGCTGCATCCCATCAGTGAGTAATGGGAAGATCAGCCCTAAGGGTAGGATGACCTTCAGATATTTTGGTTTTTGATATAGTGCAGGTTTACTCGGGTACTTATCTGCCATCAGAAACTAGAACAGTCTGGAAAAGCTGAGTGGAGGGTAAAGCCCTAGCATTTGATTCATCAGGGATAGCAGTAAACCACTTTATTCTGTGGGGACCATCATCTCCCCACACACTGCTGGTCAAGGCGACGTTCTCGTTTAGGCATGATTTTGCTGCTTATTTCTTGTGGGTCTTCTGTTCTTTGCACTTGTATTTATATGCTTGTAACAGGCAGGCAAGAGAGCTGCCTTTCCTAGAAATGTTTCTGATAATCTTGATCCTGACCAAGAATGGTGAAGAACAATGAAGCTATCCATGTGCTATCTCACCCAGTCCTACCTGCTGGTCTGGCTTCAGTCACACAGGATACAAAGGCACTTTCCTAACAGACAGATTGCTGCAAAACAAGGAGACTCAGATCCCCCTCATTCTGCATAAATCCCACTCTCTAGCAAAGCTTGGTAATTATATTACAGTGTGTCAACTAAGCCAGTCTACATAAGAAGTTGCAGCTTCCTCCAGCCTCAGTGGAGAACACCACCACAGTGTTGCTGTCACTGCTGGACCTAGTGCTTTCAAAGGGTCTAGCCAAAGCCTGGCAGCTTGAGTAACAACAGAGCTTAATACTCAAGCACTGGCATCGTCTAAACAACTTCTAACTTTATTTAATCCTTCAGTCCTCTTGCAAGGGTGGGGAGGATGACAGAGACCGCTGGGAGGTGAGCTCACTGCTGGGTGGAAGGGCCTGAGCTGCTTGCTGTCTTCCAAATGCAGAGACCATTACAAGTCGGGTGTCCTACAGCCCAGTGCCATCCTGCGAGCACCAGCTCCGGTATATGCAGATGGGTAGCAGGACATACGCATTACGTGCATACTCAGCGCGCACACCGTGTAAGCTCACCTGCCCTTTCTTTCGAGGGTGTTGTTTTTCCCCTTGGACGGGAGCAGTGACGTACCATGAGGGACCTGCTCTGCAGACGAGCAAAACTTTGCCTAGGATGACAAACCATTTATAGGTATAGACAGAATCTCCCCCCCCCCCCCCCCCACCCGCCCCG
>VYXH01010143.1:79628-108466 GCA_013397275.1 Burhinus bistriatus | reverse complement strand
CCCCCCCCCCGATTGCCGCCGCTGGCCTCCGTGTGCCTGTCTGCTCTGCTGCCGTGTTTGTGGGGAGAGACTGGGGCCGTGGACGCACATGACGCTGGTGCAGCAGACGTCACCAGCGCGTCAGAGCCAGTTACACCCCCTCCAAACACACGCCGTTAGCTCGGTGAATCATGCCTATGCAGCATGCAAAACTAGTCCAGTGCTAGATAAACCCTGGGCGTTTATTGGTAAACAGATACTGTTTTGCTGTAAGAACATAACTCACTCTGCTGCATTTACGATCCGTTTATTGATTGCTGAAATAAAGCTGTAATCCTTTTAATTCAAGGGAAAAGGGATCCAGCAGAGCAGGAACACCAGTGCTCTGCCAGTCAGTAATTAAAATACATGATTTATCATTGAATAAACACCGGCTGAGGGAGAGCTGAGCTAACCAGCTAGCTGGGGGCAGGATGCTGGGGTAGGTTTATGGTTCTTTCTAAAGTTTTGTTTCTGTTTTATGTTTATTTCTTTCCCCCTTCCCTCCAGGTCTAATAATACACGAAGGGCCCTCGGTTTACCGGATTTTTAAACGGTGGCAGGCGGTCAATCAGCAGTGGAAAGTGCTGAACTATGACAAAACAAAGGACATGGAGGAACAAAAAACAGGGACCAGGACAAATCAGCGCCCCTCCTCCCAAACCACCCACTCGTCCTCCACTGGTGGTACAGCCACTAACTCCGCTCCAGCCGACAGCGGGGCACGGGCTGCCGGCCATGCCACAGGCACCCTCTCTGACCACCACTGTGCTTATACCATCCTGCATATACTCAGCCACCTGAGGCCTCACGAACAGAGGAGTCAGTCTAGTAGTAACAGAGAGCTCGTCATGAGGGTCACGACGGTCTGAGCCGAGGAATTCAGGAGGCCTTAACACGAAGCGGAGGAGACAAAGAACTCATAAAGCAGAGGAGCATGGTGTGCCTTTTACTTTCTCTTTCTTTTTCTTTTTTTCTCTTTTTTTTTTTTTTTTTTCCCGCCCCCCCCTCCTCTCCTTTTCTTTTTCGGTAACTGCACAAGATGTAAGAGGCGGCACCTGGCCAGCTGAGGATAAAAGCAGGTGGAGGGAGAGCTGCACACTCATGCTAAAGAGGTTAATGTTTTCCAGCTAGTTTAAAAAAAAAAAAAAAAAAAANAAAAAAAAAAAACAAACGACAACACAAATCACAAAAAAAACCAACAAAACAAGTGCAATACAGACTACAAACTGAGTAGGCAGAGTTCTGGGGAAGCAGAGAAACAGACGGTTTAGCATGTCTTACAAATCCTATTGCCTGGAATAGGTAATGCTCTGTACACAGCCCCCTGTACACACACGCACGCGCACACAAACACACACACACAGAGTGTGAGATTTATAAAAACAAGGAAGGGAATGAAATGTTTGGAGTATTTTTATTTTCCAGACTGTGATTAACCAGGGCTATGCGTTGTTTTGTTTCATGAGTCACTCTGGAGCCTTGTTCGATTTACCATAGGATACCTGAAGTGAAATAGCTGGGGATTTTTCAATATTCATTTACAGAAAGAGAGATTGAATCATCCCACCAAGAAAATCTAGCAAAACCCAGCCATACCCAAATTTCACCAAAAATCCTGTTTTTTTCGTAATGTTCTTGACAAGGGGTTTGTGAGGGTGGAATTGGGAGGGGGGAGGGTGCTCCATGACCTTTATTCGACATATAGGCATTTTTGGCAAATTTTGTACAAATGCTCCGCAGGTGTTTCAAGCACAAGTACTGGTGTGATTTATGCCTTCATAACCCCAAATCCAGCATCCAAATCTTGCCACTCACACACATCATTTTCCATGCAGACATTCCAGGTTAATTTCCTTCCATTTTACTCTGATCACAAGAAGCTGACCCATATCGATGGGTTTCTGCTTCCTTGCTGATTCAGACACTCACATTAGAGATGTACATCTTTTTTTTTGGTGTCTGTACCCCTGCTGCTTGATTTGCAACGGTCTCACTCAGTCTTGTAGGCTGAGCCTTTCACATCCAGTCTGTTAGTTTATTACAGAGTCTATTCCATTCAATCATTCAAGAGAGTTAGTCTGAAGAGGGAGCACAGTTGCTGGTTGAATATGTAACACTTCTAATAAGTCTCCTTCTCTGGGATATATCCTTGAAGGTACTGGTTGCTCTTCAGGAACATTCTCTTTCAATGCACAATGGCTGAATCATTTGTGGATATTAAAGGGACACTGTCAAGTACTTTTTAAATAGTTTTTAGGGTTTGGGCTTTTTTTACTCTCCATTGTTTGTAATATTCTCTTACAAGCTTGAAAATAAAATTTCTTTCCCTACCGATTTTGTCCTTTTCCATTTGGGCACGTATCGTTCTCTCCACTCACCCCATTCCTTTCACCATCCCCGTCCTTCTCCTCCCTACCTTTCTCCTGCAATAGGAGGAAATCCGTGTTTCTGATTTCCTGCTGACTGTCCTTGCTCTATGGAGGGTATGTCCCAGCTCTACGGGGTTGAGCTGTTTTGCCAGTGCAACTGCCACAAAGGGAGTATAAGAGCAGGAACCCTAAAAATACGGAGATTAGCTAATTGAGGAGCAACAGCTCAGCAATCCCAAAACCATGAGCCTGAATCCAGCTCCCCCCAAAATTAAGACAAGGACTTCAGCCAAACTGCATCCATTTAGCAGCAGTGCTGAGCAGTGTTGCACAATGGCTGTGTCCAGCTGCCCTCCGTCATCGTACCAGCACCTCTTGCAGCTTCTATTGGAGCCAGGGCAAATGTGAGCCACCAGCTCCTTTGGCAGCTAGGCCATCATGGGTCAGGTGTTTCTACACCGGAGAAGGTGTCAACTTTCAGCCTCTGGGTTTGAACACACCAGCCATTCTGCAATGCTGAAGATGGAGGTTAGCATCTTAAGGCAGGTCATATTTTTCACCTGAATTACTTGACAGTGTCCCTTTGAATATCAGAATGTAACAGAACAGGTACTTCTCTGGCAGAGAATGTGGGAGGTGAAACACCGGTCAAGAAAGCTGACTTACTGAGGACCCATGTGAAACAGCATGGTTTCTAAGGCCACTGTACCTTTATCTGACCAATCTTACTATCTACCAAAGAGTGCTTTTGGCAGAGGGGAGGGAAGGGATGTTGGTGGGAAGAGGGAGAGGGAAGGGGTAATTCTGGTCGTCTCCAAAAGCAGCTACCCCCAGAATGAAGGTGTTGCAACGGTCTCTGGAATAACTGCTTCTGATCCACAGTAGGGAGAAACCTGGCCAAAGCAAGCAAACACAGCAGCCTCTCGCCCCCATGCCTGTCCTGGAAGCTGTCCCGATTCCAACAGATGAGTAATTATGGTGGTTTTGGGAAGGGGGAAGCATACACAGATGAAGGGACAGCGGTCAGACATGATGTTGTTTCCCTCCCTGCCCTCCACTCATTTAATATGGAGAAGTCAAATGTCTTTAATTTGGCTAACAGCTTAAAGTTTATGAGGTCAGAAGCACAACTTGCTGTGAAAGAGTGGTGTGATCTAGTACTCTGAGCACACAGGACTCTGCATACTCTCACTCCAGCTCTGCCACCGACTCTGTAGCCTTGGGCTGTTTGGCTCAGTCCCCCCTCCACGCACAGGGGGAATAACAATACGTACCTACCTCACAGGGGTGTTGTGAGAATCCACGTTGGTAAAGCCTGTTGAAGCGCTAAGTCCACCACCGGTAGTCACGAAGCGTGTGGTGGGGGTGAGCAGCGCTGCCCTTTTGCTGGTTACAGTCCGAATCACTCAGCGGGAGTCCCATCGGCCCTCTCCTGCTTGGAGATCCTCCTTGATCTGAAGCGGAGGGTGTCGTTCGAGTGCCCTCTCCTCCATTGCATGACATTTTAAGCAGCTGTGAGGTGCAGGGTAGTGACAGACATGAAGTCCTACTTGACCAGGGATTTGCTACAACGTTTTCTATATCTGTGGGGTTTGTTGGTTTGGTTTTTCCATATATTGTGCTTAGAAATAAACTTTCCACTTAGGGCTGGCGGTTCGGGGTCTCTTCTGTTGCATGGCAATGTATACAAGTCTTATTGTCTGTCTTACTGTGCAAATGATCCCGCAGCCCAATTTCAGAGATGGGTATGGTCTGAGCCTTTTCATAGTGGCATAAGACTCAAAAGCCTGTCTAGACTGTTTAATATTTAAACAACACTATGAACTTGTCAATTGTATGTGTTCTGTGCAATACGAAGCATGTCATTAGCTGGCTTGATGGGCAGAGGGGTTAAAGGAAGGTCAAAACTTGTTCAAAGAGCTTCATACATGTGCCAGCATGGAGCCAAAGGGCTGCCACCAGCAAAGCAAACTCGGGGAAGCCATTGGAAACTGTTTTCAGAACAGTTTACTCCAGAACAAGGTACTTCTGAGTTTATGAACTTCTAGGCTGCCAGCCTGAGAGAACAAGTGCAAATTTAGCGTGGGGTTTCGGGTTTTGGATTTTCTTTTTCTTTTCTCCCCAAAGTATTGATGGCAGAAATACTGATGAGGGTCTCTTCCTTCCATAGCACAGTTCTCTTGTCTCCCACAATCTCCTTGTGCCATCCCCTTTGTGCTACTATGCAGGACTTCAAAAGTTGCAAATGGAGACAGTACGCTCCCAAGACATGCAGAATACGCTCTGTGTTGGGGGATTCTAGCAGACAGAAGAGAGGGGGCAAAGCTGTGCTACAAAAAGCATCTCTTCTTCCCCACATCTTTCCTCTACTCGTCTGCCGGATTCCTGAAGAGACATTCTTTGTATTTTGGTACAAGCAGTCAGATCAGCTTCCGCTGACAAAGCAAGCTTGCAGAGTTTGGCAGCTGTTTCTCCCAGTGGAGAAAATTCCAGGTCCTATCACTGTGGAGACCCCTCAGTTCTTGGGCTTTGTGGTCCTCCAACACCGTTTGGGGGTGTTCACTGTAGAGGCCTGAAATCATCATCAGAAACCATGTGTGTGGTCCTGCTCATTCTTGTGATTTCTGCTAGTCCCCTGATTTTCTGTCAGTTTTGACAGGTCTTTCTGGTAATGCTCTTCTGGTTATGCTCCTCAGAGGTATTTTGCTTTGTGTCAGTTGCCAACACTGTTCTTGCCTACTGAAACATCAGTTCGGGCTTCCAGCTTCCAGAGCTCTTCCATTCTTGTCATCCAGTCTCTTGGTAAATACCCACTGCCAAGTTCAGACCCTCTTCCTCTGTGCCTGCAATGGCTCAAGCACATGCACTAACCCAAGGGTCATCAGAGAACACAGGGACCGTTAAGAGTCTGTATCAGTAGTCAGACTCTGTAACCATCAGTCAACTCCTCTTTGGTATATATTCACTTTGCCAATCTCAGTGCCTGCTGTTAACTGGTTGCCACAAAAAAACCCATAATGCCAGCAAAACCCATATACCCAGCTAACACTTGGTTTCCAAATTCAAATGTCAGAAGTGATGGATTGTTTTTCAAGTCAATCAGGTGTGTTCCCTGTTGTGGTTTCCCAAGCAAGGTGCTGAAGAGGTCCATGTCTTACCTTACCATGATGGGCGACCCAAGGAAAGAGCCAGTCAGCAGCATAGATTTGAGTCAAGAGGGGCATTGGCTGTCCACTGTGTTTTTACCCGGTGAGACAGGAAAATACTACTCATGTCTGCCAGGTCCCTGACTCTTCTTAAAGCCCTTGTATCTGACCACAGTAAAATGTCAGAGCCAATGCCTCTAGATGAAGGACAATCATGAAGACTTTCCAGTTCTGAAGACCATCCCCTGCCCACATGTGGTGGTCGGTCATTCGAGCATCTTCTCTTTGTTTTCCTCAAGAGAAAAAAGATTATTTTGACTAAGCAAAGTACTGCTACTCTTCAGTGTAGGAGGAGGCTGCACCATTAGCACTTCCAACCTGTGGTTCATCCACCAGGACTCCTGCACATCTCCTTGTGAGAAAGCATGCCCAGAAGACCTATTCCTTCCTCTTACTATTGTATGCCTATCAAGCACTTGGAGGGGAATAGTCAGCAGTGCAATTGTCTTAGTGACTACTGGCTGAGTATCCTAAGCTCCCCTCCACTATTCACCTCACCTGTGACTGCTCCTTCTTGTTCCTGAGCCAACAGATGCCTCACCCCCTCTGCCATCCCTAGACTCCAACCCTAAGTATCTCCTGAGCAGACAGACACAGGATTCCTCACAGACTAGTTTTAGAGTCTTCTACATCCTTCATGTAAACAGACAGGCAAATTCATTTCATTGATAGACAATGACATATTTGAATCCTGAGAGGAGAAACAAGTGTAGGAGCTTATTGCATTGACCTTCACCTCTTCTTCTATGTTGAAGAAGATATAGTGAAAACATCAGTTGGTTTCCATATGACAGCAATGAGCTGACGGCTCTAGGAGTATTTTCCTCAATAATGCAAGTCTGACATGCTGCAGTTACTGAAGGCGGTCTTTGATCTCACTTCTATCATGTTGGATACAAGGAGAACAGAATCTGACACTTCTGTGCTGTTTATACTAACATCAAAAACTATCTTAGTTCATTATTCAAATTACCTCCAGGTCAGTGGGTGAATTTCTGCTTTGATGAAAGAATGATGTTTTCTCTTCCAGGACTGAAATTGCAAGATAAAATGTATGTACACATATACGTATATATTTATAAATGTTATCCTGAAAACATAAAGAAAAGGGGAAAAAAAACCCAAATAAACCTGAAAGAATACTTAACTGTATTGAGTAAGTCTTGACAGGCGCTAGGGACCTGCTGTGTGGAAGGTACGACAGGATTTGACTTCAGGCAAAGAGAAGATAGAAGAGGGAAATGCTTTTATGTGACCTCTGGCCTGTCTCTGGTTTATGCTCATTATTGCATAGCATTTAATTAATGCAAAAGTATGTGGAAAAAAGATGCTCAGCTCCAGCAGTGAGAAACAGACTGAAGACCCCTCAAACTTATCTGAGCCATATTCAAACAAGCACAATGATGCAAAAGCACAAACACCTGCCATTACAACTGTTTGAGAAGAGGTGGATTTCTGAGCAGGGACAAGGACTCAGAGAGAAATTCTTTTCCAAGCCACATTGAGAGTATTTTTCCCAGCTTATTTACTTCCTATTATTAACCCCTTTTTTCCCAAGCATCAAGAGAAGAGAAGAGAAGAGAAGAGAAGAGAAGAGAAGAGAAGAGAAGAGAAGAGAAGAGAAGAGAAGGATTCTTATACCCAGGACTTAAAGAATTAAATAACAGTAGAGAAGAGGTACTAAGGGAAGATGCTTCTTTATATGTTATATTATTCATCAAGATGTGCTTTACCAAACAGAATTAGGACATCACATTCAGTTACCTGCTTGCTCAAAGAGAGTCTGAGTGATTGAGTCTGCTTATAATCAAGGAGCCTTCCTAGAGCATAGTCTTCTACAGGGGACCACAGCTTCCCTCTGCATGGGATAGCCAGCCAGCATGAGGCAGAGATGTTTTGCCTCCAGTTGTGCCCCTCTATGGCAGGATGACAACCTGTTGTTAGCAGGTTGTTAGCAAGTCACTGTTGGGCAGTGGGAGCATCTATCAGCTTATGTACGTTTTGATACCAATAATTACAAGAATTGCACATGCCCAGTGTGCCCCCACAAGTGGCTTATCTCCTCCTTTCACAGTTCAAGTTGGTGACAGAGCTACTGTGCTCTTTGCTCTTCATTACAAGACAGCTTTCCTTTAAAATCCAGCCTGCCACGCTTCTCTGGGAGTTTTTCCACTGCACATTACAGAGGTTCAGTTTAGTCCTTTTCCCTAGAAGGATGAACTAATCCACCTGATCTTCTTTCCCAGATAGAGAGACAAAAATTGATGTTCTCTGAACAGCTGATCTCAGTACCTATGTTCTTATGAGATTATATTCCCCCTTCCCTTTCACTCACTACTCCATAATCTTCGCTTCCCTTTGGAAAGGGAGGATTCATTGCTACTAAGTGATAGAGCATCTCTCTGAGATAGGAGTGTGGACAGCCCTTCTACTCCTTGCTAACAGGCACACAAACCTTCCTCCCATCCCTCTAGACTGGTGTGGCCAGCAGAACCCTTTTTCATGGAGCTTAGCTTCTTGATCCAGAAGAGCAAATGCTTTCAAGCACCTCCTTCACTGCTATCAAGCTGTGGGATAATGGCATGGGGAATCTTTTGTTTCTTAGCCTCAGGGTAACTAGAGTGGATGATGTACCTGAGCCAAAAACACTGTAAGGACAAAGCGCTTGTAATTTAATGGTGGTAAAACTGGGTGAGGTCTGCCCTGATGACAGGGAAGCAAGAACCTTTGTCAGATTTATATGGTAGCAAGCAAAATGGCCTTGTCCCTCATGTTTTTAGCTCATACACATGAGCTCTCCGTTATAAACAAACCCTCTGTAGGCAACGCAGGCCAGGCTTGGGGAGGAAATCTTCCTCATTCCAGAAGCACAACCAGCCCATAGCTATGCATCAACCCCTTCAGGACTTTTGCCCCAGAGAGGCTGAGAGTAAGAAGGGAGGTCGCTAGCGGGGATGGCAAGAACACTTCCCTGGATCTTCATGCCCAGAAGGCTAATTCTGCATCTCCTCACGTGAGTCCCCTTTGAAATCACTCCTAAGGACTACGGTCTGATCCTTCACTACTACAGGGTCTGCCCAGGAGAGGAAGCAGTGTCTCTGCATGGATCTCCAAGGTCTGTTGGTAGGGTCCTGAGTTGGGCCTGGAAGAAATCACTATTTTCACTGAGGGATGAGATGAGTCAATGGCGTGTCCATGCAGAAATACTCTCTTTGAGACTTCTACAGAGATGTCTGTGGGGTTGGGAGGGGGAGGTTGGTTTTTTTCAGGGCAGGAAGCATGGGGAAGGGAAGGCTGCAATGTAAGAAACAATCAGCCACAAGGGAGGGGTTGACTAAGAGGAATGACCATGTCGACTGTGTTACTGTCCCGTCATTCTCCTGAACCCAGAATGGAAACTTCCAAGTGCTCTTCATGAGCTTACCTTTATTAGAAAACTATTCCTGGGTGTTCAAGGTTGTTTTCTAATGAAAATATACATAATAAAAAAAGCAAATGAACGACTCCTGTTAATCTTTTCCTCTCCTCTATCAACCTGTAACACTCACTGTGAAACTTACCTCCTTCATTGTTTGTTTACTACCATTTCTGGTCAATAAAATCTCTTTCTTTCTGGTCACAATCCACACAGGGCCTTATACAGTAAGCTTTCATCTTTTGCCTACACATCAGAGGTCAAGTCTTCACGTAAGGCATTTGAATGCCATGGCTTAGTGTACATAGCACAATGTGTTAGCACTTTGACTTATCATTTGTTTATAGCATTAAACAGCAAAAATCCTTTACCAAACACCACTATAAGGTTCATGTGTAGTGCCTTCCCTGTGTGCAAGAGAGGAGCTTGAGGCAACCGTGGTAAGTACAGGCAATCGCTGAAAAATGCTATTTTCAGAGTACCCAGTCTGGTGTGCTAGGGCCTTCCCAGGGACAGTACAGAACTGCCCTTGACAATGAACATCTCCCATCTAAGCGGTACTGGAGTCAGCCCTTACTCCAGGGCTTCAAGATTCAGGGAACGCTCAGAGCAAGCATGCACAGAGAAAGTGAGGATGCAAAGCAATCACCAGTACCACGGTAGGAAGGGTTTGGTAAAGATCTAGGCTAGATCTGCAGCTCCTCTCCTGAATGCGGGGTACATGACAGCAAGTTGTACCCCAGGATATGTTTTGAGGCTGCCCCTTGTTTCTGTAGCGCCCACTGAACACCTAGAGCATCACTTTTCAAGGTGATGTGCCTAGAAGCCCAGTGCAACCAGCCACACAGCCTTCCTGTCTCAGTAGGAAAGCAGGGGCAGTGTTTCACCAGCCAAACATAGAGTTCACAGAAGATGACCACAAGAAGCTCTGAAAACTCTTCTTCTGCCGAAGGGTCACAGAACTTTACCGTGCTTGCACATGTGAGGATCCTGCCCTGGAGAGACAGGCGAAGTCTGTTCCTCATCCTTCCCCTGGAAACCAGATAAGTCCTTTTGTTCTCTCTCTCTTTTTTTCTTTCTTTTTTTTTTTAAATATAAGTCCATTCCAATAAGCCTGTCAAAATACACAGAGAGACGGAGAGGGAGAAGGGAACAAATGGAGAAAAGGAAAGGGGCAGGACAAAGAGCTGCTTGGAAAGAAACAGCTCTGCTAATCAGAAATGGAGGACAAAAAACAAGGGGAGGGGATAAGACAGTGGGAGCAGGGGCTTGGGGCAGAAAATAGGGAGCAGGGATAGGACTGGCAGAGACAAGGGAGACGTGGTGGGAAGAGGCTGGTGGCAACTATTGATTACTGCAGTGATAACACTGACGGTTTAGAGACATCAGGGCAAGACAGGCCCTAGAGAATCCTCAGGGAAAGGAGGAAGGAGCCATGAAACACTGGCAGATGCACAGACTTCGCAGAGTCCTCTCCAACCAGCCTTTCTATGAGTCCAGGACCAAAACTGGGTCTTTCACAGACTGCAGCCTGACAAACAACCCTCTTGTTAGATTATATCCCCCGATTAACACAAAGCTGCATCACCCAGGCAAGGCAATCACAAATTGCTGCACACATCATCTTGCCTGTAACTCAATTATTCTTACCAAACCCGGTTATTCCTAATTCAACATGGTGTCCCGGGACTCGTTTTATTCCATGCACACAGCTACTTTGCTAAAAACCGTAATGTGCCCTGCACCTGCTCAGACCAAAAGTAATTTCCTACACCAGCCAGCCAGGGCTCTGCTGAATTGTAGCAGCTATTACACACTGGGGTCTTTGCCAGCTCAGCAGGTTTCAGGAGAGCAGGGATGCTGAAAATCTGAGTTGCTCTAGAGAGATAGAAGGTTGTCTTTAAAACAAGGAGGTCTGAGTGATATTGCAGCCTGGGTTCCCTCACACACAGACAGGAGTGTTGCCAAAACATTGCGATTTGAGCTCAAGCTGCAAAATTCACAGCAGAATTGCAAAAATCACAGGCTCGAGAGTAAAAAGCATTTCAGGCAAGGTGGTGGCAGGAAGAAGTTTTAACGGCTGGGAACATGAAACTATTTTGGTTTAGAAATGCGTGAAAATTTCAAAACCTAGCCTAAAATGAATGTAAGTGTACCTGCATGGGGAACACATTTACCTGAATCCTAAAGAGAAAATAATCTGGTTTGAGAATTTCAAACAGTGAACAAGTGTCTCCGATCCAGAAATTACTGGCCACTTCTAGAAGCGATACAACAGCCATCTGCTCAATGGCCAGAGGATGACAGTCCCTGAAGAAGATGGCTAAGAGCTGTCTGCAATTACAGTGATACAATTCCCAATGTAATATAGGTCTATCAGACAACTAGTTTATTAATTTTGAATGAGATCACCTAAGGGCCTGACATAAACCTGACTGAAATCAGCAGGATTTTTCCTCAGGCTTGACTGGTCACATTGGATCAGGACTGTGCCCTTGGGGCATTTCGTGCTCCCAGCTCCTCAGTGCTCACCTCTTCTGGTTTTACAGTCCAGAAGCAGAAGCACAGGAGAGTGGGTCATCTCTGCGAGGCCAACTGAGTCAGTCTTACTGCAGGATTTGCAAAAGTCACTATTTTTACCACCCACCACCAAAAAAGCCTCATCTCCCAGTGCATTAATAGCCATTAATCTCAAAGCATCGTCTTTGCGACAAAGTTTGCGTGAATCCGCACGCCGACGTCCAGTCACGCTTACGGGTTTACGTAAATATATGCCTGTGTGAAATGGCACTCAAAGTGCTACGGGCACACACAAAGTTAGTGCAAGGCAAGCCCAGGGGTGTGCACCAGCTACGCTGTGATGAGTCCCGACGTGCGTGGTCTTACCGCCCGATGAACTGGCATCTGCCAAAGTGGACATGTAGTTAGTTACCTTGCATCTGCAGGGGAAAACAGCCTGTTCACAGGCAGTTATGGTAGATTAGCTGAAACATTGTGAGGTCTTTACCAAGATCAGTTACTCGTATGTCTGTAAACAAGGCCTAACCTCCCCAAAAATAGCCAACAGTAGCCCCATGCATCCGGGCAAGACACAGTCACAGAGCTGCACATCTTACAAATAATAATTAAAGTATTTCCCTCCCTCTTATTTTTAATTTAGCGGGGAGCAACAAGCACTGATTACTTCATGTAAACAGTGCCCTGGTTATTTAATGCACTAAATAACAGCAGGCATCAATAAACTCACTTATTTTATATCCTTTTTAAATGCCCACAGCCTTCTCTACTTTGTGAATGTTGTGAAATTTATTGTGTCACTAAAGCTTTATCGAAGTTTGGAGCAGTCTCAAGTCAGAGCATAAGGGATCATTTTCAAGGCTATAAGCAGAGTAAAGGGAGGCTAAATAATTCCCACTTTCACATACAATCCATGTGTTTGTCCTTTCCATTCAGATAAGGTTTCATGGTGGTAAAAGATCTGGAGCTGTTTCAGTTCACAACACATGGAGTGACCCTGGAAGCTACATCTGTCCTCCATCTCCAGTAACCACCTCTGTGAGTTGAGTAATGCTTAAGGCCGTATATTTCAACCTGCCTGTGTAGGTATTTAACGTAGGCATCTACAGCTACAGCTCACCCAACTTTATACTTCTAAAGGCCACTTGTCAAATTCTAAGCTGTCTTAATAATCATCAGAGAAAAACAGGTACCTGCTAGGAATTATTCATCCCAGTTGTATTCAGTACCAAACTGCCTACACAGTTGTCTAGTACGATTTGAGATGCTTGAATGGCCTCCAGTGTCTCAATTTTAAATTGACGCCCATCCCTAAACTTAGGAAAAAAGCACCCACCCCTCTTTTGCATGTATTGGGGAGCCAGCAGTCAAATCAGTTGTCTTTCCCCTGACTTTATTAATTTGAGGACGTAAGTTAGGCTGCCCAGGCTGAATACAAGATGCGGTCCCCGAAACATTGGTTTCTTCACTCATCTTACTGAAAAAGGGAGAAGGAACCCAAGGGATTTCTGAGGTTCTCCTACCATCCACAGTCAGTATGAGACTCCAACCACCAAACGTCTTAGCCCTGCAGTTAATTGTGCTTATGGTCTACAGCTTGTGACATCTGTTGCTTGCAACCTGTCTCCTATTCTCAACTTTTGTTCTGAATTTGCAAAAAGGATGAAGTAATTCAGGGTGTTCAATTCAGGGGATTTTTTAATGCAAAATCCCCTCAAAATACTGTCCAACTTTTCGTAAAAGTAAAAAAACCACTTTCTAGGAAAATTTAAGACCTTCAGATTGCTGCTACCTCCTGAAAATTCAGGCCTGAACTTCTAAACTCTAAAGGGAAACCCGGCATTTTTTAAACAGCGAACTCTGCAAGGCTGTGAATGAAGCCTGGAGAAAAGCTCTTCTCTAAACAGCCAGGCAGCTAGTCCTGCGACTGTCACCATTTGTGACTCGTGATACTGCAGAGAGCTCTCATCATTACAGCGCATCTTGTATCAGAAGCACCTTTCAAAGCTTTGGGGAATCGCTTGTTTTCTTGTTTAAAGACTGCGGGGACAGGGTGCGAGGGGGAAGTCCTGAGAAAACAGAAAAAGGAAGGTAGAGAGAGGCTGAGTACCCAGGCAGAATGGAGCAAGTACAGCCACCATAGTCAACAAGCCGGCCTGATGGAAAGCCTAGCCTCGTGCTAAAGGACAGCCCCTGGATTAGAAATCATCCCTGAAAATGTTTAACTAAGGCATTTGCCTGACAGTCAAAGCAAACAAGAAGCAGCATACAGGGGTGTGTTGAGGCTTTAAAACGCTGTTTGCAAGGTTGAAGGAGATCAGGGGCTCAAAAAGCCAAAGCTGTTGTTGCCCATTATATTTTCCAAAGTAACAGATCTATGAAAGGGAATCACTCATGACCCCCCACAACAAGCAATTGATGTTTTACAGGGAGAGCTCCACACCCAGGAGACATTCCTTGGACTGCCTTTCTCAGGTACCCAAACAGCAGTGCTCCTCTCCCATCACTTGGCCTGCAGCCTGTCTCAGTCTCCCCTTCTGGAAAGCCAAGACTTGCTATTCTTCTGCAGAGCTGGGGCAGATGTCACTGGCTTCCCATCAGCACTCCATCTCCACCAGTAAGTGGGCCACTGGGCCTGAGCTCACAAGCACCGGCAACTATGGTGGGATCATCCCTAGACTTCATACGGACATCATCAAAGAGGAGCAGCAATCCTCTTCCTTGTCCTGGGCTTGATTTGAACCCATCATGTTACACTAAAACTACAGCCCAGAAGGCATTTGAAACATTCACAATACATTTCTAAGCACACTGTTTCTGAACGTGTGTAAAAAAATCCCATTACTTTACCTCTCCAGAAAAAAATCCACTCTTGCCTTTGGCATCTGTCTCCACACTTCTGCCACACTTTCCTCTGGGCTTGCGGTGGTGGTGGTATTTGCTGCTGCTACTGAGATGCACGAGATTATGCAACTGTCTAGCATTTAGATTTAATCAGCTAGGGGAAAAAAGACCTGTTCCAAATTCTATTAATAACTGGCAGCCAGCTCCCTCCTTCCCTCCCCCCCAAATTCCCACAGAAGGAGGATCACAGACAGATCCCTGCAAGCACAAACTAGCAGCCTGACTGGATCAATACCATCCACAGAGCCAGAGATTTGCAATGAATTTAGAGTAATTAATCTGCCAGGGAAAGACAATCTTAATCAAGAAAAGCCAAGCTGTTCTTTTTCCAAACCTTTTGATTAACAAAGCCACAGTATTGGTTTGGCTGAGGATTTTGGTCTAAATTTTATTAGGTTTTGTGTTCCTACCACGCAGGCAGCAGTAGAGTCTTCAAGCAGGAGTAAGGGATGTAATCTCTAGTCTTTGCCTTCTTGATACCACATTAAAGGTGAACGATCTCATTATTTAGGATGGCCTCAGTGCTGGGGAGAAGCACTAGCTTCACAGCTTGGATAGACAGTGCCATGGAGAGGCACGAGCCCCATCCTCATGTAAAGGGGCTACAGTTAAGATAAGACTGGGACCCTCCCTCCCCTTCTTCTCAGGCAGAGCATTCAGCACAAAAGGTTTCCTCAGAAGGCCAAAGCTTCTGCTGTCACATCCCATTCAGGCAATCCTGGAAATATCATTTGGAAGCAAAGGCACCTTGCCAGCACCCATGTGAGGTTGCAAGCAGCCATTTGGATACAAACAGTTGTACGGGTCACTCCAAAGTTCCTAAAGCAGCTGTTGTCATGAGGCAGTCATGTGTCCTCCCAGGCACCACGTCAAGATTTAGGAGGAGTTTTGGGTATATTTCATAGACATGGAATTCAAGTTCTTTGTTCTTTTGCTTCTGGTTCTACTTCGAACTCCTCATTCCATGTCTGATAAGTATCTATGGCAACACCTATCCTAGTATGCTCATTGTGCTCAGGACCTTTCTCTGGTGCGAATGCCAATTGGTACAGACTCACCCAAGTCCAAACTCTTATTCCTCAGGGCAAAAAAGGCCAAAAGGTAGCCACATCCAAACCGTCTGTTACTCCCGACCTGTGTCAAATCCTGAATCATGCCAGGTACTCTAATGCAGACAGCCTGAGCCAAAAGCATGTCAAAAGCTATGCTAACAACTTATCAAGACAACTCCAGTGCCTGGGAGTGTTTCCTGGGATGCCTATTCATGATGGAGGATATGTCTCAAACCATTTTGGTGGGGCACATTCAGAAAGGCCCAAGAAACTCCCCCCAAAGTGGCACTATTCCCCAGCAAGCACTTGGTCAGCTGCAAACAAAACCCTCCTGCAGCAATTTGCACATCCAGTTTTGAGGCCCTAAGAAGGTGTTTTCTTTTTATTTCCCCAAGGTAAGAAGGCTGTTTCGGTCTGTGAAACATGTGACAGTCGATCACATTTCTGTCCTGACATGGTGCGAAGAGCCAGGAGACCAGACAGTTCAGGACAGGATGTTTCTGGAGGCACTGGGTGAGTCGTAACGAAATTCCAGAGCCACTCAAAGCGAAACTTAATCTCATCAGCACCGCTCATCTTTGCAGGTCAAACTCTACTCACCTGTCTGAAGTCAAGGAGGGCCTACATATTTATCGGCAAAAATTAGCATTTTCCCTAATGGTATCCTGGATACAGGGTAATTATGGTAAAGACTGATGAAAATAATTTAACTCCTGCTATGGGCACAGCATGATGGCAGCTAGATTAAAGATGTCTTTTATAAACCGTCACAAAGCAAGAGAACATGATAATGAATGAGTTAATTACACCACCATTTGAAGCTGATACTACCCATCTGCCGCTTTGATTAATTAAAACTCTGATGGACGACAATGAGGCCCTTCTCAGGTCTGAAAGCAATTAATTGCCAAAGTCCTCAATAAATCTGCCTGACTGAACTGGCAGGAGAGACCACTTCGAACAGCCCCAGAACAGAGGCAGCAAAGCAGATTGTGGAGTTTGAAGCATCCCCAACATGATGCATTAATCTTTTGATATAACACTGGGGGCTGAGACCTAGCGATTTTAACTTCTTGTTTAATCTTCTCACTCCTCTTTCTTCCTTTCCGCTCAAGATCAGAGGAAGGGAGAGTTTCAGTAAAGGACATGAACTGCTGAGGGGATTTTTAAGAAGGCATTGGCCCTTTTTGTCCTTTGTCTAGACTTTCCAAGCTGTAATGAATGGGTTAAATTTTTGCTCTTGGACATTCTCCTTGGACTGGCTGTAATCAGTTCTGACAAAGGGGGATTTTGGAAATGCAATGGGGAGCTGAACTCTTCCAACGCTTTCCCTGTTCATCATTCAAAGAATGACAAAAAGCAAGAGCACTTGCCCAGAAAGCGATGGCAAATCAAATCCTCCTATGGGCAGGTCAAGGAAAGACTTGGCGCTGAGCTGGAGTCTGGGAAACGAGACACAGACTGGGGGGGGGGCAGGAGCAAAGGCAGGGCATGAAGAAGAGAAAATGAAGCTGATCAAAGGACTTTCTGCTGTGCAAAATCTTAGACTCCAGAACCACTTTCCAAGGCAGGCAAAAGGGGAAAGCCCTTTAACAATTTAAGAGAAAAAAAAATATGTTGTCAATCTACTGCAGGCAAAACTGGCCCCAGCCAGCAGAGAGGGGATGAATTAGTGCTTTTCACTTTTCACTTGAGGCAACACCATGAAAGACCACTTTCTTTTGCAGCAAACAGGGCTAGAGGACACCAGACCATCTTTAGAGCCAGTGCAGCTCACCACATGTAGTTTGGAGACCTTGCACTACAAGGTGCTGCTTTTTCAGAGATGGGAAAACAAAGCCTTTCCTTCCCTTTTTATCCTACTTATGTATTGTTAAGCAGCTCTTGCATTTCAGCTCAAACAGCTACAACTGAGGAACTAAAGCTTCTTCATACCACAGATCCAAGACAATGATTAATAACAATTATCAGCAGTGATTAGCTAATACGACCATAATACAACAATCCCACTGCCTGCCAGTCAATTGCAGGCATCAGCGTGTTGAAGCATGACAGCTGCTCTGATTAAACACTGCCTCGCTCCTCAGGACAAGAGGAGAATCCTCTTCGCAGCAGCAGCCACCACCTCAGCTTCTTGTGCTGGAATGGGGCAGGAGACTGAGTTTAGACATGATGAACTCGGAAGATTGTTGCTCTACAATCACGTTAGAGAGCGGGGTAAGTATAACCTGGGTGCGTGGCTCGTGCTTGCTGCTGGGTCTTTAGTTCAGTAACTGAAAAGGAACAACGTCCGAAAGGGCAAAACAGGGATAAGTAAGCAGAGGACAAAAAAAAGGGTTAACTTACAGGGCTCCTGTTTCAAATTACAGAATGTGGTTGTCCAAGTGTTGAAAAAGGGTTCACTGTGTTCAGTATGGAAAGGAACTTTTAACATACAAGTGCAGTAAACAACAGACCCCTTTTCCAGTTACAGAAGAAGAGGAAACTAGTCAAGGAAAGAAAGGGACCTGAAAGGAGGATGGTAGGAAGGCACTTTCCAACAGAAGCAGTGGCCATTTGCAAATACTAATAACTCTTTGTCTCCATCTAAACAAAGGAGGGTGAGAGACAGATGCCACATACATACGTAGATTTCCCAGGAGAAGAACAGAAGAGAAATTAGGACAGACCAGATGTTCAAGAATCAAAATTTTTGAAGAGTAACCGAAACACACAAGGAGCTGTTATTGCTCAGGTGAGCTCTAGCTGCCTCAAGGTATGTCTATATCATGCAGTAGAGAAGCATGCAGATGTGCTCTAGGCATCTCAACAAAGCCAGCTAGGTCAGAGTCATGCAAGTATCTCTTCAGAGCACTGCACTCCCCTGAGCCCAAAGGAGGAGGCTAATGTTCTGCCAGTGCATTTTAAGCCATCTTCAGGAAGCAGATAAGGCGCGTGTCTCTGCAGATCAGTTGACATGACAGATAGGTACAGACACGTGCATCCACTGTGGAGTGAATCCACCATTCAACCTAGGATTTGGGTCAGATTTTCTGACTCCACCTGCAACTCAACTAAAGACCACTCAAAAAACCAGAGAGATGAGGATGGGGCACGTTGGGTGCCTTTTTTCACAGTTTTGTTTTCTATTCCTTCCAAGTAGCATACGTATAATTCATGTTACTCTGCAAAAGTTCTTTCCCTGTTGCCCAACCCAAAAAGTCTGCACATTCAGGGAGGGAACTGAGAAACCACTCTCCAAGGGCAGGGATTTTTTGTCCCAGTTTCAGGGTTAAGCTCATTTTAATGTTAAAGCCATAGCTCCCTCCAAAAAAAAATCCAGTTAGAAGAAACAATGTTTTTTAACAACATTAAAACCTTACAGCATACTGTGAGAAGAACCAAGCTCCCTGCAGTATTTGACCATTGCAAGGTAAGATGGGGATGTGGGTATAACTTTAACTTCAAATTTCTTTCTTACCAGTATCAGTTCAAGGTAAGCCCCAATGTTATTTTTATCCCCTGTATAGACCAGGTGCTACTGAAGTACTTGGTGTAACCTGCCACAGCACAAAACAAGCGTCATATTGAATTAGTGATTCTCTAGTACACTTCTGTCCTGTTCCTCCACAAACAGGCACGTAGCAGAAGAGTAATCCAAAAAACCGTATCACTTTCTAACTCCTATTTTATAAGCTGTGTAATACTTCCACTTACATAGCATTATTGTCATGGACAGTCAAAAGAAGCACTAATTAGACTGGCACATTAGACACTTGTTAATTACATTCTCAGTTTTCAGTGTCAGGAGAGTCTCTCCTTTGTACCTTTAGAAGCTGTGAGAGGAGGAAGAGAGAAAACGAAAACAACTCTGCCCTGATGCTGTGTAGTTCTTGAATTGGCTAACCAGCTACTGCAGTGTAGCTGCCTTATTTTTGCCACAGACCAACGTAAGCATCTGGATATGCAGGTGGACTGATCTTATCCACCAGAGTATACAAAAAAAGCATCTCTCTGCTGAGCCAATGAAACTCTATTGGTACGTAAACCAGCAAAAATAAAATCAAAATGCAACACATCACTCCTAGCATTTTGATCTTGGTCTGAGATCTGCATTCACAGATGATGTTCCAAAGTACTCATACATGTCTGGAGTTGAGCATTCAGTTTGTTCCAGTTCAGCTGATAAGAACTCAGTTCAAGACACAAAAACACCACCTAGGTTTGAAGGAATTAGAGCTAATATTTTAGATTCAGGATCAACTCTGACCTGAACTGATTTTCCCCTCACCCATGTATATGATACATCTTTTAATACCTTCCTCTCCAAGAAAATTATTACACTTTTCTCACACCTCTCCATCTCACGTCCTTAACACTGCATTTTCACAGCTCTTTCACAGGTGGCCTCTGAGCCAAATATCCCTTCTGAAGCGCAGAAAGGGGAAGGATGGCTGTCCAAAAAAGTGTAAAAGATGTGTTGAATCTACCAAAGGGCTCAAGAAATGATCAGTAAGTTGCTCTCAAATAAGGGAGCACTGAAAGGAGGAGGAAAAATCTAGGACTAGAGTCAACGTCCCTCTTGCACAAAAACTGAACAAAGCGAAGGGTGTACCAGCAACGACAGACAAGCTCATGTGCTGAGCAGCGCTGAAAACTGTGGTTGAAGTCCCCCTCAAAGCTCTGCTCAGACAATTGACCTAAACCACTTGCCCCTGGGGGTAGAGGGAGAACTCGCAGCAAAACTAAAAGTAGAACCCAAAAGCCCTAATCACAAATATCACCAATTAACTACCAGCACATAAACTATGGCACCTAGCACATAAGATCTTCCATCTGCTTTCACGTGCTTTGATTTGCCAGGCAGACAGCAACACCTACTCTGATGACACATTCCCGCATTGTCTTCTCCGCCAGCCAAGCTGCAGCAGACAGCAAAGAGTGCAGGAACAACCTCTTGCACTGAAGCACTTGTGCCTGCAGCCCTCTTGCAAGCTCCCACAGAATCAAGCGTAAATAGATGATTAGCTTGCTTTGATAGTTTTGGAGATGTTCTTTCAGATGTTTTAAAAAGCAATCAAGGGAGCGCAGGCGTAGTTGAAAGGGAGCATGTTTGTTCCCTTTGGAGCGAGGATCACAGGCAGCTGCATGAGGCAGCAAGCCCCTACCCGGCTGGGCTACAGCCGTCACCAGGGAGCCGCTGCATAGCGAAATGCCCTGAGCAGAAAGCAATACGGGCTTTCTGTACCTCTTGCTTTTTAACAGCTGCGTCTTTCCTGAGAGAGAAAAGGGCCACACACACGTTGGCGTCTGCTAACACAGCAATCCACTTAAGATGCTTTACAAAGGATCAGTGAACCTACCTTGAACAAAAGTGAGATGCTTTTTCTTTCTCCATTGGTAGCGTGGGGGAAAAGTTGCCCTTTCCCCAAGTTCAAGAGTTTGCATTAGTCTCAGCCAATCCATGCCGGTGAAGGGGACAAAAGTATTGCTCTATCTTACACAAGAGATCCGAGGCAAAAGAAACCGCTTAACACCTCCCACCCTCCTTCTTCCACACTCTAGCATGCAAGCAACAGTTTGTGCGGACTCATGGATTTCTTACCTCAGAAGCAACAATTGGATCGTTTGTTCTGACTTCTCCCACACCCCTTAGCTCCCTTGGCTAACCATGAATTTTCCAGAAAGCTACCCATAGCACTGATTTGAATGCTTCAGGACATGGGAAAATCCATCTGTTTCCTCAGTATTTTGATCTAAGCTGTCAGAGCAGGGAACCAGGTCTGCTGCCATTGCTGCTTTTAATTATGCAACCTGGAGCAAATCACTTAACTACACATTACAAACCTCAAAACAAGGGCAGAAAGGTTACTACCAGTCCACCAAAGTGCAAGGGGATCGTCACAAAAAACATGGTGCCAACTAAAAGCAGATCGTCTAGAATTCAAGCAGTGCCTGCAAAGTGAATCAAAACTTAAAGACCTTACTACAGACAAACGCATGTGCTTAAAATCAAAATTTCTCTGGCTACGTCAACTGTCTTTCACAGTTACAGTCTATAGTTAACAAGGGAGGCGGCAAGCCGTGCTTACTTTCAAAGTGCATTTCATGAGAATTTGCTCTTGCCATCCCCACTATAGGTGCTTAGATAGCAGCAACAAGATGAGTTGGTAGAAAAGTTTGGCTTATATTAGGCTCAATAAGATTAGATTGGAGAGATGACAGGACAATGCTAGTCTCAGCACAGGCACATTTTGAACGCACAGACACATTCCGCTACGAGCAACGGCAAGGGTATTTTTGGAGTCATTCAGAATCTGCCTTGTAGTATGTCTTGTCACACTCCTCTTCAGCCTCCCACACTTTCTCCACCTTTCCTCCAACCCTACAGTGCAGGGAAAGTTTGGATTTTTGCATCATTCACACCCCTGAGGGCACAAGGTTGCCCCTTTCTGCAGCTTTCCACTGAGCAACCAGCACTGAAAAGCATTTGCTGGTAGAGCAAAGCCCACTGCTAAACACCATTACCCCAGAGAAAGGGTTCCCGAGGTGGGACATTTGCTTGTCTTTTACAAGCCGAATGGACCTTAAAAAGTCCCTTGGGGCTTTTGTCGCCACATTTGATGTTGGGCAGGGTAGGACTCTGCACCAAAGGCACACAGGAAGACATGTCACCAACATCACTTCCCACCTGCCCAGCTCAGGTGTGCAGAGCCAGTCCACAAAGGCCTGCAGCAGGGACGTGGCTTCTCTTTGCCAGCCTAGAGCCCTACCTGAGGACTGCACCTTCCTCCCTCCAACAGGCACAGCTGGAGTAACAGTTGCACGGGATGATAGTGCTGAAGTTGTGTCTAGACCTGGATTTTACAGATCCCCAGCTGTTGCTTGTACCACTGAGTGTGCACAAGCCAACTTGGTGCCAACAAATAAGGAGAGTCCTACATAAAGTTTTCTCGGGATACCAGACCACCACCTTGCTCATAGCTTGACTGACCAAATGCAGGTGCTCTCCTAGTTGCACTACACAAATGCAGACACAGCTCTTTCCAGGCAACACAGTGACCCCAAAAGCCCCAGTGGCATGGGCTTAGCTCAATGCCAACTCTTTTGCAGAGTAGGTGGAGCCAGTATCAGACGAGCTGGCTGGAGCTTTTGCTTTAGGATCAAGAGCCTAAGTTGACTTCTCCGCAGCCTGCACTAGCTTTTGGTCTCAAAAGCTTATATGGGTGATGCTCTTTCCTTCCTCCTGCTGATCTACAGATCAATATGAACCTCTTTATTCATCTAATTATAGCTGCAGGGGGGTCTTTGCAGCTCAAGTACATTTGTCTCCCTGTGATGTTAATACAATCAGGCACAAAGATCACTTCATTAAAAGATCATCTATGCTTGATCTTATTTGAGCTACAAAAATCACTCCTTTGTCACACAAAGTGTATGGCGAAAAGTGCAAAGCTGGGTGACTTGCTTTAGCTCAGGGAGCAGAGTTCAGCTCCAAAGAGCAGCTGGAAGAGGAGCTGTCACCAAGTAAATGCAGCACTTCCACCATGATTCAGATGGAGCTACAGGCATCACACTCCAAGCCCCAGTTAGCTTTCTGCTTCAGGTCCCAACTCAGCCAGTATCTTGGCACTATTTAAGCTCTTGTTCAAGACACTGCTTCCTGCCTTATGCTTGAGTGGGTGGGACAGGAATGTAAGCATCCCTTAAAGCCAGCCAGCAGAGGTGACTGAACTAGCCTGGCTGGCTTTGCAGAGCAATGAGCTAAGTTGGACCTCCCGCATCCTTTCTACCACAGAGCTGCTGGTGGGAAGGACAAGCCTCCAGCAAAGCAGCAGTCCCATAACAAAGCAGCAGCCTTCAGCCGCCTCAGCTGAGGAAGGACACCCATCTCTGCCCAGCAGAACTCCTCCACTGCGTAGATAAACGGGCACTCTGCAATCAGGTGGGGGCAGGGGGGAGGAAATGAGGAGTACACTGAATGTAAGGTGCAGAGGATCTGTGCCAGAACGCAGAACAGAGTCTAGCTCTCCTGTACTGTAAAATGATGTCCTTTTTTTTTTTCAGTCTACCCCCTCCCCCTTCCTACTACATTTTCCTCTTGAAATGCAAAATGCAGGGTTTGTTTGTTTATTTATAGTGCGGTCAGACACTGTCCTCAGAGCAAAGTGGCTCTTTTCTAAGTAGCTGGTGGCCTACAGGAGATGTTGTCTGCAAAGGAGGCTGAGAATGTCCCAGCGAATGCAGCTCCAGGTTGGTACTTAATAGTCGCCTGACAGATGTAGCTTCCAGCTGGTGACCTGGTGAATATTATCCTTACACAAAAGAGCACATCTTCAGCGGTAAAGAGTAAGATTCGAGATTAACAGCCAAGAGGAATCAGGTAGAGGAAGGATTTGAATTTGAGACTCCAATACTGCTAGAAAATGCTTTAGCCTCTTGACTAGGACAGATAATAATGGGGTAAGGGAACAGCACAGCCAGCTTGTCTCCACTAGATTTTTTTCAGGTCTAACCTATTTTCACAGACATCATCTGAGGACACCCACCCTCAGGCCTGTGGGTGAAGAACACTTTCTTTGTTAATTCTGCAAGGAAAGCAATGCAGCCCTGGGACATTCAAGCAAGCACACAGAATATGCAGGCAGAGCACAGCCCTTTGCCGCCCTGTCCCAGTCCAAAAGGGACATCTTCAAAATCCTCCACAGAAATGATCTTGCCTTGCCAGCATCTATATTTCTACTAATACTGACCCATCTGTGTGGATATTGCCTCTCTACATTATAAATCACTCAGCTGAAAAATAGGAGCAACACTTAATGTTCTTTTGAAAACCTCATGATGAAAGTAAGCTATTACAGCACTCTCTGTGCCACTAAGTTATTAATAAACACACAAAGTCCTGAAATCCTTTTAGCAGATTCTTACTGAAAAAAAGCCACCTGTACATGCTAGAAACCCAGCAGCACAGTAAAACCTAAATCCTTGGTTCATCATTCATAGAGATTTCTGGACATGAATTAAATACATATGCTTAACACCAGAATTGCTCATACAGCAGCATCATAATGCAGGTTCTTCTCACCTTATCAGCCACAATGATTTTCAAAGAACTAGCATTCACAAGAAAATTCAAGGAGAGATAATTATAGGTCACCAGGTTGACACTGGCCCCGGAAAGCAGAGATTAGTTGTACAGCAGGAACAAGATGAAAAACTATAATGGAGCATCGTAGCACTAAAGAAGACAAATTGCCAAGAGGTCTATCATACAGCGCTGGAGAAACAGATATGTCCCCAAAGAACAGTGTTTTGAAGCCTCCTTGGTACCCTTCTGGAGAGGTCAATTTTGAAAAGCCATTAAGTCAGAAGGATTTGAGGGGTCTCATTCCAGCTCCCAGGACCCAGAATCAGATGGCGATTTCCTGCAGCCAGTGGTTTTGCCTCCCAAATCTGGAAGTGCAGCAGACAGAGCTGATTTCAGCTGAAGGTAAGAGCCGAGCAATGAAGCACAGCAGCAAAACGGGCTGGAGGGAGCAGTCATACAGTTGGAGCTGGAAACGGCCAAAAAGATAAAAGTAATTGTAAGTAAGCAAAGCTGGATGGACACCTAAAAACCTGCAGTCAAGTTCAGAAGTGCTTTGCAGGCACTGCACATGGCATGTGAAGGCGGCAGGGCAACACACTGAGAAAGCAGGGTGCACAGAAAGAGATAAAAAAAAAAGATACAGTACTTCCATGCAAGGTCAGCTCCCCAGAGACCATCATGTCTTTGCTTCCTGCTGACCAGGAGGGCAGTGATGGTTAGAGCCTGAGCCTCCATGCACCCAGTCTACTGCAGTTCGTAAACCAGTCATTGCTTTTTATGCCAAATTACAATTAGCGGATCTCTGCATTCTCAAACGCGTATGCAAAAGCAGCGTGACAGCAGTTGTACAAGTGGCCTAATGTGCTGACCGTAACAGCTATGCGGCAGACCCGTGGCAACGCTAAGGGAGGAAAGAGAAGACATTAGAGAATCAGCAGACAGAGCCAGGGCAGCTGACTCCCAACCCGCCTCTGCTAGTCTGGAGCGACGGCATTTCCCTGTCTCTTCACATTAAAGCATTAAAGTCTGGAGCTGTTCAAACACCAACTAGCAAAGCCACTGTCACTCAACACCTTGTCTCTCCTTTAAAATCTCACAGAGAAGGATCACCCAGATGAAGGGGTTGCTTTGTCGTCTCTTCCGTGCACAAGAGGCAAAGTACGTGAGCACATTTTGTGCCCAAAGGCCTGCTGAGCTTGAGATAAGTGAGACTGTATCTTGGAGTTCTGTTAGTAAATACAAAATATGCATTTCCTCCCAGAGGGTTAACAGTCAGCTGGTCAGCAAATGAGCCATTAATAATCCCAGGGCACCAGTAAAAAAATAAAAATCATACACTCAGCCTATGGCACCTCATAAACCATTCATTGCTTCCTACCCCAGATTAATGCATGCAAATACAGGGGAATGGTATAACCCATCTATTCCACATTTTAAAAATTAATCTGGGGGATTTCATTGTTGCTGTTGTGTGCTGCTATGGAGCTGTGTGCTTGTATGGGAACATCTGTCACGTGTGCACGTGCGTTCACACGTCTGCAGATATCACTACCATAGAGGCAACCTTTCCCAAAGGAAATTAAGAAGAAACTGAGAACCTGACTCTGGGTCACCAAGAAGCTCCCACCCTATTGAACTCAGAAAAAATTAAACTGCAGAGGGAGCGAAAGCTGTTTACATCATCATTCTAATAAACCTTTTTCTATACGGTAGTCTCGTCTTGCTGTAAGCCCAGCTTCCCAAGGATGGCTGCGCAGGCAGGCAGGAAGGACAGCCATGCTAGTGGCAGCAGGCCATCAGCACCGTGGCAAAAAGCTACTGGATTCCTCAGCCCTGATACCCCACCCTGGATTCCCACACCTGCACCCTTGATACAGACAGGCCAGGTGC
The DNA here is from genome assembly GCA_013397275.1 of Burhinus bistriatus. Lineage (NCBI taxonomy): Eukaryota > Metazoa > Chordata > Aves > Charadriiformes > Burhinidae > Burhinus > Burhinus bistriatus. The sequence goes on along the minus strand of VYXH01010143.1, from coordinate 82,025 downwards.
ACCTTTTAAGGCTTCTACAGCAATGCTAGCAGAAGTGACAAACTTGCCTTTAATTAGCCAATTGAATAAATGCAAGAGAACGGAGCTGTCTGGTCCAGAATGCATGACTGCTTATGAAAAGTCCCATGTAGTTGAGAAATTGTGTAGCCCTGTGTTGTGACGTTTTTTGTTTGCAAAATGTCCTCTGTAAGCAGCGCAAGCCTGGGTAATCGTTGTTAAAAGCATCCCATTAAGGGACTGCAGCTCTAGGACGCACGAGCATTACCTATAAACAGCTAATGTGCAGTAATACAGACGAGTTTATACATTACAAATATTGACAAGCTCCATGCATAGCAGCTACAAGAACTCTCTATCACCAAGTAGCATTTTGAGCTGATAACACACAGCTAAATCCTGAAAGGCATGCAAAGTCCAAGAACATACGTTTTTCTGCAGTACTGTGGCTCCTTAGGGCCTGTGTGTGTCCATTTAAATGAATCCTAAGCGAATGTGCTTGTTGATATGATTTGCTCACTTCTCATAGTAAATACTATGCACTCATCTATTCAGTTTCCTCACTCCTTGTCTTCAAGCACTATTTTTCAGCTAATCTCTGATCCTGAACTGTGTATATGTGTTTTGAGTTACTTTCCCCTCCTCCTCCTCTCTCAGTTCCGTTGATGCCTTTGATTCACGCAGAGAGCAATTCGTGCTCCACAGACATGGCTGGCTTGTTGGGTACCCAACAAATCCCCAAATGAGTGCAGAGGAACAGCATTCACGGCAGACACGCAAGCTTCCCTGCACCCTGCCGCCAGAGCATTTTGAACCTGAGCAACTGGGCTGCCAATTCTAGGTGTACCTGGTGATTTTGCCTCGGTATCCTCTGTGCAGACATCGTTATCCGGAGGAAAACTGATGCTGCCCAAGATAACTGTGGTGCAATGAAGACACCAACTTCTGCCCCATCGGTTGGTTTCATGCCGGCTCTGAGAGCACACAGGAAATCTTCAGGAAATCTTTGTACAATGAAGACTACAGACACGGGTAAATTATCTTCAGATGCATTTGCTCTTCCAGGATTTGGAAAGTGGGGTTGATTGTTTCTTTAAAGCCAAACAAGATACAGAATTGCACCCCAACAATTCTGGTCATTCTGCAGCTATCAAGAGAGTCATAGAAGCTTTTTTTTTTTTCCAGTTTCACTCATCCTGTATTTTTTATACCAGTCTCAAACCATTTGCAGCCTGGCCTAGAGTAATTTTCAAGACCACATACTGGCAACCTAAAGGCCAGATCTCATCATATGGAAATTCCTGCACAAAAAAATTCAGCAGTTAAGAGAAGGAAACAATTTCCTTTGAGTACCTAACGTACGCTTCTCCATGCAGCCATGATTTACCTTTCAATTCTGTTTACCCTACAGTAAATCTCTGAAACTGCCCACAGCTCTTCCGTGAAGAACTAGATTCTGTAGAGTAATCTTCCCTTGAGGAATACACAGCTGTCCAGAAGGTGAAGCTAGGCCTGCCTCCCAGCACACACTCTGTAACATACATGCAACGATATGATTCCCTTGATTCTAGGGGTCACAGAATCACAGGCATTGGAAGGGACCTCTGGAGATCATCTAGTCCAACCCCCCTGCCAGAGCAGGGTCACCTACAGCAGGTTGCACAGGATGGCGTCCAGGCAGGTTTGGAATGTCTCCACAATTGGAGACTCCACCACCTCTCTGGGCAGCCCGTTCCAGTGCTCTGCCAACCTCAAAGGAAAGAAGTTCCTCCTCATGTTGAGATGGAACTTCCTACGTTCAAGTTTGTGCCCATTACCTCTTGTCCTATTACTGGGCACCACTGCAAAAAGACTGGTGCCATTCTCCCAGCACCCTCCCTTTAAGTATTTATAAGCATTAATGAGATCCCCTCTGAGCCTTCTCTTCTCCAGACTAAAAAGACCCATGTCCCTCAGCCTTTCCTCATAAGAAAGATGTTCCAGCCCCCTAATCATCTTCGTAGCCCTCTGCTGTACCCTCTCCAGCAGTTCCCTGTCCTTCTTGAACCGGGGAGCCCAGAACCGGACACAGTACTCCAGGTGTGGCCTCACCAGGGCAGAGTAGAGGGGGAGGATAACCTCCCGCGACCTGCTTGCCACACACCTCTTGATGCACCCCAGGATGCCATTGGCCTTCTTGGCCACAAGGGCACATTGCTGGCTCATGGTCATCCTGTTGTCCACCAGGACTCCCAGATCCCTTTCCACAGAGCTGCTTTCCAGCAGGTCAGTCCCTAACCTGTGCTGGTGCATGGGGTTATTCTTCCCCATGTGCAATACCTTACACTTGCCCTTGTTGAACTTCATGAGGTTTCTCTCTGCCCAACTCTCCAGCCTGTCCAGGTCACGCTGAATGGCAGC
>VYXH01010143.1:61675-79457 GCA_013397275.1 Burhinus bistriatus | reverse complement strand
TTACCTGTAAAGTCTGGGACTCCTGAGGGCTGGCCTGAGCAGTAAAGACTGAAGCAAAGAAGGCATTCAGTAATTCCACCTTCTCTGCCTCATCTGTCACCATGGCCCCTGTCTCATTCAACAGCGGGCCCACATTTTCTCTAGTTTTCCTTTTGCCTCCGATGTGCTTGAAGAAACCCTTGCTGTTGACCTTGATATCCCTTGCCAGATTTAATTCCAAGGAGTCCTTGGCTTTCCTCGTTTCGTCCCTGCGTACTCTGGCAGCATTCTTGTAATCTTCCCAAGTGGTCAGTCCCTTCTTCCACTTAGTGTAAGCTTCCTTCTTCCACTTGGGCTTTTTCAGAAGTTCCCTGCTCAACAATGCAGGTCTCCTGCCTCCCTTGCCTGATTTCTTGCTCTTAGGGATGCACTGATCCTGAGCTTGGAGGAAGTGATACTTGAATATCAACCAGCTCTCTTGAGCCCCCCGACCCTCTAAAGTCCTAACCCATGGGATTTCTCCAAGCAGTTTCTTGAAGAGATCACAGTTAGCCCTCCTGAAATCCAAGGTTGCAACCCTACTTGTCGTTTTATGCCTACTGCACATAATCCTGAACTCGATCTTCTCATGATCACTACAGCCAAAGCTGCCCCCAACCTTAATGTCCTCCACCAGTCCCTCTTTGTTGGTCAGTACTAGGTCCAGTAGTACACCTCTCCTTGTCGGCTCCTCCACCACCTGAGTCCCCAAGGGTATGTATCGCTCTCATTGTGCTTCAAGTTACAGGGACCTGTTGTAGGAAAAGGTCATTCCTGCATGTTTTTCTCTTTTCATGTTCGTTCTTTTTCACATGTCCTCTACCTCACTGCATTTCTTGTATGTGAGTCATTATCAGCTTTGGGTTAGTGGGGATTATACACAATCTCGTGTGTAAACCTTGAGCTGTAAGTCATTCAAATGCTAAAGCCTCTATTGCTCCCATCTCCTGAGGACTGCAGAGAAATCTCTGCCGGACAATCTACAACCCAATTACATACTGTCTTGCTGGACTAACCCTATTCCTTCTACATTGATTTTGTCACTGCCGCCTGAAGGGAACTTCACGATCATTTGCATTTTTAAATAGGTCGGGGTGTGTGTGTCTGGGAGAACTGTACGTAAATGGTCATTATGCAAAACCGTTCATTCTTTCTGGATTGTGAAAGAGATATAGAAAGGCTATTCTTTCCAATAATGCACTTTGAAACCTCATCTGTTTCCTCTCCTTCCTTTTCGAAGTCATTAAGTGGAATAACTGATCGTCCATTTCTCCAGAATACCTCGGTCTTTGTCTGTTTAATATCTGCCTCTCACACATTCCTGCTGCCTGTGAGACACTTAATGGAATTCCCACTGCTCCACTCCTCCTCAAGACTAATGACCATGTTCTCCTCATGTTCCATGGAGCATCACAATAACTTGCTTCTGGTCTTCATTTACTCCCCATTCCCCCCAAATATTTTGCCATAAAACTTTTGCACTTAACACATGAAGTCTCATCCAACCAAAGTCCCTCAAAAGTCTTTCAACTGCCTTCTCTGTGAGATACCACAAGTAAGCAACCTTCCTCAGTTGCAAAGGGAGGATAATCAAGAGGCAGAGAGACTCAATAAGTGGCCTCAAATGAGTCTTCAGCAGAGCAAGGAATAAAACCTTACTGTTGCTGTCCTCCACTAGCAAACCAGAAGATTAGCTCTCTTACTTTCTTATGGAATAAGACAATGAAAAATTTTTAATGAAGGTACAGGGGACACAGCCTGTTTCTCTGATTCTTTAACTTACAGGCTGATTTAGTGTTAGCACATCACAGAGACTCCACCTGTTATAGAACATACCTCGTCTAGAGTACCTTCTTTATCTCCCAAGAAGCCTGACCACCAGCTTTCACAAAGTTTTGAATCAACCCTTTAGAAAGAGCCACAGACCCCTTACAAACAACGTGCAAGAAACCCAACCAGCTCTGTAATACGTATGGTCCTTTTAAGTGCAGACGTCCTCAAGTTTTCCTTGTTTGTTAGCAAATAATAAAGACAGAAACCTTCCCTATCTCTGTCCCTTCAAGACTTTTCTGCAGTAAGTGCATGCCTCTAAAGGTAATGTTACTGTCTGCAAAGCACAACCCATATCAGAGAAACAATGGTTTAATAAGCTACAGAACACACTGGTAAACTCTGGTACTCCAAGTGGTAGAACATAAGCCAGAAGGAAGTTCATTAAACATATGCAATTTCCATATCACCAAACATTTCTTCCTCCTCAAAACCTTGTCTCCTTTGCTGCTTTTCCTCAGGGAGAAGAATACACCTGCTGGCTGATGTTATCTTTGATAAATTCCCCCACAACAAAGTGAAGTGAATCATCCAGTTTAGCTTCTAAAAGATGATCAGAATGTTCGTTGAAAGTGGGATCCAGATAATATACAAATTTGTACACTACCCAGCACAGTTTTGTGAAAGGTCGATCAATATTGCTTATGCTATGCTCCTCCTAGAGACCATACAGCCTTCTAAACCTTGGGGCCAATCTGAAACACTGAGATAGTATGGTTGGTAACTGCTGAAAGTTCACAAGGAGTACTAGAAGACTCCAGGGCAAAAAAACCTACATGCCAAGTCACTACACAAAGGAGGCCATGTTATTTCTCAGCTCACCTTTGCTATTTTTTATCCTTTGTAGACAGACAAGTGACACTCCCTGAATATTCAGGAAGGCTGAGGGCTGGAAGATGAAATTCGCATGGGATTCACGCACAGTGTTAAGGGACCACAGGGAAAAGCTGTGGACTGACTCTCTTACCCATTCAGATCAGGGCTTTCCTTGCTGGCCTGCTTGGGAACAAATAAAAAAATACTTTCCCCCCCCTAGGTCCCTAAGCATTCTGATATAGCTGCTATAGCTTGTGAAAAGCCAACATGGTGCAGGGGGCTATATACCATTTCTTCCCATTGTGGATGTACCTCACTCTGTGGAGAGAGAGTATTTGTCATTTGACTACCCACATTAGCAGGCTGGAGAAGGAATTCTCACACATCCAAGCCATATAAAACCCCAACAATCAAGTACGACAGCTATTTTACCTTACTCTACCTAGCATTATCTCTGATCCACATGCTTCAGGCAAAAATATCTGCACCACAGTTGGTCTCCTCAGGGGCTTGTGCTCCCTTTATGCATTGTCTCAGGCAGCAGATAGAAAATGTTTCTAGTTATACCCTACATTGGAGGTATTTCTGTTTTCTGATAATACCTTGAAAGCTCCCTTCTGGAGGAAAAGGAAATGACAGTTATTACTGCCCATTATTGCGCATCAAAATAGGAAGAAAGGATGAGACAGGGTCAGAATTCAGTAAAAATAAGGAAGAAAACCAATCCCTTGGTTTGATACACTGAAAGCAACATTAAATACATTTCTATGGCCAACCTACTAATTCCATCATTGACTTCCCAAAATTTCATAGAGGTCCATACAGCTGACTTGGTGCATACAGGGGGGTCCTAAGAATTAGTACACCAGTAAATATACGTATGACCAAATTTAAGTACTTTTTAGTGCTGTGAAATAATTCATGATTTGGTAACAGCAAAAAGTACTGTGAGCATTTTAGGCTGCTGGTAAAAGAAGTGCTTTTGATGGTCAATAGCTGAGAATTGTACTGGTGAGGCATCAGAACGAACAAGATTCATTTCACTGTGTCTCAGTCACATTGGCTTCACAAAGTTGTTGGGAAGAGGCAGCAGATTAATTTCTGTCCAATTTAAATCACTGAAGTACATTAAGTACGTGCAGAGAGAAAAGTCAGATGAATGAAGGAGCCTATTTTAAGGCGCTCAACTCACAGATGCACTAAAATTATGTCTGGTCAGTGAACACTAGAGGAAGGGACAGGTTTTCTAGTTCTTGTTCAGTTCTTTTATTTTCATAAATGCAAGGACTATTCCAAAACAGTAAAAAGGGGCGCGGGGGTAGTGAGGAGATGGAGGACAGCACTAATCTTTCCACTTATCAAAACCTGCTGCATGGAAAAATATGGTCAAACTTTAAGCTAAGCTAAGCTGTGTTCAAATGTTTTCCAAGTAATTTTCTGGTACACTAAAGAGTATCTCTGCCTCTATGCCAAATTTTTTATGCAGAGTTCAATGTGGTTTTTCATCCTTTGGGAAAGGTGAGAGAGGTTAAAAATCAAAGCCTTGACTTTTTAAATATATCTATTTTAGTTCTTCATATCAGATTATGACAGTATTACAAACAAAAACTTCACCTATTCTGGCTTCCTTTATTTTCCTTAGTACGTGGTAACCTATTCCTCTAAAATTTTCAGGTTCCAATAATTACAAGAAAAGAACGGCCCAAAGTGGTGCAGAGTTTCTCTCAAAGCTGCCTGGCAGGATATTTAATGTAGCTCACTGAGGGACCACTCTGCCTTCGAAACAGCGCACAGAAATGCTACATACATAAACTCCACCAGCTAGAAAGACAGGTAACCTCTTGCAGAAATCAGTGCTGTTTTCATTTACTACCACCTTTCCAGTGGTGGGGCTTACAAAGAAAGCTGTTCTTTTCTATGCTGTACTTCTGCAAAGAATTTAGAAACACAGGCCTGGGTGGGCCTCCAGTCCCCTGGTAGTGCTGGGAACTTTTTTTTAAATTAAAAATAATCTTTTTAACCTGCATCTCAAAAGAGGGATGAGAAAACTTAGAGGTTTTCTACATCCGATACTTATTCTTGCTAATGCTGCCACACGCTGTGCTCCATTATGCATCTAACGCTGTACCGGTACCAAGAGAAGAAGAATGAAGACAGAAGGGAAAAGGAAGCAAAGCTGAAAGTTTGGTGGAAATGAGTTTTCCTCTGTCACAAACCAACAGCTAAAATTAACTGCTTCTTCCATACGACGGACACAATGCCAAAACAACTCTATTGCTTATAAGCACAGCAGGAATATCCACCAGTATATTTGCTAGCTTAACAAAATACAAGCCAAAACTCTTCCTCTTTCCAGATTACCCTCAATGCAACTGAGATCACCAGGGAACTCCTCCCTTGCCTTATATCATCTGACTTGTGGGAGTGGCCAGCAACCTCATGCTAAGAGCAGGATCTGCTATGCTAAGCAGTGTGCAAAAGCAGAATATAAAGATGGGCCCTGTCTGCAGAATTTGCAGCCTAAATAACTTCTCCAGTCTTCCACAGATGACTGTGAATTTCCTTTCTCATTTTCTAATTCCAAAGACCCTGCCCCAACCCCACATAGATGATTCTGCCAAAACCAAAATATCAGGATCAGCAAGAAGTTAGTGTCGTGGTTTGGGCCAGATTGGCCCAATCCGGTGGAACGACAGATGCTCTCTCTCTCTCTTGCTCCACTCCCGAAGGGAGGCAAGAGAGCGAGAGGAAAAGAGAGACTTAAGAGTTTAGAGAGAGCTAAACTACTTTAATGAAATATTAATAGTAAGATAACAAAAAGAAAATAATGAAATAGATACAAAACCGTATCAAGCTCCCAGGATGACAATCACGTCACCAGCAGGCACCGGGGAAGTCCCAGACTGGACTCAGTGACGGACGGGAACTGGATTCCGGATCAGGATCAAAGGCAGATGCAGAGACAAAGAAAGAAAGAAAGAGAGAAAGAGAGTGACCCTTTGATCCCTCAGCTTTTATACTGAGCATGAGGCAGATGGGATGGAATACCCTGTTGGTCAGTTTTGGGTCACCTGTCCTGTCCGCTCCTCCCCGCAGGTGTGACCCCTCTATGCTTTTCCGTTTCCGACCCTCCAACGGGGCAAGTAACAAAGTTGGCTGGCCTTGGTTGTTATAGCAACAAGTATAAGCAAGAGCCTCTCTGCATACCGTTCCTTCGCATCAACTGTAAACATGGGTCTTATCACTCTGAGAGTGAACAGTTTCTGCACAACATGCCGTTAATTTCAGCAGTTAGAAGAGGCCTAACTATAAAGTAAAGCCACTGAACAAAATTGGTCCCGTTTTACCTCAAACCAGGACAGTTAGCAAGAAGAAAATCTAGCCTGGCAACTAAGAGACTGCAGTGCAGTAGAACAGATCTCCTCGCATTAGAAGTGTTTTGATGGTCACACCTTTATTCCACATTGTAAGGACAGAGATGAAGCCTTACTTCCAGAACTCTCCAAACATGTTGACACCATACTGTTGACCTGACAATTCATTTCAAGCCAATCTAGTATCACACAAATCCAAAGTCTTCAACTGTGTAACATTTTGGAAGTTATCTTCCACTACCTCTGTGACATTTTCACAACTGTCTGAGAGCACAAATTGGGTTTCTGAGTACAAAAATGAACGAGACAGGACTTGAGAACTGCCTTACAGAATCAGCAGATCCCACTACTCAGTGACGGAGCAACCTACTTCATCAGCAGAACTGATACATCCTGGTTGCTTACAGATTCCCTGTACATTGTTACTGGAAGAGCCTCATTCTTCCTCTTTGGCTCACAAAAACAGTATTTTGTCTTTTCTGTGGAGTATTCACAGTTTCATGCCTCGGCCCCAGCTCCCTCCCATTTTAATTAGGCTCGCTGGTACAATACCTCTGGATACTTTCCACCTCCCAAAGGCCACGCTGCAAATTATCTTTTCCAGTCCCCGTTCCTCTTCTAATTGAGGAACAGAAGAAGAAAGAGGACCTGCAGAATAGGCAACACATGATATTGCTGACGTGCCATGATGGTTAGCCTGCTGGCTGGTACTCTCAGCTGCCAGGGCAGCCAAAGAGGGGAAAAAAGGCTGAACTCTTAATTCCTTTCCCTTTCACCTCTTCCCAACATCAACTTTCATATAAACCTTTTAAAACATAATGCTGAAACCACTGCCCCTCCATCAAAGCTGACTGATACTGCCCAATAACTTAAAGAGATATCAGAGCAGTAGATTAACAGAAAGACATACGACAACAATCATAAACTTTGACCTCTCAGCAAACACGGCTAACCAAGGTTACTGTTCCATATTATCAGCACCCAAAGAGCTTTCCAGAGGGGCCTTCCTTCCAGGGGAAAAAAGAAAATAAATCAGTAACATACAACAAAATCACAGCCATTATCTTTCTTTTTTTAGACACTTTGATAATTTCTCTGGCTCTGAAGTACAGGACAAGGAATGTTCTGCTGCTTGCAAGAAAACAAATTTGCATGGCGTTTCCTGCATGTCTGCTTTTGAAGTGGAAGACTAACTGCTCTATCGCTTCTGAAGACTGGCCAGTATTGCAATTCAGAACGAGTATCCTCAATGTAATTAGTGAGTAACTAGGTCAGACTTTACAACTGAAAACGTGAGCTTAGACTAAGTAAAAGATCTCTTCCAGCCATTTAATAAGAACCTGAAAGCTGGCCCTTTGCCAAAGGACAAGTGTGAAATCAGGTTACTATCTGATAGACTCTCAGTAAGACATATCACAAGCTTCTGATGACTGACACCCAGAAGGCTGGGCAGAATGAAAGACACTTTGCTTGCCTTCTAAGAATTTGCTTTCACTAATTTTAACTATAAGTCATAAATTCCCATTCCCCTTTTCACTACTAGCAACTCAGTTACCATACTGAGCCTAAATGTGCCCTACAGGTAACAAGATCTACGAAATAATACTCCGTGAACCAAATGTTTATTGCTTGACAGAAGCAATACTCTCTTAAAAATGTGGTCAACTGGTTCAAAAGAGACAGAAAGCCTTATTTTGATTTGCAAAGTAATTCTATATCCTGCCTGATCTTGACCAAGACTTCTCATCATCCCTGCAAAATAGTAAAAGTTTTTTTATTGGGGTGTTGCAAGTTTAGCATTTGTAAAGAATAGAACAAATAATTATATTCAGCTTTTGGAGAGGGATTTTGATACTCGGTGTTTGCATTGTACGCCCAGAAAAAGGGCTTTTGATAGTCTCTCTCAGGTACTGCATAGGTAGTCAATCATCTGATTTTAGCAAACAAGGTTCTGAAGAAGACAAAAGCAAATTTTTAAATATTTTATTAATCAAACAAATTAATAAAATGTAAATAGAAAAAAAATCAAGCCAGTGTTATACTCTACGAATTGGCCTTAAAAGACATTCAAAACAATGAATTGACCAATGAATTTCTTATTTACAGTTCAGAAAAATATCTTCTGGTGACACAAATGCTCTAAAGGTCTGGAAGGATCACTTACTCCCTGCCATCTGCATTTGAGAAACCCTTTCAAAGACTGCATTGAACTCAGGACCGGATGTAAGAGTGGAGAGAGCAGGTCGCTGCGTAGGGAGGTAGGGGCAAAAAGCAATTGCTTTTTCCCACACAGGAGGTGTTGTTCAGTATAAAGTGCAGATACTCCAAAACATATTTTTTACTACAGCTCATGATTTTTTTCTTTTTTATGATCTTAATACCATTTTGCACAGTATGTTTATACATTTGCAATAATGAAAGAAAAGCTTTTAAAGGAATGAATCTGGTTGTAACAAACAAGCATCGGTGAAGGTGTCGTTAGTGTCTCTCCAGATCTGTAATCAAATTTGAGTATCTCTTTCTAAGCTACTACTTTGGATTGCTCTGTGTAGACAGTACTCCATTTCAGCTACCAATGTTAACTATTATCAGTTGGCTATCACAGGTGCCAGTGTACAGCTTTCATGGATTCTTCTGCTCTGTCTTCGCAGTTATCTGCAGTGTATGAAACGGGGATAAAACTGCTTCATTCATCCTTTTAGCACCAGGAGTATCTACAGTAACTGTACTAGCTAAAAGTTTAAAAAATAAGAAATCCCAGCATATAAACAGGAAAATGTATAACAAAAAGGAACAGAGACTGTTGAGCTGCTGCTAAGCTGACAGGATAGAGAACCTGTAGTACAGAGATGACCAAAATTAATGATTTGGGTACGGTGCGGCAAAATCAGCACACTTGGCTTTGCTGTGTGCTTTAGATTTGTGTATTTCAAACTAGTACTTTGTGACTCCCTAGCCGAGAATTTTTTCCCATAAGCCTTTGTGGGGCTTTTTGCTCTGTTTTTTTAATAGGAAAAAAGCATGAAAATAGAGACTTTTTCCCTTCTGTAACAATAATGCTATGGAGTTACCTCCATTAAAGATTCAGCATTACCTGGTAACCTTACTGTGACATTTCTATCTTCCTTCTCAGGCAATGCAACAAGAATTTCAGGTGCCAGCACAGATTCTCATTAAATTTAGCAGTGTTTAGCTGAAAGCAATACCAAAGATAAGCTAGATTCAGTGTGCTAAAAAAAAGAAAGAGAGATGCCTTAAAGGTATCATTACTTCACAAATACTTCAGATTATTTCAATCTTCTGTTCTAGTTTGGAAAAGTCAGATGACATTTATACCAACTGGAAATGTCTCTGAGACTTCTGCTCTCATTCGAGAAAATAAAGGTGGATATACTATCTTCTCATTAGCATCCTCTTTTGTGTCCCACATCTCAGAGGGAGATCTCTTCCAAAACTTTGCTTGTATAGTCACCATTTATAACTCAGTCACATCATGTCCAGCTGCAAATAGAAGAAAAAGATTTGGAAGAACAGCATTGAATTCAAGGTATTTCTTACATGTGTTTAGTGCTTAGAAAACAGAGCAAATCTGGAAATCATTATCATGTAACATAAATGGACTGCACAGAACTTAATACTAAGCTGCTATAAAGTACAAAAACAAATCTAAAAATCTCATCTTCCAATAATCATATGTGCAATTTATGGATTTTAAAAAAGTACAGTCCAAAAGTAGAAATCTGCCTGCTATTGAAGCTTCTTTAAAACTGTCTACACCATCAGCTTAAGCCTTGGAGACAGATTTGTAATGACTCAGCCTGTAAAGAATGGCTAAAATATTTATTAAAAAACCCTCTTGAAATCCTTGAATTTCAGCAAGCCTGTATAGAGAAGGTTAATTGAGAAGATTAAAACATCTTTTTAAAAATGATTTTCAGTTTTCAACCCACATAAATAGCTGTTCTAGATCTACAAGCCTTGTTAAATGCTATTATAGTAAATTATAACAACTGCTATCAAATGAGCAGCCTTACTGGCTCTTTGAAACACACTAGAGGACACGTTTAACCTATGTAAACACCCATGTTACTACATAACATAGTATTTGCCACCAAGAAATTACACACCTGGTTATGTTTTACAATAGCAAATAAGTACTTCATGTGGCTCTTTTCTGACTCAATTCCTTAGGTGTTTTCTAAGTCATGCACTCTAATCTACTGCTTTAAGAAGCACTCTCCCTCTCTCTCTCTCTCTCACTGCACCTTTCAGTTAGTTTAATTCTAAAGGCACATCATGTCTTTACAGTACTCACCAAATCATCAACATCACCACCTTCATCTGTGGGAGGCAGAGTTTCATTTTTCTTTTCTTTTGGACCCAAGAACTGAAAATACAAATGTATTTATATGATCCTGACACAACTCAGACCCTTAATGTTAAACTAACAGAATGTCTCCTTTGCATATCAAAACAAATCCACCTGTAACTAAAAATTATGAAGGAAGTTTGTTCTGGTTTCCACGCTCCAAAATCATGTTAAACTACAGGAAATTTCATAAGGTTTGCTTTTAAAGGATTTATGGTGAACTGTGTTGAAAAACAGACAAAAGGATATGGTTCTTCAGACAACATATGGTTAAGCTGTAGAACACCCTGTAATAAGGATGCTGCAAATATTAGTCCCTAGTCTCACAGGGAGATGGGGAAAGTTGATAGAAGAGAAATCCTTTGAAGTCTACTAAGTCCACGGAAACAACCTCAAGCACGGGAAGTACTTCAGCCATCAGTGCCTGGAGCCTGGAACTCTACACTTTTCCCCACCCATCTGTTATTGTTCACTGTCAAACACAGGATTACGGGCTAGATGGAAATTGTGTCCATTACAGTATGACCACATTTATGTTCTTAAAAAAGAAAATTTTAAAAGTAATATTGTGTATAGCCACAAAATGCTAAAGGACAGCAAATGCCCCCCATTGACATACGTTAGCTGACCAACGGCTTGTTTAGCAAAGTTCTTAAGTATGACATAGTAGTTCTATGTGGAACTTTCAAGTTTCCCATTTAATTCAATTAACATTTAACAAATGAACAAAGACATGAATTCAGAAAAAAACCCCTCAAACACACAAGATGGTTAGAATGCCAGTCTTTAAAAATAGAAAATTCATTATGTAAAATTCTATTGCCATAGCTGCTGATACAACTCACCATATGCCCTTCACTTAAGGCATGGCATCCATAAACAGAAGATAAAGGTAAGTTGCTCAGATACTATAACAACTGAAATGAAACATACAGACAATATCTGGAGTACAACCACCTCTGCATTATTTTTCTCTTAGCCTAACATAGTGAAAAAAATAATAATTTAGCTAGAATGGTAGGAACAAATACAAATACTTGACTCTTACCTAAAAACTATCCAGTTGTCTACAAGTTTTAGTTACTGTCTCTTTACCAATATCCTTACTATAAAATAATAAATTCTCTTTTTCTTAATAAAATCCCCAGAACAAGTATACAGAGCCGGGCACAATGCCGCCCCAGATAAAGAGATGGATGCAAAAGCTGGGGAGAAAGAAAAGCCACATTCCATGACTTTGAGTTCCATCATCCTTAATTCAGAAACTACTTTGCTATAGCTCTAGATGATGAAAGAGAACACCTACTTAGAAAATAACCACATTAAACAGGCTATAAATACCTCTTTAGAGTTTAGGTAACTCTTTTGTGCAAACAGCTGGCTCCTGAAAGCAAGCTACTGTTTACCTGAGGACTTTCAACTATAACAGCCATGGAGGTGGTGGAAAAGGTCATGGGATCCCTATCAGAGCACTACCAGTCTCTACGACAATATACTTGTACAGTAAAAAGGTTAAATATTACTTTACATAAATAAAATATTCTGAGCCTTCTCTAGAGCAATAGTGACAGCTTTAGACAAGTGGTAAAACACTCAGAAATTACCTGCTGCATCCCATTTGTGGGAAAGTATTGGATATCATATCCACTAGGATGAAAAGCAAGTACATTGCTTTTGGTTAACACCAAAGACAGAAGATGCAGACAACCTCTGCCTAGTTGTCTGACTACCCAAAGGTCAGACCTTTCCTACATCCTAAACAGCAACACCCAAGAGGAACGTAGAAAGCTTACTCCACAGACAACACTCATGTTTTAACATGCTGACTTCAACTTATCATACAGATTTTGTAGCTGCAAAAAAAAATTGAGAAGGTGACAGGGCCAGAAGGAATTAGAATTTCAAGATGCCGTATGTCTGTGTATCTTTTTTGCTGGAAAAGTTCTCAATCTAGTAGTAATATAAAGCACATACTATGAAACTAAAAGCTAATGACATTGTCAGCTCTGCAAGGCTTTTTGTGCCAGATCAAATTTCATTTTACACAGTTAATTAAGAGTCAAATGGTATTTCTGAAAGTAGCACATTTTTCAAAGTTTTCAAAATTAGCTTTCCTACACTAAATTAGGTAAAGAAAGCTAAAAGCTAAAGAAATGTATGATGAAGATTTGTAATAAATTAAAACTTGAAGCTTCCATCAAATACTGAACATCCAAAGTTGACATTTTTTTAAAAATCCTGTTTTACATCTATGCAAAAGCAAATTACATATAATAGCTGTGCTGAAATCCATTATCTTCCCCAAAGCAACCAGAAAAAGCACTTGACATTTCTGCTCTTTTAACCTATCATCCTCATGCTGTAAAACAAGTATCTCCACTATTACAGGGGAATAAAAAAAACCCTACCTAAACCCATTTTTCTCAGCAACAGGAAAATATGCATGGATAACCTAGCTCAACCAAAAAGAAATAGAAAATTTTTGCGCGTTACCTCTCTAAAAAGCGGCCTTGTAAGTCTTCCTTTCTCCTTCAAACAGCAACCCTATAAACCTGAAATCTTATATCCAAAACAGTCCTAAAACTATCAGCTAGCAATGTTCACATAAGAGAAAAGGCTTTTGTGTCACAGAGGACCACACTGACAGCCAATCCCTTGACCTACACGCTTGCATGTGACCTATTACAGAGGTGACGAAAACTTGCATCTTAGTCTATTGTGTGATATTTTAAAAGATCCAATATAACCCTTTAGTGAAGGGTATCACCTTCAGCATAGAAAACAAATGAACCATTTTTGCAATGGTCCACCTACTACAGACCTAGGAAAATGCTGGCTTCGTATCACACAGGAAACCTGTTGCAGGGTTTAACTGCACCAAGTACGACTACGATCAGTCCCATAACCTCGATAAAATTTTCTATCCCTCCAGATCTTAGTCCAAGAATATGCAGTCTTCCAGTTTCTTAAGTAAAATGTCATATAAACCCTTGACAGAAAATGGCAAATCAGTGTTCTGGTTTTGGATCTGGAGAGTGTGTGGGGAGATGGTGATCTAGTGAATAACTGGATTACCAACTGCCTAGTCAGCAAAGAGATGCAACCCATTTACTCTGAAAGTCAAGGTAACTGCCATGTTAGAGAACTGTGTTGCAGAGCTGATTTCATGCAGTCTCTCTTATTCCCCTATTTTAAAGGGAAGTTATGGCTGTTGTAGGATCTTCAATCAATCACAAAAGAATTTCCTGTATTGCAACACCTTGCTGACTGTAAGGTGATGTTAAACAGAAAAGTAATTTTGAAGTCAGTCCACAAATGCTTTGCTCCAGCTTCGCCTGGCAGCTGTAAATCTAGTCCTTGGTACTCTAAAATTTGTGCTGCATTCCTATGCAGGCACAGTATTTTTTAGCCACCACAAGCTCACAGTTAAAACAACAGTATGCTGTAAGGTCTTCAGGGGTAGCAGAGATTTCCTTAAGGAACAGTGGTTATTTCACACAGCATTAGCACATTTTGAGCATCAATGGCAGTTTCAGACTATAAAGTTAAGTTCTCAAGAAACATACTGTCTTAGGAAGTTTCCAAGTAAATTCATAGCATTTGGAATATGTAACAAAAACTGACACCCTTTAAGACCACCACTGGGGAAAAAGGTTGCTCTATACAATTACGTGTGATAAGAAACAGCCAGTAGGTCCTTCATGTCTAGAAAAAACCATTATATTCTGTCATTTGTACTCTGCACATCTGCTTAGCTTTCTGGACTCTTAGTTTGTTAGCTTTTCATTTTCATGACATTTCTGTGCCTTCTTCACCTTGAGGTAAATTGTTACAGATGAAAAAAGTAGTTTCTAAAATACAACCTTTTACCCATTCATTAATTCACTCATGGAGAACCTACTTCTACCCCCTTCTGGTTATTGCTAATGTAAGGCCTGGAAGTTGTGCAAAGCAGCGTGGCATCTTTTAGAAAAGCTGCTTCTCTGCAAAGTACTTAGTGATTTTAGCCACAGGTTTACCTTCAGGGGTCTGTAACACAAGGACCTTCTTTCTCCTAAACTATTTAAAAACCTAGCTAGCAGCTTGATACAAGAATGCCCGCCTTACACTTGCCACACAATTTTTTGAGAGAATCCTGCTTTCTTTCAAACAGAAGGCACCATTCTGCCTGTTAGAATTTGCTCCTTTGTAACTGTGATATCCTTCAGTCATCACTGCAGTTACTGAAGTGTTATATTTCTGTAGAAAGAATACCTGCAAATACTCCAAAACTTGTTTCCAAAAGGATGTAATATGATCACCAATAATAATACTGGCATCATCTATGATGTCCATCAATCCACAAGAGCTGCATAAAGTGGAAAATACTGATATCGTTACACATATGGTGAAAACTAGCCAAACAACTTTATATTGCTAGAGTTCACAATGCCTTTAGACAAAAAAGTATCCTGATTTTTGAACTCACGATAACAATGAAATGAATGTTCTTTCTATGAAGTTCAAATAGCAATCTTGCATATATAGAAATAGTCTATCGCTGTTCTACTACACCGAGTTCCTGAAGTTCCTATTCTTTGTAGAACATATTTTCAGATAATGATGTCAATACATGCTACTTTCTAAAGACCAATTAAAGCAAATGCTGTGGTACATGCCAAGGGGTCATTTTTGCTCTGAATTGGGGCAATTTCAATTGTGTGGCAAAAGGACACTCTTCTTCCTTCATATGAATCCTATTTCATTCACCTAAAGATTTATCCACATAAGAAAGAATCTTCTGTTCCACAGCACGGGTTCTAAACAAACAGATGCTCGTTAAAAAAATGATACCTTTTCAGCCTCTTCACTAGTCACCAAACTTCCCTCTGCTTCATCTTTAGTGATCAAAGAAATTCTGTCTAAAAAAAATAACAGATATAAAAATATCATTAGAAGGCTTCCCAAAAACGCACTTAATGTTAGAAATGAAAAAAGTCTTCCAACTTCTGAATGTGTCATCAGCAGCAGCAAAAATAAAAAAATACTGCTCAAAGGAAAATGTGACTTACACAAATGAGTCAACTATGATATAAAAATAAATTAATGAGCATATTCATAAGCTGGTGGAAGTATCCATTTAGGAAACTGCTAATATTATGACAATCAAACTAATGAGACACTGAAATCATAGATCACAGATGAAATGCTGAAAATCTATCAGAAATTACACTTTTAGTCATTCACAGCATGCTCTTCAGTCCTTAATAGCCTTAGAAAAGTTAACTCCTAACATACAAAGACTTACACTGTGATTACCTACAGTCTGACTACCAAAGTGCTGCTCCTGCCCCTACTTTGCTCCTTGTTTGTGCCAGCACGACCATCCTGTGCATTGACCCCCCCCCCCAAAAAAAATAAAATCTCAACTGCTTTTTACCCTAATAGTTTTTCCAGTCTAGCTCATCGCTTGGCTACACGAATGCTTGTGCCTGAATAGAGCAGCTGTGGGTGTGAGAGCAAAGAACAGCAGATTCATAAAGGTTTCAACAGCAGCACAAGTGTAATGCCACCTTAATGTGCCCATAGAACTACGTGGCAGGGTTTCATTAAGAAAGTGAACTTGTCAAACAGATCTGCCTTGCTCCTGAGCCACTAACTCGTTAGAATCACAGAACCATAGAATTGTTTAGGTTGGAAAAGACTTTTAAGATCAAGTCCAACCGTTAACGTAGCACTGCCAAGTCCACCAATTAACTCACATCTATCCTCTTTTGGTGATTGCAGTCACTCATGACAAGGCTCACATTTGGTAGAAAAGAGGGGATGGGTCATGTGGCAAGAAGCAGGGAAAACAGGACTTCTGCTTTTGGTAGCAACAAGCGACAAGCAATTTCAGCTAGTTAGTGACAGCAGCTAGATTATGCATAAAGTACCATGATTTTATCATCTTCTCACAAGAAGATAATCTATTTTGTATGAAAATATCATCTCTGTATTTGTAACTTTTTTTCTCAAAAATATACTTGTTTATTAAAAACTCTGGTTTGTACCAGCTAAAAATTATTAAAACAGTATTCCAGCATGGCTTTGGAAGATTCAGGTTTCCTACTTTCAAAGTTTATTGTGTATTTTTGGGTTTTGGTGGGTGGTTTGTTTTTTTTTTTCCCCCAAATTTCTGCAGAGAAGGTCCCCTACAATACTACTGAATATACTATTCTTTCAGTGTTGTCTTGTGCTGGTTTTGGGTTGCTAAACAAATTCCTATCTTGTATTTTGAAAAAGTTGGACAAAGCAGACACTACAGAGTATTGGGAGTTCATCACTTTGAAAGGTGCTATACAAAAGCATATCATTGCATTTTATAGCATGCACCCTTAACAGACAGAGTTGGGCATTTAATAGATTTTCTTAGCACTGGTTCCAATTAAAAACAAGAGTATGATGTAAAAGATTTTTTTTAGTCCACCATGTTTCATATTTGTGAAAGTGTTCCTTTATTTATCACTTGCGTAGTCTCTGAATGTCTTCTGGAATTGCACTGCCTTGTATCTCCCAGTTTAATCATAGGCAGGTGTCATATTACCACGTATTCTGTCCTTCAGGTTGCTTAAACACAAAATGATCAGTGACATATTTCAATGCTATCTATGCCTTTTTTGAAGCTTAATTTGGAAGACTCTTTTTATATCTCTGCTGCATGAGTTTCTTCCATTTATTTTGAAATTCAGCTGAAATTGTATCTTCTTCTCCGTACTCTGTAACATTTAATTTGTCTCTCTTCTTCCACAACTAATTTACCATTTCAGCAAGACTTGGCAAGGCATTATGGATATTGCTGATCTGAAACTATTAGTGCAAAAAAGGAAGTTGCAACGTGAAAGATTTTTTTAATTTTTTTTTAAACAGGCTGCAGGAATGAACTATATCAAAATGCTGCTCTGGGGTTAGTTTAAGTGTCCTATTGCTAACAAATTTTTCTCTTACATAATGGATAATACAACTAGAAATACTTCCCCCCCCACCCCGGTTCCCAAATGCCATCCTACCTTGTATAATGATCTCCCAGAAATCGGCTAAGGCTTTATCTTCCATCTTTGATTTCAGGGCCTGCAGAAAATCATTAAAGCACTGCACCTTGGACAGCTGAAAAAAATAACAGCAATGATAACAGAGAAATATTAAAGTAGCTTACTAAAGAGCACTGCAAACTTAATTCTTCATGAAGTCATCTAACATGGTGAACACAAAAGTCAGTACAGATTTTGGTTTTTATCTGTACTAAAGCCAAGAGTTCTAAGGGAAGGCGAGCCACAGAAACTGCCTTTCAGAAAGCTAGAAAGAATTCCTTGTAACTAGCTTTATTTAAGAAGAAATTTGTAGGATTTTTTTTTTT
>VYXH01010143.1:16590-61641 GCA_013397275.1 Burhinus bistriatus | reverse complement strand
TTTTTTTTTTTTTTTACAAGCATCAGGTCACAGGCCTTGTGTTTTTATGTTTAAAAGAAAACAACCAACAGCACATAGTACCAGAGAAGCTAGTCCCCATTCCAGTAAGAATAAACAAACATAAAATGCAAAAATATTTCTAAACTTTCAAACAGCATAAGAGATTTTAATCTACGAATCAATTCTTTTTGCTGTAGCAAGAAATTATCAAGTTTCTAATACAGAAAATAGGCCCGTCTTCTTTAATTTGAAAGATATGAGAGTTTTCACATATTAACATTACCTTAATGGCCTCCTCTCTGAAAACTCTGATACAATTGATCCCTTTCATGTAGTATTGTGAACCTTTATTTTCCAGGAACTGATCAATGCGGTTTATCAACTGCTGACTTACTGAAAGACAAAGAGAAATAAATAAACCAAAGAATGCACACTTTCATGGAAAAAAAAATATTTTTCCTTTACATCTCTCTTTTTCTATTCCACAGGCATCAAAAGAGTTAGTCATACCCATACCACCTCAAGCTATTCAAGTTGATAATTGTTACCTAAGCTACTGACAATTACTTCAGCCTCTCTGGAAAAGCTAGATACACAAGGGAGAAACCCAAGCCTGGCCAAGGCAAAAGTCTCTTCCTGAAAGCCAAGAAAAAAAGCACTGGCCTAGCTTCTTTGATAGAAAGTAAAACCAGAACATTTTGGATCCTAAAGCTGAGGGAGGTTATGTTCTACAACATAAAGCATATCCCTAAGCATCCTTTGAAATACATGCATATTTCAATAAAAGCGTTAAATTTACAGTGAAGGTGTAATAATGTCAAAACAACAGCTGTAAGGTGATCGGAGTTAAAAGACTACTCTGTTGTTATTGACATTAGAATACATCTTGTCTCTCTACAGGTAGTTTGATGATTTTTCATGGGGGCAATGCTGTTTATGATTATGGAGATATTATAAACTGTGCATGCCTGACAGAGAGAAGCAGAGGCAAACAATGAGACTTGTACCAATAAGAAGGGGAACACTACTTTCATTCTCACTGTTGAGCTCCTAAAATGTAGGTAGCTGTAAAACACTGCAAACATGACAACTGAAAATGTCACCATGAGCTCTGCAAGCCCAACTAAATTCTGCTGGATTTTAGTCCTTTATTTTCTTCATTTTTAATTACAGCTGAGGAACTGTCCAATTTTACCCTCTGGCAGACACCTCAGCCTGGGAAAAGACGAGGGTGAAGAGCATACAACAGCGATCTATAAACTCAGAAGCACTGTGAAAAGATGAATTGGGAGTGATAGTCCACTGCCACTCTCAAAGCAAGAGCAAAGAGTTGGCTTAAGAACAAACAAAAAAAAGTACCTCTTCAAACAAAACCAGTTAACCTCTTTACACCAAGATGCTGTGGGATGCCAGAAGTTTTAACAACTAAAAAAAAACCCCACCCTTGAACAAATTCTTAGAATTCTTACAAGAGGAACTCTATCAAGAGAGATTGAGGAAGAAAATGCAGGAAAGCTTTCTGGACAAGTCAGAGCATCTGCCTGTCCTGTTCTTGTACTGTTAAAGACAGGTTACTGGATTACCTTCAGCCTGACCCATAGCCCTTCTGATGTTCAGAAATTATGGGCATATATGTTACTGCAACTATTTCAGCCATGGAAACATCAACACAGAAAATCATCTGCCAGACTGATGGAAGANCTACAACTACCTGAAACGAGGCTGCAGTGAGGTGACGGTCGGTCTCTTCTCCCAAGGAGACATAGGACAAGAGGAAATGGCCTCAAATTGTGCCAGGGGAGGTTATCAAACATCGGAACAGGCTGCCCAGGGAAGTGGTGGAATCACCATCCCTGGCGGTATTTAAAAGACAGGTAGACATGGTGCTGAGGGACATGGTTTAGTGGTGGTTTTGCAAGTGTTCGTTTATGGTTGTACTCGATGTTCTTAAAGGTCTCCTCCAACCTAGGTGATTCTATGATTCTAACAGACATGGATAAGTAAACACACCAAGAAGGAGACATCATTTCAAAACTGTATTCCACTCTGCTCACTGTAAGCATACACAGCACTGTTAGAATTATGTTCTATAAAATGCCTAATTGAACTGAATCTGAAGGACAGCAGCTCTGAAAAGAGTGAAACAAGACATGTTTGACATTCTCCCACTGGCTTTTGACTCTACAGTTTCTAGAAAAGGAGGTGGATAATGGTTCTGTCCAACAGCAGCTATCACACAAGAAAGTGTCCTAAAGTGTCTACTGCTCCAGAGGTGATCAGCTCACTCTTTTTATCTATTTTACTAGTAGCTGACAAACTAAATTGAAGTCTCACTACTTAAGCTCCCCAAGTTAAGTCAGTCCATTTTTTTCATGGTTAACGATTTTCCCATTAAATGTTCTAATTTCTTATGAATTGCACTAATAAAAGCAAGTCCTGCTGGTGTTTTCAATGGTGGTGCTGTTTTTTTTAAACGCTGCCTTTTTCATTGATGTGTTAAATTAAAACCCCAGGCACTACGAGGGTGCAATAAAAGTCTTTATTGTCAGAATGATTCCAGCATACTGTTTGAAATTATCAGACACTCTACTTCTTCTTTTGCATTTAATTTTTTTTAAATCCTTTTCCATTTGATTGCACTGGCAGGCATCAGAAGAAAAAACCTTTTCTTGCTACTGACTGTGAGCTGCCTCCTTTTGAAATCTGTTGTAAGGAACCAAAAAAACCCTACAATGTTTTACTAGGCCCTGAAAAACCATAATATATGCAGGAAACAGGTTACGTGGCAACAATATTTTAAGTCAGATTCTTCTAACATCTTGAAACAGTCTGGCTAAAATTGGAACTGTCCATTGGGTCTCCCTTAAATGATAGGCCAACGACTGATGAATACTGTGTTCTGATTAGACTACCAAATAACTTCAGGGGGACAAAGACAATACCAGAGATGGCAGGTAAGGATTATAATTGGAAGTTCTCTGAAGTGGACTCTGTTCCTTCACACTTCTAGGACTGAGAAATTTGTTGATTTTGTGCTGCCTGTCGTCTGCCTTTCCATTAGCATGAATCTTTGGTTTTGGGTGCTGCAAAAAAATAAATCTCCCTCTTTTTGCAGAAAGGCATGTTCTGCATAAAGATGTCTGTCTAACTAAGCTGCAGCTGTAACTATTAGCATTAACTCTGATGTGTCCCAGACAAATCTCAGGCATTGGGGTTTTGTAGCACGGTCTTAGAGTTATAAACTGACAGCCTATTCAGGCCACTACTGTGTAATAACACTTTTTCTTCTCTCCCAACCTCCCTCATCCCCCCGACACGTTTAAGGAAGTGAACTACTGAAACTCTGTATCTTGCATGAACTGGAAATCCAGCACTCCTAATAAGCACCACGTTCTGCAGATCATGCCAAGAAATTTTAATCTTCTGCTTCCCTCTTCTACTGTACCTGATTGGTTAGATAACAAACACAGTGGTTAACAGCTGGAGAATTATAGATAAAAAAATATAAAATTAAAATAATCTTTGAATATAAGATCTTTTAGTTCTAACAAAATTTAATCCCTTCCCCACTGGCATTCAGATACATTCCCTACTCTCAAATACATTCACCAGTGCTGTTATTTCTTGTAAAATATGCCACGAACAATTACATTCACTTGTGATCCCTGAATAGTTACAGTACAAGAGTGTAGTTATATTTTCATGTTGTTCACTTGAATCCTTGGTCTTGATTACTATGCCAACCAGATTACAGCATAATAATAGATAAGGCTGTATTATAGTCCAAGTTCCAATTCCTTGGGGATTTCCCCTCCCCCCTAAAAAATTCATCAGGTTCAAAAAATAGCTCTTTCTGTAGACAAAAGACTACTGTTGTTACCAATCTTTTGATTTATCCACTGGTGGTGGTAATGACTTGTATTAATGGACCGTGCTTAAATAAGTCACTGAAAAATCAGCTAAACCACCTGATAATAAATTGTAAATTACTGCTCTGTAAGTATCATCTTTTTGTAACTGAAAAGAAGAAAGAGATTATAAACAGAAAACTGTCCTAACTTTTTAAGGACTTCCCGCATCTTTAAGTCAAGAAATAAGAATTTTAAGATCAAGAGACATTGAACTACTCCAGCGTCCTATGAGGTGCTGTTCAATTTTGAAATGGTCTCTCTAAATGGTCTGTGGGCATGGATGAGAATGATTTAGGCTGGATGTCTGAAGGGCATTTGGTCCAAATTCCTGCTCAAATGATGGTCGCTGTAGATCAGGTGGCTCAATGCTCCACTGACTTGAGTGCTGAGTAGCTCCAAAGATGGAGAGTCTTCAAGTCCTCTGGGGCCCTCTTTCCTTGCTTGACTACCATCATTGTGGCTTCCACCCCCCCCCTCCCATAACATCTAATCTAAATTCTGTTTGTTGCAACTCGGAGCTTTGGGTCTCACACGATTGCTAGGCCCTTCAAAGATAGATCTGGCTTCATCTTCTCTGTGAAGCAGACGTACAGGAAACTTCAAAGTGATTTTATATACTCAAGTATTTGGTTTGCAAATACTCTTCCAATGACGGAATTATTTTCATCAAACCAGTCATTGCATTTGGCCTACCTAGCAGTAGAGTATGAATAGTCTCCAAAATACACAAAAACATCCTGTAAGATAAAAATGCAGACTAACTGCAAAGACATATGCCAACAAAAAGTGAAAGTAAATACTAGGTTTTTTAAAAAATTATCTTAAGGTCTAGAAAGGTAGTTAACTATATACATTTCTACAGAAAATCTTGCATTAAAATATCATCCTTGTTGCAACCGTCTAATAAATTCGCACTGCAAATCTCTTACACACACTTCTTTTATGCATACAAAGAATGCAGTGCAAAACCAGTGTTTTATATTTTACTTAAGGAGCTATCTATATGCCATGGCAAAAGTGTGACACCTCAGGCACAACAGAATATTTGCTGAAATCTACATGTGCAATTACTGACTCTTTTCTTTTCCTAGAAATGCCTAGGAATAAAAATATTAACAAACTTGCTCTAAATATAAAAATGAGCATTTGGTACAATTTGTCTCTGGACATCTTATGTCCATAAAGTGTACAGTTGTCATTGCAGATTTCTCTCTTCACTGACAATCAGTAAAATAAAAAAAAGCTCTTTCAATACAGGACCTCAGACAACAAGTTCTCAGATAGGAGTCCTGTAAGATGCAATGAAATCTGGCCTATAAACTTGCACAGAAAATTTACAAACCAAAGAAAATACTATGCATGTGTCAGTATCTTTTTTACCCCCTGTTAAGCCATCCTGTCTTCTACAGAAGCATATGAAAATACAACACCCCATATCAGACACCTTCTGCTCTCCAGAAATGCAGACATGGACGGAAACCTGTACACAGTCAAACAGGATGAACTGGTAGTCATGTGGCTACTCCTTTGGTATTACAAAGATGGCAAGCACTGACTGCATTTGAGAATCTTCTTTGCAGCCACAGCAATGAAGAAACTCATTGTATGCCCTTGGGAGTAATGATTAGATTCCACTCAGGCAAACTAATCTATTTTGTTTGCATTCATTGACAAAAATGTCAGAAGCTGTTATCAGAAGACTGCTCTTTGTGATGACTGTGCACTTGTAACCTGCTCGAAATAAGACCTGCATAAAATGACATCTCTCTGATCATGAATGCAAACAAGACAGCAAAGATATCTGGAGGGGAAACACAATATTAGTTACACGAGCAATCAACATTAACCAGTAAGTTAACACCTTCACACACAACTCATCACGTAAGCCGTAAGTGGGGTCCCTACTGTAATAAATGACACAGATGTCAATTAAATACAAAGTCGATTACTGTTTCAGGAATTGAGCTGCCAGTCTCAGAAAACCTATCCCTAAGGCCCTTGCCAATTTGAAACTCTTAGGTTTTCTAAAAAAATGTATTTACACATTAACGACCCAGTTCTTACTAACAGCGAATGCACCATTTCTCCTGCTCTGGTGTGTCATGGGACCCAGCATTCAGACATGGGACCCAGCATTCAGACATGGGCTAACTTGCACACAGGCTTCTATGAATGGCACAAACCCTGATCATCAAATCCCAGTGAGGCCACTGCAGGAGATGCATTGATACTCACTTTCAATGATAAATACACTGTCAGAACTTCCTACAAGCTGTTTTAAAAAAATTTCCCTTGCCATACTTTGGTCTTGATAAGTTTATAATTTTGGTGAGAGACTTACTGTGGACTGAAGATGATGTGTGCCATTAACCTGCAGCTTAATTAACAAGCTACTATACTGTCAGTATTTGAAGTACAACTCTTCCTATTGCTACAACTTCTCTAGCTACCAAAAAAATCCATCCCCATGCAAACAGTTGAAAGTCCTCTCTCCCTCTGTGGAGGGATCCTCTCGCTGTTTTGTGGGGAGGGGAAGAAAAAGGAATTACTGCCCTTTTTAAAAAGAGAATGTAGGCTCTATTCAGTTTGGAAGACTACACTGGATGCTCTTTTACACAAGAAACAAGCAAAACAGGATGCAACCCAATAGTTCTCCTGTCTGCATCCTGACACATGTAATTGTTGGGGTTTTTTTCCAATAAACTGTTTGAATGCCACAAATTATCCTTTCCTGCAAAGGCATTTTACATTTCACATGCTCTAGCAGAGGGAAAAAAAAAAATTCATCACTAAATATGATAGAAAATGATACTAAAAAAACCTCTCAGAACCACTGGATAGTTTTAAGGCAGAATTTACTATTTACATAACCAGAATGCAATACAGCAAGCCATTAAAAACATGCCTGTAACGTTTTATGTATTAAGCTACCTAAAAGGGTCTAAAGCAGAAAAAAGGATTATGCATAAGAAAAAAATAATACAAAAAGCATGTGTTTATTTATAGTGGTTTCTGTCTCTCCTGTAAATGGGTGACTGCACTACCTTCTGTCTAACTACACCTCATAATTACAGACCAGATCACACATAAAATAAAAGCAGATTGCTCAAAATTTCAGAAGCCATCCAAATGTGTACCACAGCTATGTCCAGCACAGCTACCAAGCGGACATCTTTAAGCACTCTTTAGTTAAACTGTCTTCAAAGGTAATCACTATACTTATTTCTGCCTTAAAGCTTTCTTACATGATAAAATTAATTACCATAACAAAGCAGCTGTTTCACATTTTCTGTATTCTAATATATCATACAATGCTTTTTTACTGCATCTTAATATATCTGAGATTTGAGAACACAATTCCAGATATTTTTTCAATAAACAATTTCTTCTGGATCCAATGCAAAACCCACGTAAAAAGCTGGCTAGCTGGCTCATAGGTCTGGAAATTCTGGAAAGAAATAGCTATGTAGACTTTAACAGACTGTATCACAAATCAATATACTACTCAACACCCTCCTCAAACTATGTCCAAAGGGACCACAGGCCTTGTTGAAATACCCAGCACCTCACTTCAGCACCTCTGCAAATCTTGTCCTTTGAAAAGGAATGCTACATTAGTGGCTATTCAGCAGATGAGGTTTCCCTTGCCACAACCTTCAAATCATCCTTTAAAAGAAAAAAGGACCCCATCCATCTTGTGCATTCTTTTTAGGGTATCTTTGGATTACAAATATCTCTGTATAGCTATTCCAGTAGGGAAATACTATACAGATGATATTTCCCGTGCATTTTCAGACTTAGGGCATGCAGGACAGTGGCTGACCTGTGCTTTGTATTCTTCCTCACCTCTGCATCAAAACCCTGTCTTGCTGTACACTGAGAATAGATTTCGTGCACATAGATCCTGATTTCATCTTTAAGAGTCACATACCACCTGCTTATTACACCCTAAATTCACCTGTGCTTTCTCTTGCTCCCAACAAGCAGTAAGAACTGATCTTTGCACGTACGGATTTAAATCCCAGGCATCAGATTCTTATTTCTTCATAGAACACAATAAGTAGGCAGCAGAAGATAGGTTTCTCACTCCGTGCACAGCCAACAGCTCTCCACTTCAAGCCAGAAAGATCCCATGATGCCAGATAGGTAGTCAGTCAGTACCAAGGGATCTTCTGTTAGAAACAACTGAGGAGTTGCTCAGATGCCTCAATGTAGCTGTCTAGTGCCATCTCACACAAACACAGGTATCTGAGACTTTCAAACGGGGAAGGCAAATACTGACATGGGAATTACGAGTGACAATTTTCTTTGCTGAGTGGCACTAGAAGCTAAGCACTGAACTCCAAAGCATCTCACACAGCATTAGAAACTTATGTTTAGACAAATGGATTGCATTTACTGAACCCTGAAGATGCTACTAAACACAATTAAATAGATAAAAGCCATTTACCGTCTTTGAAGTCAGCATTTTTCTGCCTCACCAGAATTCGGAAATCTTCTGCTGGGTTAACACTGCCAACCTACAAAAGGTCCAAAAATGATATAATCGTCTGCCAATATCCATTTCTTTATTCTTGCAAGGCAATAAGAATCTTTAAATTTCTGTTTATTTTAATATAGAAACAGAAGCTCTACAATTCTCTGCATGCAGACTCATAAAATGAAAGTCTTACAATGTGTGTTAACACGCAGTACTCCTAGCAAAGGTTAGTTATGACATGAGCAAGATGAACTTACTACACTGCACTCTTATAAGCCAACCATATTCTCTGGGGTTTAGAGGTCAGAGGTACAGTAACTCAGGCTATCTGCTAGTTCAGTTTTGCGACTTTCTGTAGCACAGACCTCTCACTAATTTTGACTGCTGCTTAATGAGGAATGGGAGCCTTCCAGGCATGTGGGTATAGAATCATTAGTTTGCCACTCCAATAGGAAGCTCAAAATTAGAAGCTTGCACTCAATTCATTTACCCTTTCTGGCTCAGTCTGACATCTTAAAGCTGAAGCTCTAAATGGGCATACCAGTGCAGAAACCTTACAAAGGAACTAAATCCAGGTCAAATATAAATAAACATCTACTGAAAAATGGATGCAATAACTTTAGGAAAAAAAATTACATTGCTTAATATTTCCTTTCAGGAATTAAAATTCTCCTGAGTTTATTTGAAAATGTTGCGCTTTGCTGTCAAAATAATTCTTCGATCTTTCAATAAGCTTACTTGGTCTTTTGGTGTTTCTTTTAAATCTGGCAATGTCACTTTTCAGGAAAAATCAGAAGTGTGTATTAGGAGTACAAAATATCTAAGTATTTTAATATTTTAAATATGTTTTAAAATCTCAGTCATGCATTTTAAAAACCAAACTTAAAGGATAGTTTGACAACAAGTGAAGCTATCTCAATTAATATTAAATCATCTTTTTTTCCTGTAATTTGAAATAAAAGAAGGCGCACAGTTATGATACAGGCTTCATCTACCCGTATACACAATATCTGGAATTAGCTTAAGACATTTAACCTATCATCAAGATGAAGCCAAATTTGTGATTTAGAACCCCAACTAATACAAAGAACAGCCTCTAAAATCTCAGCAATACCTTTGATTAAATATATAGATGCAACTTCTACGTTGCAGATGATATGAAAGAGAACAAGAACAAAATTCAAACACTGAACCCCAAATCTGAGATTCTGTTTTCTTCAGATCCTCAGGCTTGCCCTTTAGAGTTCTAGACATCAGGGGAGAATTTTGTCCTAAAATATCCAAGACTGATGGAAAGTTGTGCTAACATACACCTAAGGGCAGAGGAAGTTGTCTTTAAAATCTCTAGCTGAGAGTCTCAAATCTACAAGTAGAATATATTTCAGTCATGTTTCAGCTAGAAATCGTCCTTTTATCAGGAATTCTCTATATTCTCTATCATATACTTTTAATCTTCCCCTTTAATAATCAGACTTGTAAAAATATGCTTACAGAGGTGACATTGCCTTCAGCAAGTTTTATGATGCTAAAGCTACCTTCCTCATCTTCAATTTTTGGTTTCTTAGGTTTGGGTCCATCTTCACTGCTGCAAATGAGAAGGACAAAATGAATATAAACACTTAAAGTAAACTGTTCTGCCTACTAAGTAGGGAGTCAGTAAATTAATGAAATATACACTGAACACTGGACAAAACTTCATTATACAGCTGTTCCCAAATTAACACTAAACCGTGCCTCATTTTTCTCCACAGGCTGCACAAAGCAGACCATAGAAAGAGAGATCAAACTTTATCTTAGCATAAAGCAAAGGCACTGCTTGTTGAAGGTGTGAGATTATTCATGCCTACTTCAGGAGTCAATTTACTCATACACATCTTCTCCACCTAAATACGTAGTATCTCCAGTCACTTTATTTGGAACCTGTATATTGAGTTAACCTTGATAATTTACAGTACATGATTTACAGTATATACATTTGGTATTCTCACCAGATCTTCATAACACAAAATGGCAATGAAAGTTAACATTTCAGTAAGAAATTAATTTACTCTTCAAAAATTATCTGCTAGTTCCTGTCTTGGAGTTGATAGCTACTACAAATCTGCTTACACAGTGGTTTTGGAGTTTAAAATATTCTCCATCAACACAGGAGACCTTCATAAACCTCCACTTACAGGAGTCAAAACCTGCTAGACAAACCCCAATTACGTATGTAAGAACTCTCTTAGAACATTTTAAGTTACATCTTGAAATGCTTTCAAAAGACTATTTGTTATTTTTATAAAGCTAATTGTGATTTTAGGCTCCTTTCTAGTTTTGCCCTCACAGATAACATATATCAAGGTGCACATTCAAACAAGGAACTTAATTGTAACTTCTAACGTGCCAAACTTTAGAGCACATCTTGTCAACAGAAGAAAATCCAGCTAATCACAAAAGGGGAAGAAAATCAGACACTGTGTTCTGTGTCACTTAATGTGACAGGCTACTGACATGGAAGAATTGATTTCAGTTTAAGAATGACTGAAATCCACTCAGCAATCTAAACAGCAGTATTTGTGTTCAAGGAATCCCAAAACAAAGTAAGTTTTTCTTAAAAATTCTACTACTGAAGTGAAAAGAAGAAACTGCTTGATGACGTACGGACAAAGCCAGAGAACCTGGACTAGGTGCCACTTTTCATTCTACAAGGTTAGAACTGATTTTAAAAATTGCATTGCACATTACTGAAGCAATCAACTATCAGAAAGAACTTGTATAGTCTTCCTTTTTACTTTCTATAGCACGCTCCTCCCCTACTTTACCATCAGTGTCCATCCCACTTTGTTTCAGTAGTCTTCTCTGTCCTTTACTTAATTTTGTCACTACTGAAATTAAATCCCTACTCCTCAGCAACTCCTGTCATCCAACATAACCTTACTTATCACTCTAGGAGAAATGATGATTTTGGTTATGCCGCACAAGGATAGGATACTCTGCTTCATTCTCAACTCTGCTGACTTTCTGGCTGACTTTGAACAAGTTGCTTGATTGTTCTAGACAGCAGATATGCCTGTCTGTAAAATGGAGAAACTGATGCTTATCTAACATCAGTGAGTTTAGAACTTCTGCTTGAACCGAAATTCTTGTATATTGACATGGTTTGATGAAAGGTGCAAAGAACAATGAAAATTCTCTTCTAGAATCTTTTTCTCCAAAGGTGTTTTACACTCAATTGCAATGTCTTGAAATCTTTTTCCTCCTGCATTATTTTTACCGATTCAAAAGGCTTTGGGATTGGAGGAAGGAGGAGAACATAAATTATGATGCTGCATTTCACTCCCTAGGACCAAATCTATAGGTGTCATTAATCAGTGCAGTACAGAAGAAACTAATAAATCCATACCCATTTATACCAGCCAAGGGTCTGACATTTAGAATCTGTTACTGGTAATGTACCAATTAGCAGTATTTTTAAACTGTAATTCTTGTGTCCAATTGGAATCTCCCCATTACCCCTCATCTTTTCCATGTGACTCCTTGTAAAAAGGGAGTCTCCACTTTCTTTGTAGCCACCCTTTAAATGCTGGAATACAGTAATAAGGTCTCCCCTAAGCCTTCTTTTCTCAAGGGTGAACAAACCCAGTTCTCTCAGTCTTTCCTCATGTGGCAGGCTTCCCAGTCCTTTGATCATCTTTGCAGCCCTTCTCTGGACCCTCTCCAGCCTGTCCACATATTTTTTGTGTAGTGGGGACCAAAACTGAACATAGTATTCCAAGTGTGGCCCGACAAGCGCTGAGTAAACTAGGATGACGACTTCTTTATCTCTGCTGGTGATGCCCTTGTTGATGCAACCCATCATCCCGCTGGCTTGCTTTGCTGCTGCAGCACACTGTTTGCTCATAGGGAGCTTGTTGTCCACCAGGACCCTCAGGTCCCTTTCCACAGAGCTGCTCCCCAGCCATGTAGATCCCACTCTGTGCTGCACTCCTGGATTATGTTTTTGCAGGTGCAAGACCTTACACTTGTCCTTGAACTTCCTAAAGTTCTTGTTAGTCCACTCTTCCAGCCTATCCAGGTCTTCCTGCAGGGTGGCTCTCCCTTCCAAAGCATCCACTTGCCCACTCAGTTTGGTATCATCAGACTTCATTAGGGTACACACCCAGATCACTTATGAAGATATTAAACAGCATTGGGCCCAATATTGATCCCTGGGGGATCCCACTTGTGATAGGTTGCCAGTTTGAAAAAGAGCTATTTACCACCACCCTCTGGGTGCAGCCTGTCAGCCAGTTCCCCATCCACCGCACAGACCACTTGTCTAGACTAACGCATCAGTTTCTCTAGGAGGCAGCTGTGGGGAACTGTATCAAAAGCCTTTGAGAAATCCAGGTAGGCAATGTCCACTGCTCACCCCATATCAACCGAGCAGGTTACTTGTGATATGATGATAGGAGACACAAATCAGTTTTAGAAAACAAAAATAATGGTCAAGAGAGTTTCTAGCCAACTTTTTCAAAACACTTTAATGCAAGTTATCTAGATCTGATAGTTTTAATAAGTTAAATGTTATCTGGTGTTTAACATTTTCCTTAGTCACTGTTGCAGACTGATGTGCTTTTCTTTATCAAGTGATTTAATTATAGCACTCAGCTTTTTGCCACAGAACAAAAACATAAAGTTAATACTTCTGTTGTAGTACTGACAATACTACTGTTCCCATTCATTACTACAGCAACATTTTTTTTCATATTTTTAAATCCTATTACCATTCATTCTTCTTTGCATAGTTGAGTCTGTATCCTTTTGCCTCCCTTACAGATTTTTTTAAATCATTTTAACGCCTTACACCAATTTATATCTCTATTATTTTTATAGCTGCTTTCATCACCCCTCTAAAGGAAACCAGTTTTTAAACAAAATAGCTTTCCTTCTTGCTTGTCAAATTGATGCCTTTGGGGTGATATGCTTTTAAGCAACTACCAGTAACGGGTCACTGTTTTTTGTTTAAATTCTCTCCCTAGCTTGTTTGAACCCAAGTTTTGCCTTTTTTTTTTTTTTTTAACTGGTTCTATTTCTTTTAAATACACATATAAATGTATGTCTGCATAGACATACATTTATACACATATAAATGTATATCTGTATATATCTCAGAGAAACTGAGATACAGAGCAAGGACGAAAGGATTTAATCAGTATGAATTCACAGACACACTAAGGCAAGACAGGCACACAGAGCAACGAGCAAAATAAAAAGCAAGGTTTTTTTCCAGTCTGTATACAGAAATGTGGTCATTATACCACAGCAGTAATGTGAGAAGTCCTATGTCATGTCTTCCCAAAGATAACATGCTGAGGAGGCTCTAGCCAACCCAAGATAAAGGATATATGACAGCTCAGCTAAGCAAAGACTCAAAATGGCTCAAAGACGTTTTTCCTAGCGCTGAAAGGACTGAACTAAAAATGACAAAAAGAGGGAGAAGGAGCTAACTCCAACATCTCAGGGGACCCACTAGTTATATTACAGGCATTCAATAAATTAATCTCTAAGAAGC
Source organism: Burhinus bistriatus (assembly GCA_013397275.1). Classification (NCBI taxonomy): domain Eukaryota; kingdom Metazoa; phylum Chordata; class Aves; order Charadriiformes; family Burhinidae; genus Burhinus; species Burhinus bistriatus. Next base: position 47,714 of record VYXH01010143.1, on the reverse strand, counting down.
AGATTTTGTTTAAGTAAATTGACTTGGCTGGAGTGACAGTGCCAATGCAGTTGCAATTATGCATTTATTCTTCATATTTGCAGCACAAATAAAGTAAACACAGTATATGTAATAACAAAAAAAAATAATCTTAAAAACTGTTCAGACAACAGATCTTCCAGGAAGAGTCCATAACAGTTTGAGTTTTCAAGACATCACATCCACATTTATCGCACAGCAGCTAATAATGAAGCTGCTTTTCTTTTGATTTGGAATTCAAAATTAAAGCTACAGAACAACCTAAATCAAGCATGCTGAGAAGGAAGACTCATCTTTACAGCTAATTTAAAGCTCTGAAGCATTTATGCTAAACTAAATTAGACCCTCTGTTATTCTTGTTTGAACTATTTTATAACTACCAGTAGGACAAACTGTTTGACCAGGACACAGTAAGCAATGCAACAGGCTGCCCAGAGGGGATGCGCAGTCTCCATCCCTGGATGTTTTCAAGACCAGTCTGGATGAAGCCCTGAGTTACCTGTTTAGATCTCACAGATGACTGCTTTGAGCAGCAGGTTGAACAAGAAACCTTCTGAGGTCCCTTCCAACCTGATGGATTCTGGGATTCTGTGACAACAAATATAGACGTGAGGAAGCTACAGACTGGTTCCTGGTGTGTCTTGCCCTGTAATAGTAAGCCCACCACTACTGACAAAATACCCCAGATATACTGTGGTACCACAATATTCTCCACCCATCGGTATTTTTTCAGTGTGTAACTCATTGATCTTATGTTCAAAAGACTCTGAGCCTGCTTCATTCAGCAAAAACAATTTAAAGTTTAAAAAAAAAAGCTTCAAAAAAATCCATAATACATCTCCAACTTACATGTCTTTGAAGATGTCTTGAGCAGTCTTCTCTTCTTTTTTCTTGCCAACTTCCTTTAGGGGGAAAAGTGCTTTTACTTTTTCAAGAGGAGCCTGACACCTTTCTTTTACCACACAGGGCATCTCCAGCATCTCTAAAAGGTGCTGTTCAATTGGTGGCAATGGTTCATTGGGGTGAAAAGCCTTATGCTGCAAACACTGCAAGAAACAATTTGAGCAAAGAAAAACTTTTAGTTTATGTGCTTTTAGTATAATGCCTGTATGCCTGACATCTACGTGGAAAATCTGTTCCGTACTACAGAAACTAACTTCGTATTGCTGACAAATATTCCAGCTCACAAGTGGATTGAAAGTCATATGATCAGCTGTTTAAGGAGATTAATAATGATATTAAACAAGAATAGTGAAGCAGATCAGCGTTCCCACACTCACTGAAGTGAGTTCTATGAAAATTATTTGGAAAATCTCAGGAATGAAACAGCCACCTGCATCTGTTCAGCTTCTTAACTTTATTTTACCTTTAAAATGCAGTTCTCTTATAAAACAGTCACATGGCAGAGATTTCTATACATTACAAAATTAGGCAACGAGATATATACCCTAACCATGTATTCTAGTTATTGTCACAGTTTATTGTTCCTCAAAGAAAATATTTTTTCTTGGTCAATAAAACTCCGTATGCATACAAGAGAAATTTTCACCAGTTTAAGAGCAAATAGAAAGAGAGAAGTTAAAAGTGCACAGGTGAGGTACACAATATAGGTATGTTTGCAAATTAACTTTGAAAAGAGTGAGGGAATAAAGGGGCCTGACAGATGTACATCAAAGTTGGAAAAGACGGTAGGAGCTACAGAGGAGAAGGCTTTTTCACAAAAGTGTAAAGACAGTACACACAGTCAGGGAGCAAAGCAGAGATAGAGAGATGAGGTTAATGAGGCAGGCTACAGAAATTCCATTGAGAATTTTAAAAACAAAGTAGGTATATCTTAAACGTTGTGAAGTGTGGGATAGCAGCAGAGATGCACAGATACCAGTGCATGCACACACATACAGACATAAAAACATGTGATGTACATGGGAGAATAATTTTTCCAAGCCCATTGTACTGGGTGAATTAGACACAAGTGTGAAGGTAACTACTCAGTAAACCAGGAGCAGAGATTTGCTCCCCTGTTGGCTGTCAGACATGACATTAATTTAAAAAACAAAACCAAAGCAAACAAAAACCCCCCTATTCATGCTGAAAAACTGCCAATAAAGAAAATCTAGACCATATGCTACACATCAATACTGATGTGCTTTCATGCTGCCATTAAGATTCCAATCCACATTAGCGTATACTTTCAAAAGGAGGCCGTCATACAAGGTTACCGATTTGGAAACACTTGTAATGCTTTGAGGCACAATTATTTTGAAAGAGAGTAAAAATGTTTCTGGAAGCTGCAGTAATAGCTCTTGTGATACAAAAAAACAATATTAAAACAACATCAGGGGATTGAATTAAACTCAGAAAGCAAAAAACCTAAGTCTACTGTTGTCAATGTGTTTTTCAGGCTTTTGCATCTGGAAACTCTGTGTGTGCAGCTGCAAGAGCTGAGCAGGCTAAGTAGCACAACCTCCACTTGTTTCTGGTTTTAGAGTAGATAACGACCTCTGAAACCTGAGATGGCAGGTACCATCGAACCTCAGGTGCTAAATGGAGATGAAGTTGAAAAGACTTAACCTGAAGTTTCTAATCCCGAACAGTGCCTTTTAACCTTGCTTCCTCTTCTTTCTGTGCCCAGGAAGAACGACTCCTACCTTCACTGGCTAGAAGGCGACCGACACTACCACTGGCTTCCAACTTACTGTTCTATTCATGCATGTTGTCAGCAATGTACTAGCTCCTTCTCGCTCTTCCTAATTTCGTTACATTTCCAGCCTAGAGATGGAGCCAGCTTTCAGGAACGGGGTCATTCTAAGATACAGTACAATGAATGTAAGGAAGTGGGCTTTTCACATAATTAATTCTATGATAAGCAATGGCATAAATGCATGAATAGACAGGAACTTACTGCAAGAAAGCATCCTGCCTTGGTCCCCTCCACACAGTGTCCAGGAACACACTTTTATAAGAACATATTTTAGCATATCTGTAAATCCTACAGGAACCTGATAGTATTTAAAGCCTTAGAACATGGAAGACAGATTCAACTACCTAAAAGATAAGCATCTAGTCTATACCAGTCACCTACTCACTCTACGCAACCACAACTACCATGTACTTAGGATCTCCAAAACAAGAAGCATCAACTACTTTCCCAAGATTCTTTTTTCATGGATTATGGAATAGACTTGGCCAACTCAGCTTACACTAGGTAGCTAGCTTTAGGGTGGTTAAACATGTGTGAATCGAATTCCAACACAAGCATCTTAGAGTTCAGTTTACACCTAGTTTGTGATGATTTCAAAATGACCTTCCAACAAATCCACTACATTCAACCAAAGGTAAGTTTACTTGTTGCTGAAAGCCCTTACAGACTTCCGTGACCTACCTTCTGTCCCGCTGCTACTCTGCTTTTTCAAAGAACATCACTGTGCAATCCAACCACTTACAAACAAGCTCAGTCCTCTACGGTCACTTACATGTGGTCTAACAAAAGCCATTACAGGACATTTAGATGCAGACCCTGCAGCTGGATCCCATGAACTATGTCATGCTGCAGGCCACCATCCTCACAAACACTCCCCCCAGTTCAGTCTCGGTACAGAACAATCATTGTTGAGCAATTTGTTCATTTGGCTACCAAATAAAATGCACGATATTCCCCAAATGCCTTATGTGCTTCAATCCCTGTATTTAAGAGGAACAAATTAAATGATGTTGGAAGTCTGCCACCACAAAAGCTATGGAAGTTGGGTTAGACTTTTCTGGAAGCAAGGAATAAAACTTGAAACTCTGGATATAGGATATTCCTCATCTTCCACTCTAGCAAGCATTAGCAACTGCTTTCCATCCACTCTGTCATTTCCTGATGTTTACCACTACTTCCAGAGATATAATTTAGCTTGATGTTTCTGTTTAAATTCTGGCTCTTGTCACTTATTCCAAATATCTTCATGAGGCAACAGAGCAAGGAAATGAAGGGGGAGTTCATCCTTTCTTCAGAGTTATTTTTCCAAACCATCTACAGGTCCTGTTGAGCCCAATCAATTTACTGGCTACATTCAAAAGATGATGTATAATTTTTCTTCGTAGTTCTTAAGGAACCAACAGTGCCACTTGGTCTAAGAGCAAAATATTAAGAATCTGGAACACGTTTGCAGCAAAGGAGAGAACAATCTTTCTGTAACTTACACAGATTAATAGCAGTTTTGTAACCAAGACAAAAAAAATGGGGCTGTGTGCGGGCAAAAGAAAGCACTAAAAGGACTGGTAATTTAGGGGTTTATAAATAGCAAGCACGGTGGACAGAAACTGTATACTACCTAGTATATTGAAACAGTCAATAAATACTTTTTCCACCAGTAGCGTTCACCCTTACAAAATTCTATTATCTTCTAAAGAAATTGGTGAGTTACGCGGTTACTCTCTTCTAGCAGCACTTAACTGCTGGGACAACACCATCATACTGTTTCAGAAGACAAATGGCACACCTAATGAAACATCTCTTGTTGACAGGAAACATCCACTGATCCAAAAGAATGCAAAATTGTATCTAGCGATATAATAGAGAAAATTCTATCCATATTTGTTTTGTAATACGCAAGCTTTACAACCTTTCCTAAAATACGAGTCATGCAGAGGTCAATCCATTTTAAGCTCTTGCCCAGCAACAGCCGTCTACTGACCAAATCTTGCATTCAGTTGCACACTGTCTTGTCAATATGACTGGCAGAATTTGAAGGGAACACTGAGTTCTTCAGGTGTCAATCAGAGTAGGATTTGAAGACAGTGGGCTTACTTGTGTTTCTGAAACATACATACAACCTTCGGATCCTTTGCTTCTTTTGACAATACTGAGGGCAGCACAGCTTTTGGAAGCTAGTGTAAGTTTTCTTAGCTTAAAAAAGCATCTTCTTTGCATTTGTAAACTGAATTTTTTCTTTGGAATTTTTGAGACATGACGACCATGGTTGCTATAACACCATTTTTGGTCAATTTTCAGAGTGGAGTCACACAATATATCTCCATGGCTCTGTATACAATACAATTCTGCAGCTGCATAAATTGCATCATAATTTTCCTTATTTTTGAATTTGCTGTGTCATTTTTTTGAACACTTGAATTCCAATGTATAATTAAGTCTCTCATCCTAACAATTGCAATGAGAATCTTCAAGATATGAATGTAAATCAAGATGTAGACAGCTTGATACAATAACTGCAAGAAGCCTGAACTGTTCTGCTCACCCATAAAATGTGTCAGCTCAGACACCCAAATGGTACATTTTAAATGTCAACAATGTTAACCATTTACTACTGATCAGTTCAGCTCAGTCTGCTCTGTTCTGGAACCACTGTTAGGTGCAACAATGCACAGAAAAGTGACTCTGCTCAAGATTTGATGGGACACAGAGTGAGGAGCGAAAGGGATCCCAGATTTTCAGTCAGTTCTCTCTTTGCCCAGAAGCTGAAGACTGAGTCTACGTCCGCACCATGATCATGGCAATACAGTGTTGAGATACCCAAGCAAGTTTTAACTTGTCTAGTCTAGATGCCTGTGAATTTCACTGATGTTGTTGCAGACATCTCAGCACAGGTGTAATTTCCCTTGCTTCCTGGAAACTGGAAATTTTAAGAATAAAATCTATGTCAGGGACAACATAGAAATCACTGGCTACCCCATACTTAAATGCAAAAGAATTTCTATTCCCATCTTCACAATGCAGATTTTTCCAATGTGAGTCAGAGAAAGATAGAAAGGTGAAAAGCCTTAACAAAAGTAGTTTTTTAAAAATGCCATATAGATCATCTCACCTGATATAACCTCTGAAAATGAGGGTTTGGGATTTTACTGGGCTTAAACAGGTCCTCAAAAGTTTCTCTGTCATTGTCTTCACAAACCAAATTCATAGAATCAATCAAAGAGTCAACAGCAGATAACTGGTCCGCTAAGGCAGCAATTACAAACAAAGAAAAACTAAATACACTTGCAGATGGATGCATTTCTTGAAACAATTTATACATGAAGATTCACTTCACAATGCGAGATTTTGACCAAGTCATTACATGCCACAGAATATACTGCAGATATAGACTTGCCAATAAAGAATATAGATAATAGACACAGTAATAAAACCCCTGCTGTATTTAAGGACTACAATATGAAGTCATAAAGCCTTTTTTTTTTTCCCCCCAAGACCTCAATTATTGCTGTCTTTCTGCTTCCATTTTTCTTCTTTTTCAAGATGTTTTTATTTGCAACAGAAGGTTTACAGGCCACTTAGAAAATAAGGAGAACAGTTGGTTCCAAAAACTAAATGGCATAATATAAATTTTAAAAAGTTATGATTGCAAATTAACACAGTTCACAATAGTCAACTATTGCTTTGCTAAGACAGGTTTTAGATTTGTTCTCAAACTGCTGGTTACAGGCAAGAAAATAGAAACTGTTTCAGAAACAACCCAGCATGCTTTATATACCCTGATGCGCAGATGCCCGTTCAATAGATCTCAGAACAAATTAAAGTGGAATTGGATTTTAAACTACATCCATTTATGCTCATTGCTATACAGAATTCTCAGAACAGTGAGTCAAGCTTTGTACGGCTGCATGTTTTCTGGCTTTCCAAAGACACCCTCCATCTGACTCTGGACACCAGTAACTGCATGCTTTAAAAAACCACACACCACAGAAAATACAGTCTTTGCCTTTGTACATTATATTAACAGGCTGCAACTGGCTAAAGGACCAGCTTTGTATGAATGGAGCTGATGCCTCTATTCTAATTCTAGCTAACTAATTCCGTACCGTAGGTCCCACAAGGTTTGGTCATTTAGTCTAACAAATGAGTTCAAAGATCAAAGGATATGGAGGACTAAATCTCAGATGTTGATCACAGAGAACCCATGAGACTAATAATCCCATAACCCGAGCCAGAAGTCATTTAACAGGACAATTTTAAAAGACTGCCTGCAAACCTCAAGTCTGTTCAGCCTGCAACTAAGCTGGCAAAGTTTTGATACAAGATTTACACTTCAAGATGACATCACCATAATGTATTCCCAAAAGGTTGGGTTTTTTTTTCCTAAGGCAAAATAATGACAAAGCTTATGTTTTCATTGGAAAGCCAAATATTCTAGCTCTTTTAGAGTGTCTTAAAGGAAGACAAGTAGGTTATTTTGTCCAGTTGCCCAGCAAAGGACTATCTTACCTGTAGGAATGCATTTTTTATTGTTTTTCAAGGATGAAAATATGTACTGTCTTAAGTCTTCCATGTAGGGTAGTTGCACATAGACGAGACACTGAACAAGACAAAAGAAGAAAGAGCCTGAAGTAAAAAAATCTAAAGTATCCCAAAGAGCCCTATCAGGGCAATATAAACGTAAGAAAAATCGGAAGATCTAATATCCGCGTGTATCAAAACACTTAAATAAAATATTTACAGAGCAATACAGTTTTAGGCAGAATAAAACACAGCATTGTTTTATAATACAGCGATGGCTACACTCCTCATTTTTCTACTGGTGGAATAAAGACCTCCCAGGTCATCTGATCCCTTTTTCTTGTGCAGAGTTCCAACCAGCCAAGATTTAAATATCCCACACGAGCACTTTGGGAGTTTTTCTCTTAGTTTTTCTCATAGTTTCAAAGTCAAAAGTGGGTTCTGTTTTTTTAACATTGTCAGCCTAATTTTTTCTTTATTCAAATACCTCCTCCAGTTCATATCACCCTAAATAATTCTTTTCCATCCTTTATGTTTATACCCTTCCAAAGTCTGAAGATTGTTATGTCCAACCCCTCTTCATCATTGCTTAGCCATGCTATACATATTTAGCTCTTTCAATAGTCTCTCGTAAGATCAGTGGAAACACATGCTGCAAAAATTCTGACATACTGTGTTGTTTCTGGGTCTCTCAGAATTTTTAAAAAATTACTTCAAATCTGATTCTGTTGTGCACAGAACTTTCCCCCTCCCAAGAAACAGACTTAATTTTTTTCTCCTGTTTTTTAAAATAACCTTTTCAAGTAAACAAATATACTACTGTCTTCCTAACTCTCCACATGAACTTAAACAACAGCTCTAAATGCTGTGAGCTCCTCCTCTCAGTTCCAGTCGACTTGGAAACCTAATGACAACAGCATAGTTGGACATGCTTGAAATGCCACATCAACTATCAAAATCAAATTTTGCACTACTAAGCAACCTGAAGATAAATCCACAATTTAAGAAAATTAAAGAATATAGTGCAGCTTTGGACTGTACGCAGAGAGGTAGGTAGTAACACAGCAAGAAAGCAGTGGTAACTTATTGCATAAGTATGTGATGACATTCTTTCTAGACACCAAAAAAATTGAGGCTTCTAGGATAAAAAATTAAATTATTACTGTGTTACTAAAATAAAAATCAGTATTATTTAAATCTGTAATATAGAGGATACTAATAGAAACATATGGCATTATTTTTCCATATATTTTTTTCTCTGGAATTTTCTTAATACTATTTATTACCTCCTTGTTCTAAGACTTGGTACTATTTCCTAAAATCACTCTAAGTCGCATTGGTTTCTTCTGATATTACATAACATTGCAAATTCATATGGTTCAAATATGATCATTTATTCATTGGTATTTGTAAAGCATCAATACGGAGGCTGTCTACAGAAAAGTAAGGGTGAAAAATTACCTCATATGTATCCTTAATATACGGAAAAGCTACCCCGATTTGCGGGTTGCATCTTCTATCATAAGCATAACGCACTATAGCTACCACTTTCAACTCATCCAGTGCATGAACAAGGGCAGAAAAAGCAACTGCTGCATTCTGAGGAAAAAAAAAAAAAAAGTCGTATCATGCAAGTTCTCATTAGCCTGCTGAAATACATCTTTCACAGTGAATTCAACAGCATTGATTTAGTCAAGACTAGTTTCCATTTCAGCCATAACTTCAACACAAGCAATTTTCATGTTCAAAAAATGAAGCAGCAGAAAGGTCAAATCTCATCATGATAGCAGATCTATTCAAAGCTCAGCAAACTTTAGATCCAGCACATTCCACCTTTTCCACTAGGTGTGAAGAGCTCTCAGAAGTATTACAAGAGAGAGAGAAAGGGAGGGAAGTCAGACCCTTAAAGGAACACAAGAGAGCACTACAGTGAGGTTTTCACCTCTAGTATTTAAAATAAGGTCTGTTACAAATAACACAGTAACAGGCCATGCTGTTGCTCTGCATGAGAGTGGACTTAAGCACCAATTCCAGGTTCCCCATGCCCTTGCACAAACATAGTATTTATCAGTTTCTCATTATTCATGAGATATGGTATTCATTTGGGGTCTAATCCAACTTCTTTTCATCCTAATGGGCAACGGAACAAGACTTCTGTAAGCTGCATTAAGAATATTTGTTTTATTAACACTGAAAGAAAGAATAATTTCAAGCACCACTACTATTCTTTTCTGTTCCATGGCAAAACACCTTCAGCATTAAACTTCAGTTCACCTTACCTCATCATCTTTAGCTGCAAAGACCTTCAGAACTTGGTTGCCCATGTAGTAATGCCTCTGGATCTACAGATTCAAATGGTCAAGAGTTAGCCTGATCTAAAACAAATGTCATTAATGTGACTGGACCAATTAAATTATGAAACAACTAACACATTACTCAAGTGAGAAGCCACAAAATTTAATTACTGTGCATGGAGATTAAAGCCCTGTATATGTTTCATACCTCCATTTATCCCTCAATATGGATATTCTGTCATAGTCTGCGGGATATTCTCATACCTTCCTATTGATGGGCAGGAATGAAAGACTATGGTACTTGCAGCTGTTACTACTCTGAATAATACCGCAGTAATTCAAAAGTCAGTGTGGAAAACCACAGTAGCTAACAAAAGACCTAAGCCTAACTGATATCACTTCCATGCTATTAAATTTTCCTAGCAAAGACATGTCAAAAAAAGTCACACCCTTAATTAATAAAGCTACTTCAACAGCAACCTGGAGTATATATAGCTGTGCTGGCAAAGAAGCACTTCTGTTAGCAGTGTTTATGCTGTTCATGAACATGGCTGACCCCCCAAAAAAATAATACAGCTTCATTACAGGGCATTGCTGGAATAGCTGGAGCTGCAGAGGCTGAGACACACCCAGAGAAACACTGCAATAGTGGGAAACCTGTCACAAAGCCTGCACACTACTATGAACACTGGTCAAAATCACCTTTCTTTGTTAAAGAAAAAACCTCTTCAAATTACACTGTCTCCAAACTAACCTGGAGTTTCATTATTTAGCAAATTACCACAATGCTGCTGAAGTCAGTGACAACTTGCACCATAACAGATCTCTTTAATGTATTACAGTACAATTCTTCAACTCATATTATTCTACCTGCAATTATTCTTTGCTGTTCTGTCTTTAAAAGCTCAGGAAATTTTATGTTCAGTATAGTATAAATATCTAGATGTGTGTATCACTACACCTTTTTTGTTTTGGAAAAAAAAAAAAAAAGAGTCCCTTTGTTATATTTTCAAGTATTATTTCTCCATTTACATGGCATTGCTTATAAATTAAAAATCAAAGTTTAAGCGGCCTCTGATCTTCTTTCCTGAGGGATGTGAATAACTCAGAAAAATAATATGAGGTGGTTCTATTCCTTCTTTAATTATGTATTTGGAGCTGTTCCAGTTTCTCTAGTTAATAATAAATTATCTTTTCTCCAAAGTTTTTAAAAGAAACAATTTAATATAAAACATACATTTGAATAGTGTCAGTATTATGATTCCAAACAATAAAATTCAGAAGCCAAAACATAAGGAAAGCACAGGTCTTGAAAATTACAGTTGTAGTTGAAAAGTTCCTAATATTATTATCTATACAGTGTAATTTTAATCCTGCAATCACACCTGAATAATTTTATTCCACTGAGGTCTAAGCAACTACTATTGGGCATAATTACTGGCACTCTTAGTTACAGGACCAGAGCACACTTTAAGATGTAACTCCTTTCATTATGAAATCCACAGACAAGAGAAGTACATCATAAAAATTATCAAAAGCAATAAATATTCTGTGCATTGAAAAAAAAAACCAATTTGTTAATTCTTTGAGGCATATTTATGTGAATCAAAAGTATTCCTACAACTAATTATATTCCTACGATTATCACAGATCATAGAATGGTTTGGGTTGGAAGGGACCTCAAAGATCATCTAGTTCCAAGCCCCCTGCCATGGGCAGAAACACCTCCCACTAGACCAGGTTACTCAAAGCTCCATCCAGCCTGGCCTTGAACACTTCCAGTGATGGGGCATCCAGTTCCAGCACCTCACCACTCTGACAGTAAAGAATTTCTTCCTAATATCTAACCTAAATCTACCCTCTTTCAGTTTAAATTAATTGATTATTAACTGTATTTGAAGGTATTACTACACTATCTGACCAACGGTGGCAAAAAAAATCCACGTGAAATAACAGCTCACTTAAAAGAGCATGAAGCTTCTCATCCGTTTTCCTCTCAGTTTCTGTTTTCAATAAAAGTCAGACTTCAAGTTGAAATAGGAGGCCAGCCTCCAGCATAAGAAAACATTGCACATGGTGAAATACATCTTACAGAATTAAATGAAGACAGTGAGATGCAGCTGTAGGCTAATAACGTGAAAAGACGCAAGAAATTGTCTCATTGAAACACTGGGTTCAGACACATTTCACTTGTTAGACCCAGTTACTGGTACAGGATTTAGCAGTCCCTAACACCTCTCTGCCCTGGCCAATTTAGGGTATATAAGCTCAAGCATATGTTTCCTTGATCAATCACTTCCAGTACACAAGCTCCCCTGTTACCTAACAACTTTAAGATTGGCCCAATCAGGCGAAATGACAGATGCTCTCTCTCCTGCTCTGCTTCGAATTGGGGCAGGAGAGAGAGAGAAAAAGAGAGTAGTTCAGAAGGAACTAAACTACTTCAATGAAATATTAATAATAAAATAATTTAAAAAAAGAAATAATGAAATATATACAAAACCGTATCAAACTCCCAGGATGACAATCACGTCACCAGCAGGCGCTGGGGAAGTCCCAGACTGGACTCAGTGATGGATGCGAAATGGATTCCGGATCTGGATTCAGGGTCGTGATCAAAGGCAGACGCAGAGACAGAGTCCTCCTCAGACGCTGGCCATTGAAGAAAAGGGGCCTGACCCTTTGATCCCTCAGCTTTTATACTGAGCATGAGGCAGATGGGATGGAATACTCTGTTGGTCAGTTTGGGGTCATGTGTCCTGTCCGCTCCTCCCCGCAGGTGTGACCCCTCTATACTTTTCCGCTTCTGACCTTCCAACGGGGCAAGTAACAAAGTTGGCTGGCCTTGGGTGTTATAGCAATAAGGATAGGCAGGAGCCTCTCTGCATCCCATTCCTTGCCATCAGCTATAAACATGGGTCTTATCACTCTGAGAGTGAACAGTTTCTGCACAACATTCTGTTAATTTCAGCAGTTAGAAGAGGCCTAGCTAAAAAGTAAAGTTACTGAACAAAATTGGTCCTGTTTTCCCTCAAACCAGGTCAGTTCTGAATGTCCTCAAGGAGCAACCAGGTTACAGTTCCCATTTAGGCTGGCTTCTCATTTCAACAAATCAATGTTCCTGGCTCCTCAGTCAATAATATGCTTTGGACCAGCGCACTGCTGTAGTCTAAGGGTAGGTCTAGCAAAATGCAGGGGTCTCTGGGCCACCTGCACTGTAAAGTAAAAATACGTTTAGTTACATCCATCTGGGAGTAAGCTCCCACAGATACTTCCTATTTCATTAGCATCCTTCCTTCCTGGTATAGGTAACAATTCCTCAGCCTTTGTCAAGGGTTCTATTTTGTTCAGGCAGCGAGACATTTCAAAGAGCAGGAGGGTTGGGAGCTTTCAGAACAGAAGGCACAGAGCTGCCCTGTGATTTCCTTTCAGTTTTGAGTGGTGAAGGGGACTGGGTGCAGTGAACTCCAAGAAGAGTGAAGTTTCAGTCACCCTGTGCAATATTCAGAAGAAAGAGTGGGAGCAGCTGAACATTTCTAGCAATTACTGGAGCTCACATCTCTGTACTTTCTCCTCACGTGTCCTGCTTCAAGAAGGGTTTGTTAAGCCTTTGCCTAAGGCTTTCCTAATGCTTAAGTCCTGGATTTTCTGCAGGAAATCACCTTGTGCTGGATAGATTTTATTAAGGTACTTGGTCAACGTAAGTTTCTTACAACTTCCAGGTAAAATGAATGGCAAAGTCAATACAACAAGTACAGGTAAGTGCATACAAACACCAAGCTGAAATATGAAGAGTTTTTGAATTATATTATTTTCCTAAGTTCTATGAAGTCTTCACTACATTTAGGTTTTGTTACAGTAGAAATAAAATGCAAGTCACAGTTCACAAACTAATCCTTATGGAAATGAGAATAAATGCAGTCAGTTCTCAGGCTTTCTTTAACATGTCTTTAATGTTGAGGGAGAGGCTGTTCCTGTTAAAAAGAACAGACTTGTGGCTGGATAAAGCCTAAAAAGGCTTCTGCATGACCTGAACAGAAGACAGACCATCTTCTGTTGCACATCTGGCATCACTATTTAAGTTCGTGAAATTAAATGAGACTACAATACCTCTGCCTCCACTTTGCAGAGATCATAGTTCAGTGGCTCTTTCTTCACTTGAGGGCCCAATGGCCACATTTATGAGCTTCTCTCCTTCACAAGACTACATACTGTCAACATGTACTAGAACCAGCAAATAAGTCACCCCCATATACCTGACTGCAGGTTCCCCATTCCTAATACTGGAACCCAATACAACACTACAACTTTAATGAACTCAAACTGAAATCAATTGTCTTGAACAACCCAGAAAGTTGAATGGGAAGAAGTTTAGTACTGTACCTGAGAGGATCTGCTGAATCCCAAAACAGAAAAACATTTTGCTTCTGTTTTGTATTTCATTTGTTCTTCATCTTCCTTGGAAAAAGGAACTATATCACTCCCATAGCGAAACCCTGGAGAACAAGAGAAAAGCATCTGGTAAGCATATGGGCCTACAATTCTAACACCAAAATTAGCTCTCTGAATATTTTAACAATGCATGCATGCCCCACAGCTACACTCCACAAACGCTCATCAAATTACTTTCCCTGTTAATAAAAAAACCACACACTCCATAGACATATTTTGTACTTCATGAACAGCAGTTACACTCCTTGTACATCGTTTTATGTAACACAGCTACCCTTGTAGAGAGCAGGAAAGTAAGGGAACTGAACATCTTGCCCAACAAAGTTATGCTCACAGAATAGACTTAAGCAAATCAGAAGAGATTTAAGCAAATAGACTGCAACACTCCCTGCAAACGTAACACAAAAAAATCCAAACATACCACAAATCATGGACAGGAAATGACACCAGCAGGGATTCAGAGAACAAAATGTGTCAACAGTGGAAGTGAGATACACCCTCACAGGTAATGGAAAACCAAAACACTCTTGTATGCAGAAGTGGTCTTTCATACATGTCTGTTTTACTTCCCATGACTTACATTACAGGGATATCTCCACAAAATAGGAAGCTGTTAGTTTCTCAGAGGTATCATCTGTTCCAACTGCTTATTCTCCCACCTCAAGGTTCAATATCCTCCCTGTAACATCATCACTTTATTATACTGTTACAGACTAAGGATGATATCCTCAGGTGCAAAGAAAGCAGAAGGAAGAGAGGTAAATCCCCCTGACAGGATGAAAAACACATATGCAGGTGCATTTTCCTGGAAACTGAAAAGCATACACACAGGCAGAATGAAATAAATTTCAGTATGGGTGCCTCAAATGCAAAATATCATCTAATTATGACATTTCTCAAAAGGTCCATGAAAGTCTATGAGACATCAGCAGTTCTTTAACTGTAAGAAGTATCATACCATTGATACAGAAATTTTTGGTCTCTTTTGTCAACATCGAACGGTTCATCAATTCTTTTTACTAGTATCTCGCAACCATCCACCAACTTAGACAGTCAGGACATCAGCAGAAAATGGTCACACATACTTCAAAATACATTCACTATAAAAAGTGAATTTTTTTTAAATTTTGGTAAAAGTTCTGAAGTTATAAAACAGACTACTAACTTTGAACTATCATTTCTGTTTCAAGAAACAAAGAAAATCGCACTGTCATTGCGAAATTTTTATCTGCTTCTGCTACAAAACACCTATGATTGCTACAATTGAAAGAGGTTAAATAAAAAAATGCAGTATTTATCTTAATTTTTCAATTTATTTTATTCATTTGACAGCACTTTCGATACTGTTATCTGAATAGTTCTGCCCTATATAGTTAATACGCTTGCCCCACTTGTATGGGATTGAAATTGAAAAGGAAAGAAAAAAACTAGTAACAAAATACATCTATACAATTGAAAAAAATTAAACATATTTGCTTAACTTCATTTTTAAAAAGTAGACTATTTCATACTGTTTCTGGGACCTTTAGTCTTCTAAGGAATTTAATCCACTCAGAAAGAAGCTGAAGGTTATAAAAGAAGTATTCTGCATACCACTACTTCAGATTGAACCTGTTACGGAATTTAAACAGCAAAGCTACCAGGCTCTTGAACACTAAAACTTCCTTTAATGGTTTCATCTTCCCAATTGCAGATTATGTAGAGCAGTTGCTTATCTAGAAAAAAAGCAGTGTTATGAAAGTATTCATGTTATCAGTACAACTGAAGATTTGAGAACAGAATAGAGGTAGTAGCACTAAGCACTACAGAACTGAGGTACGGTCCTCCAGAGAATACAGTTAGGAAACTGTAGTGACTTCCAAGTTCCACCTGGTGGTATTATTATTCCTATTACTGGCAAAAGTAAGAATTTTTAAAATATATGAGACAGAGTCTCACATAACAGTCTGTGTTCCATGAGCTTACAGAGCTTACATTCTAAGATGACAACTAGGCTTCAACGTATAAAACTAAAAGGCACTTACATGACTTAAGAGTACAAGCCATTAAGTTCAGTTTGTCTTCAAGGTGCACATAAAGAAGCCATACCTTGAATAGTATCATCTTTCTGAACCTCTGTCTCGTCATCATCATTCAAGCAGTAAACAGTTTCTTTTTGCACGTCATCTTTTCTGAGGGTTTTAGCATCCACAACTGTCCAAATTTTTTTCACCTTCTCTTCTGTGACCTTTACATCAGAATTTAAAGAAAAGGAACATTTAACATTTCAGTGGGATCCAGAGTGCCTACCAGAACATGCAAAAAATGCTTAGACCAAGTCCAATAAGGGACTGATAATGACAGCCCCAACTATGCATCTCTGCTACCACAGTGCTTTCAGCACACTTTTCCATCTGCAGGAGATCTCACATCTGAACTATATCATATAGAATGCATACTTGTCTTGGTTATTCATTAAAGTCACAGGCTAAGTAATTTGTGGAATTCCTTTAGTCACACGATAACATGTAACTTGCTTGCTCTATATTTTACTTCCTTCACCTACATAAATGCTTTTGACAAAGCATTAAGATATATGTTAAAGATACAAGAAGACTCAATGTTCATTCAGCTTGTTTGCCCAAGTTTTGCATCAGGCTTATTACACTACAAGATAAAAATACCCTATATTACTGCAACTTCCCCAAAAGGCAGAAAAGGATCCCAGTTGCATTACGGGACTGGGAGAAGAACAAAGGAATAAATATCTGCAACGAGTGAATGTTTCCCAGCTACAGGGAATCACAGAATCACAGGGGTTGGAAGGGACCTCTGNGCCTCACCAAGGCAGAGTAGAGGGGGAGGATAACCTCCCGCGACCTGCTTGCCACACACCTCTTGATACACCCCAGGATGCCATTGGCCTTGTTGGCCACAAGGGCACATTGCTGGCTCATGGTCATCCTGGTGTCCACCAGGACTCCCAGGTCCCTTTCCACAGAGCTGCTTTCCAGCAGGTCAGTCCCTAACCTGTACTGGTGCATGGGGTTATTCCTCCCCAAGTGCAGTACCTTACACTTGCCCTTGTTGAACTTCATGAGGTTTCTCTCTGCCCAACTCTCCAGCCTGTCCAGGTCACACTGAATGGCAGCACAGCCTTCCGGTGTGTCAGCCACCCCTCCCAGTTTGGTGTCATCAGCAAACTTGCTGATGGTACACTCTATCCCTTCGTCCAGGTCATTGATGAATATGTTGAACAGGACTGGAGCCAGTACTGACCCCTGGGGAACACCACTTGTCAGAGACCTCCAACTAGACTCTGTGCACTTTCTCTTCTCTCTACTTAAATGAAATTAATGGTGAATGAGAAGAAAAAAAGAGAACTGGGCAGAAAACAGAAATGACGGAATAGATTACGTCAGTAGATATCACAAGTCTATTCCTAGCTCTGATCCAACTGCTGTATGACCTCAGGCTAGTCACTCAGTTCGTGTTGCTTACTCTCCCAAGCTTCATGTATTTTGTGTGTAAACACCTTTGGGACGGGACTCTTACTGCATATTTGTACAGGTCTGGCACAGTACCCTAACAAAAAAAAGTTATGAATAAATATAAATAGAAAGCTGGCAGCAGAGATCTCTTTCAAGGCTAGTATGCCTATCTCAGAAATCAGATATATTTCAACTTCATAATGTATCTTCCTGAAACCTTGCCATATTGGCCAGACTCTTAGTCTTGGGTTCAAATAACAAACCAATTAATCTCCATCTCACCAGATGCATCAATGCTGCCACACTATATAGTTACCTATTCATTATTCAGTAACTGGAATTTTGCACATTTCCCGTGTTTAAATACTTACTTCTTTCTAGCACTGTGTGAAGGACCCATACAATCTATAAGGGAAACAGACTGTGCACAAGCTCTGCCAAACAGTATAAAGCAAACAAGCTGAAAAAATATACCTTTTTTTCCAAGTCTGAAATAACAATAGATGCGATTCAAAACAATAGCTGGTAAAACATTTACACGCACATGTGCATAATTCTTCTCATGCCTAGGGCTTAAGAAATATATATTAAGTCTCACTGAGCTGCAGACGTATCACTAATGCCGAATGGAAAGCTCCACACAAGCGCAGCATTCTTAATCAGGTTTGTCAACTTCAATACCATTGTGTCACAGCGTATATAGCAATTACTTCTATTTCTATACATCGTGAATTTTAGTTCTTTAACATGTGTACAATATGATGAAGCTAGAGTTGCTGTGGGAACCACAGTTTTAGATGTACTGGCTTCTACACACGTAGAATCTCTACCATAATTATTTTGGATGTTGTTTTATCTTTTATTTTCTTAGCTTTAAGGAAAAAACATGCAACTACATCTAACTTGCTGCCAAAATACACTAAAACATACGATTTTATGAACTTACTGATTTGTAGGCCACAATCCTTATAGACAAATGAGAACCAATAGTGAGCTGGCAGGGCCAAGCCGTAGGTCTTCTTTCTATTTTCTTAAACATTGAAAGACGCTCCAGGCTCTCTCTAAATGAAGGATTCAGGAAAACAAAAATGAACTGGTGAACTGTAACAAAATATTACAGACAATACACTCTCTTCAAGGAGATACAAGAGTCCAATTGTTTCAGCTTAGACCGCATAAAGCATTAGAAAATAAACTGTATGAATAATCTTGTTATTAACTATTGTGAGAAAAGAGAATGAAAAAAAGAGGTGGTATAGTAGATTATTCCCATCTTGGGCCTCTGTGATGATGTGACATTAGGGCTTAAAGTCAGTATGTCTTTATGTGATGAAACTACACAATTGCTTATTAAGCATTTTACATTTATTGGCACTCACCCAATTATAGCGTTTAGTTAGCTGAACAACCCAAATTAGAAAAGGCTTCTCTAAGTGGTAAAATGTTTTCTGCAGTGGAGGTGAAGAAATAAAGAATCTAGTTTCAATTAACAGGATTTTGTTTGTGAGGTAATTAACTTTTGACACTTTTTTTTTATACAGTACTAATGAAGTTGTTATTTTCAGGGCATTTGGTCAGAGTGAAAAAAGTTGCTTTGACTATTTCTAGCCTGAACAGCATATATGCAAGTTCATAAAACACACACAAAAAAAAGGAACTGTAATGATTTTGTACTAAAGAGTGTTAACTCAATTGCACAACTTTAAGCAACAAAGTCCAAAAATTAAAAACTAACAGCAAAAGTAATTTATAATATATTATTGTGAAATCAAATAGGCTTGCACCCCAGAACAGCTTTCAGCTAATACAAACTGATAAGCTATTTTGCTATAAAATTCTAGTGCAGAGAAAGACCTCATAAATTTTTTTGTTGCATGAAGCAAAGACAGAACAGTGTTGACCTCACCTTTCTCACATGATGATAAAACCCAAAATCTACCTCTCTCTTGATTAAAGCACTTGTCTGACAGAAATTAAGATCAACTCCTAAAAACATTATTCAACTTGGTATTCTACTTTTCAACTTTCTTAGGATGAACAGTTGTTTGGTTTTTTTTTTTTTAAATACTAACAGAAGCACAATGAAAGGAGAAAATGCACTGAGATTTTTATAATGAGATAAACATTGTATTTCTTTTTTTTTTTCTTAGGGAAAGGAAGGAAGGGAGGAAAAATTACTTTTTCTGGCAATAGAGACCATCAACATAGGATTTTTAAAAAGAACCTGTTACTGCATCATTAAAACTACTGCAACACACACATTCAAGGATGAATATGAAAATGAAATACCTAAGTGTCAAATGCCTAAAAATGTCAATTTATTAACTCTATCCTTTAATTTCTTGTATTTATAGAAGAAAAATGCTCCCTGTTATCAAAGAAGACTCAGCCAATAAAACCCTAGTAAATGAACATTTCAACTTGTATTTTAAAAACACGTCTCTTCTCCTCTGCTTGCCAATCCCTTCCCCTAAAAACAGAGGCAGCAGAAGTACCTCCTGCCTGATAGTCAGAATTATCAAACCCTAAAACAATACAATAAAATTTTCTCACTTATTTTCCTGGCATGACTAATTTATTTTCACAAGAGCTGAAGTATTTTTACCAGCAGGAATAATGAATATAGGAAAACAGAGAGTGTATCTGAGTTGGTAAATTATCATGACAGATTTGCAAGACTAAATTCTTAAAGCTTGATAAGCAACTGAACCGCATCTAAAACCTCACATATTCTTAAACAACTTAAATAACTAAAGCTTTAATCTATTAGTCAAATGCCTATTTAACCAAAGATTTTGGATTTCCCCTGAAAGCATGGCACAAAGACAGCTTATATAGTAGCAAGAGCCTGCGATAAAAAAATAAAGAAGGGGCCAAGCCACACAGTAGCTTCATGCATATGGATTATCCTAAAGGATAAACAGGCCCAGAAAGATACTGCTTTTCTGTGCAGTCTTTTGATGCAATGACAAAGCCTGCTTTTTTCTAGACTCAGACTGCTCTGTTGACTAGTATGGAATACATACACAATGATACATTTTTCTTCACTGCTCCACACTAATTAACAGTTTAACTGGCTGCTGAGGTGCAAAGCAGATCAGTTGGGCAGGGTGGGGGAAGGAAATCCCACAAATAACTACAGGTACCTCATCTAAAAATTACAGTTAATAATCACATTACAGCCATGGTCTGCTAAGTTTCCTGAAAAACACGCTGTGTAAAAGATCACACTTCATAATTGTAGAACAGAACTACTCAGACAATAAAATCAGACTTTTATAAGGTGCATAGATGCATTTTGCTTGTTTCCCAACTGAGACAACATCTATGTGGAAAAGTCTTGGATATATCATTAGCGACAGTTTTTCAGAGACACACACATTTTTATTCGTTCATTGGGGAAATATGAAGTCTGGCACAATGGCATAGCAATCTGTGATTAAAGAGTAGGATTCAACAAAGAACATTACTTAAAACATTTGTGGGAGTTTGATAAACCAGTGAGCTAAAAGAAGTCTGAGACAAAGGAACAAAGGCTACCATTAAATGCAAATGTTCTACCTGCACTATGTCACAAATTCCAACTCTTTCCAAAATGTGCTTTTGAAATCTTATTTATAGAAATTTTCTCTCCAAAATCCACCAACACTAAAGATGGAAGAAAATTGATTTTTTTTCTTTAAATACAGATATAGAAAATTCATTTTCCACTGAAATCTGTAAGCTTTTCTACCCACTCTAAAGCCACTGAAGAAGCTGTTAGAAAGGGACTGAGTGTACAATAAATTATAAAATCTCATCGACTTCATTGAAACTGGAAGCCAAGTGACTGATTACTTAATTGTTTTCATCTTTTGGGGAAGAAATCAGTAAGTAAATCTATAGTGTGATAAAGAGGATTAGCCAAGTTTACCTGAAAGTGTAAATTTCTTCCAGCCCTCCTTCTTCGTCCAAAGTATGCATCAGTTTCCTCACCACATCAATGCCTTCCTTCTGTTGCTCAGTTAAACCTTTTCTTGGAAAAGGGTTTCTGTGTGCTTGAGAACGTACAGTGGCACTTGTGTCTCCGCCTCCATCATCAACATCCACTGGAAATGGCAGACTAGGAACACAAGCAGAAGCAGTTAGTTTGACTTCCTTCTTAATTAAAATAACCAACCAAAACCAAAAGCTGCCCTCATATGTATAAAGAGACGCATAGCTTGCAAAACAGATTAAGTAGCATTTCAGATCTACTTGGCATTGGTAACATCTTGACCAGAGTGCTGCACCAGTTCCGGGCATCATACGTCAACAAAGATGTCCACATACAGGAAGGGATTAGGGAGTATAGACAA
Source organism: Burhinus bistriatus (assembly GCA_013397275.1). NCBI lineage: Eukaryota > Metazoa > Chordata > Aves > Charadriiformes > Burhinidae > Burhinus > Burhinus bistriatus. Next base: position 25,927 of record VYXH01010143.1, on the reverse strand, counting down.
TGCTAATTAGAAAATAAGATCTGTGAAAAAAGATTGATGAAAATAAAGCCCATAGAGAAAGGAGTCAGAGGGCAAGACAGTCTTAAATATAAAAAGCTGTTGCAGAGAGGAAGGGAACAATTGGTTCTTCATATTCAGTCTGCACTCAAATTACATCATGGAGTCAGGTCAGATATTCAAAAACCCGATAAAGGCATTTCAAAACCATAATCTCTACAACCAACTGCCTGAGGAGACAGAAGAGTCTCCATCACTGGAAATCTTTATAAAAAGATTAGACAAACACTGCTCAGCAATGACATATGTACAACTGACCCAGTCTGAAGTAGAGGATTGCTCTAGATGACTTGTTAAAGGCCATTCCAGGCCTGTGATTCTGTATTGGCTCTAAATGCCAGCAAATAGGACTTAATCTGCAGAGGAACTATTAGGTAGTTCTGGAATAAATGTTAATCTTTGAGATTTTAATAGCTTGCAACACTAGGTGAATTTCTGACTGAAGATGACACATTTTCTTGCACTTCAAGAATCAGATTTAAAGATTTAGCCAGGGGGTTACAGATAAAATGATTTTGCTGCTTTTCAAAATATAACAGAGTTAACTAAGTGTAATAACCACAGAAGAGAGATGTGCAAGATCCTCTCCTCTGTGCCCCTGACAATGCCTGCAGATTTTTCAAATCTTTCATCTGATCCACTTTCGAATGAACCACATGATACCTTTTACCACATTTCCACAAAGTAAAAGAATTTTAGCACTGTATTATGTTTTCAAGTAGCAGCCTACAGATCTCTACCTTACTTTCACCCCATTAGTCCTCACTAAACTTATCTGTGGAGCAACATATAATAAGCAGACTTAACAACAGGCACAATAATGTCACATACAGCAGAATTAAAGATCAAACTTCAGCAAAGTGTTTAGTACCTTTTTAGGAAGCCGCATCCACTGACAAATACAGAAACTGTATTTTAAAGGTATGACTAGAGCAAAAAGCTTCAAACCTCTGATACATAAAAGTTAGACTACTTTCACTATACAGTGCTTAGACGCTCCCATGATGAGAACTGTGTAATACCCAAAGCTACACAGTACTCAGCATGTTCTTGGCACTTGATACCAGAGAGAAAAACCAACTATCTGCCACAAGTTACAACCTAATCAATGAACAGGACATAAGAGACGGAAGCATGAGTTATAACAAAAGGACAAGCTTTATCAAGAATTTATTTTTAAACCAGTATCCTGAGTATTTTACATTTGTACATGTATTTCTCAAAGCCTCATTTGCTCTTGCGGTTGGAAAACTGGGTGTAAATCTGCAGTTGATGCCTTAACAGCGATATTTCCCTAGTGCTTCTGTTAGCCATGGAGCTTTTCTTTTACTATATTACAGACAAAGAAAAGGTAAAGATGTATCAGAAATCTCACAGAATAAAACTGCAATGTTAACTTGTGTTGGTAGCACCTGGGCTAGTCTGCATAGCAAACTACAGGTATGGAGACAAGGTAGCAGGGGCTAAATACCAGGTGTCTGAAAGATGTACTGTGGCTGGCAGCATGTACTCAGGTTCACGGTATTGCATCTTCAGTGACAACAATAGCTCAAATAACCTAGAAGGGGGATGTCAAGGCGTGTTGCAAGCACACCTTCTTTAGGTGTGTAGACAGAACCTGAGAGTAGTCTAACATTTTCACATTCAGCCTCTCCCAAGCACAGGTAAAAGAAGATTTTTTTCTGTGGAGGATCAGCCCATGATGTTCAGTCATGCTTTCCTACCTAACCCCTCTGTTATCTTGCACGTGGGTCCGCAAATGGCTTTAATGAATTTAGCAAGTTCACAACATTGCTCCTTACAGAATGCTGGATCTAGGTGAAACTAAATATTAAAATGGTCAGAAGTAAAACTGCGGCTTTAACTCTCTCCTGTGAAATTATTTGTTATAAACAGCAAACATTAACATTCACACAAAGTTTTGCTTTTAAATAAACTCCTACTAGAAGGCAACATCACACGTTGCATCATGTGCAACAACTAATACAGATCTCAGTCCACCATTGATTCTTCAGATCAATGTCTATAACTATACCAAGACAGCCAAGGGATTCCTGTCATAACACGTACGATATTGCTTCCATTTTCCACTTCCATTTTCCAAGTCCATCACTGTGAACATACAACCCTTCTCCTCAGACTTGCTTTTCTATTGACACCAGAACCAGACTATAAACATCTCTAACACTACCTCATTATTTGTTCCCAGTAACTCCCTTACCAAAAAGGATCTAGGCTGTTGCTGTGACAAACCACTGCTTCCAAGGCTATTTCTGGCTCATTGCTTCCCACTTCTCTGCTTATATAGATCTTTTTGTCTCCCCTTTTAGATTTTGGCTGTAAGCTATAAGCTTAACTGGAGAAGAAGCCATCATCTTAACGTGTATTTGCACATCGCTTAATCAAGGGGTACACCTCTATAGAAACAATACACCAACAGATGACCCGTTCCTTCAAGATCGTTATTAAGAAAGAACAGTAATCTCCCTTTAAAAAATGGCATAGTGTATAACAGCCACCTCCATACTTACAAAAACTGAATTGAAATTCCTGTTTTCTTCAAGTTAGCAACGATAATTTCCAGCTGATCCTCACTGACAGGACTATTAAGGTCTGTAAACAGTTCAATGTGTCTCTTCTCGTATTTCTTTCCTCTTAAAATACAAAAAGAACATATATAGGAAATATTATCTAGAAGGCCTTTTTCTAATTCTTTCCTTACAAAATTGAAGCTTTATCAAAGTAATACGCTTGTAAAAAAAATAAACAAACATACTTGGTAGAACTTGCTCTATCATTGCTCATATTATTTATGGTAAGTTTTTAGCTCTATAGGATGCCCCTTACTCACTCCTAGCCCCTAAAATTGAGGACTCTACCTCTGTGACTGTATAAATCACTAAATACATATAAATGAATGGAATTCTGCCAATTTTCACCAACATAGATAAAATGCTAATAAAATATGTTAAGTTGTTTATTGATTTTGCTGGATATTTCCGTTGCAGCTGTAAGCCTGTCCTTGTGAAAATGGAAAATGTATTTTAAATTACTGTTGCTGGCAGAGGTTCCATTTTAGTAAGCTAATTCAGTAGATTCATTGCATAAGATGGACTTTAAAGCCTACTTAATACCTTATGAAGTAGTAACAATAAACATCAGAAAGTTCTGACAGCTGCAGAACAAACTTCATTTAAACCCATATATTTTATCTGGATAGTCAAGCATACGGGTGATTTTCTTGAATTTTTATCCAATAGTATTTTCTCAACTGAAGGTAAACTCCCTATCAAAGGGTTTGGTACATACAAGCAACTTACCCGCAACGTAACAAAAGCAGTTGGTCCATAGGTATTCAAGGTTATACTGCCATAAATACAGTGATTTTAATTCACAACTCAGTTTTAACTGTTAAATTGATATAGCCTTTCCATGCTGATTAGACTTTATTCATAAAAATACAAATTGCATCACTAAGTCTAGTCTTCTGCGTTCACAATTAGATCATATAATCTTTTTAACATGTTGAATCTCCATTTTGAGAAGTAAGGCTATCTTCCTTTCCCTGAACCATCAGTCCACTGAGTCTTAGAAACAGTCACATTTCCAGTCTAAGTACTTTCATTGACAATGTAACACTTGTGCCAACATTTTCTTTCAGCTTAAACAGTGTTTTTTCCTACTGCATGTTTACCTCCCACAGCCTGCATATTTACAAACAGCCACCTTATCTCCAACACTAGGCTGAACAAACTCACCTTTCTAGTTTTGTTTTCTTTTTTGCTTTGAAAGATATGCTATTACCCTTATAAATTTGGTAGCCCTTTTCTAGGCATTTTAACATCCGAATTAATGCTTTTTGAAAACAGATCACACTAAGTGAAGTCTTCGTGCCTTGTATAATGGCATTAATAGTCTCATAAATCTACCACAAAGTTCCCAGTTGCATCGGAAAGCTCTTAGATTGCCTGGAAAAGCTAGATGTCTCCTGGGGACTCTTCAGGGACAGACTTCTATGGCGTGTTGTTTGTTTTCAACTTCTTTTTTTTTAAAAAGCATTTTCCATATTTACACAATACTGGAAATGTAATACCAACAAGAAATCGGATTAGCTCCAAAATGCAAGGTCAGAATTCTGTAAAAGGCTTTGGGTTACACACTCACAGTGTTTCCTTCTGAAGTAGGTCCATACACACAATAATTGCATCCAGAACTAAGCAAATTTAAGAAAAATCTCATTTAGAACAGGAGTCATGTCACAATCTTGTTTTCACTCTCTCCCAAACACCGACAAACAGGCACATTAGTTAACAAGCAAACAATTTTTTGAGACAAATACTCTTCAAGTATCTGTGGTGCAAGAGCTCCTATATGACTTGTCTGTTTTGTGATCTTGTCTCTTGCCCATTTATCTGATGGAACAGTAAAAAGACTGTGTCAGGGCCCAGTCTTTTAACTGTCAATGAGGAGGCTCAGGTCCAATGAAACAGCAATCTAATATTTACAATGATACTTTGAATCGACAAACAAAATTTACTTATACTTTCAATACATGATAGCATTTTCTCATGCAAGTTTTCCTTCAAAATATCTGCAGCTGGCAATCTCTTGATAGTTTCTTCCTCACCACAATTTTCATTGGGAACATATTTTTATCACTGCACACAAAGCTGCCCACCCATCAAAGAAGGAACATGACTCTGTTTCTGCTAAGATACAGCTAACTGGCTGCACACTTCTCTGAAACAGCTCTGACAGTCTCAGTAGAGCTCACAACAATCATTTTATGGACAAAAAGAGGGAAGACAACACAGAAGTTAGAACAGTATGTAAATGAAACACACTGAGGGACAATACATAGATTGTCTTCTTTTAAAACTCTTCACCTTACACAGCTAACAACAGAATACATTCCAACATGAACAACATTCAAACCAGCAAGTGACATTTTGCAGTGTTAGAAATACTTTATATAAAAATCAATCTGATAAACCTCTATTCTGCTTTGTCTGGTTTCTGGTACTTTGGCTGACATATTTCGTAAAGAATGTTTTTATTTGATGAAAAAGCATATACTAAGTTCTGCAACACTATTTTTAAAAACACATGCTGTATTTGAGGCCTAAAATTATATTACTGCTACCTTTGTTCTCTTTAATTAACAGAACACTTCATAAAAGTAACAATTCCTTAAGGCCAAGACTCCATCTGCTAGCCTAAAAGAACGTCGAAAAGCAGCTAATCTGCTTTTGAACAAACTTACAGTCACAAATTAGCTGAACTCTCATAGCAGTTAAAACTTTGGAGGCAAATCTGAGCCCATTTCACAACACTAACTTCCTGTCTCCTATGTAGCTGAATCAGTTCAAGAAGCGCTCTACAATGAAAGGATACAGTCTGCTTGTTCAGAGCCTGGTTTAATCACATCTTGAATATCTTCCAGCAGATCAAAATCTGGTAGCATTAGTGACCTATGTACAGTAATGTTTTGGTATTGATCCTCACTGGCAAGGGCATTCCTAGTACCACCTGTGCCAAACAAAACTACAGCGACTTCATCTTTACTCTCAGCAAAAACCTGGAAACAGAGAAAATACAAAACAGGTATAAAAACACAGGTATGCACAACTGTATAAGGTAGACTCGAGCAAGCTGAATTAATTTTGAAAGTGTCAAGTACAGTGGATTTACTTTTTCTTACTTTTTCAGTGCTATCCTACCAAAATGTAACCTTACAGAGAGTTCTCTAATTTAGATATAATTAAACCAACAGACTGACATGAGGATATCTGGAATAAAACAAGTAAAATTGGCTGACCCAGTCCTTGAAATAAGTCTTCAATACGGTAAATCTTAAGAAGGTTGAAACATTTCAGAGAAAGAGTACAGTACTTTTTTTCCCCCCTAAAAGCTTCTACTGCTCTAAAGAAAAAGAGTGACCAATCCAACTGCCACATCTCCACAAAAGTACAGCTGAAACACAGCATTGTTACTCGTGCATAAAAACTGACTAATTCTTACTTATTTCTCATTTATTTCAATTATTAGTAAATGAGGAAAATATTTCACAGATGTCATTGCTTCCTCCCCCTTTTTAACACGTTTTAATCCCATGTAAAGTCACATATACCTGTCGCTGCACAAACTTTGACATAACCTTCTTGGCTTGTTCAAGCGACGACTCCTCACTAAAGGCAGAATTGCTCATTGTAAAGCCTACATCCAGGCACAGCACTATGGCTGCCTAGAAAGGAAAGACAATACTGAATAAGAATGTAAAAGCACCAACATAAGCATAATTACTTAAAAGGGTTAGTTCAGATCCTTGAACATACAAAACCTAAAAATCAATCTACGTCATCATTGGTTTCTTTTACAGTAACTGCTCATATAAGACAAGGACAAAACCTTGGAGGACAGAACTAGTACAACTGCACTGAACTATGAATCATTTAATCCTGTAGTATGTTCCAGGCATCTCAGTGGAAAATACAAATAATCCTATGTTACAAAATAATCTGTCAAGAGGGGCAATGTCTATTCAACTCCGTGAACATAGTAGGGATCTAAGGGCTCTTCTACACTAGGAAATAAAACAGAGATATTTCAGTTGACAATAACCAGCACAACACAAGGTGGAGATACAAGCTTGTTCCCTAAACTCTACAGCTACTTCCACCCCTCGCAGTAGCCCGTAATACCTGCAGACCACTGTTTGGTCTAACCCAAGAACGTAAGAATGACTGCACTCCTACGGCTTCCAGGGAGAGTCAGAACATTTGTTGCTACCGGAGGTGTCTCTGCAGTGAGCACTGGTGCCTGTGGTGTGTAGCTATGCTCTTAATGCCTCAGAAGGAGGAATTCTGATTTCAACTAAGGGCTTAAATCCCATAAACTAGTATATGTGCTTGCATTTCTGATCACTGCTTTCACTTATCTATATCTAACAGTCCTCAAGTCTTCTCCTTAATTGATTTATAAACTAACATATGAATAAAATTAAAATGGCTTCTTCTGAGCTCTCTTGTTCAGTCATTATTAACAATGAGTATTACCTGCAGTGTATTGCCCATTCAACTGGTTTTGTTAAGTTCCTCTAAAGTTCTTCCACAGACTCTGCTTACCTTGGATTAATCTAAGGTATTTTACCATCCAGCTGAACAAAGCTACAAGAGGAATTCAGCAAAATTATGTCCTGCATCTTCAGGGACACTGACAAAAGGCCAGCTCAAATTTATCGTCACTGATTAAACCAAAGTTCTTTAAATATACATCTTGCCTGATGGACAGCCAGTAGCTTAAATTACACTGCGTACAAAAAATTATTGCTTGCCAGAACACAGGAAGGTTAGGTATTACCTAGTTTGGAGCCAGTCAACTTGTTTTAAAATACAAAATATATCCAATTCTGTACAATGTGAAACTGCCAAAAGGGCGCGAGCAATATATCAGAAGATTGAGAATCAAGCTACAGGAGATACATAGTCTGCTTTTTTAAAACAAAAGGGATAAACAGAAAGAAAATGTGTTGGTCAAAGCTCTTTTGCATATAACCATGCAAATACCTCCATGTACCTTTTTAAACATCAACCAAAAGAACCTGATTTTTTTTGTCACCCAAATAGGTATTTCTTAATATCAAGTTTATAGGAATAATTTGCCCAGATGAGTTGTCTAATGCTCTGTATTAGCAGCTCTCAAACTATTTTCTTACCCTCTGCCTTTTCCCGAAATACATTGTGCACCTCCCCGCCGTTTTAACAAGCACTGGTTTAACTCCCTGCATCCTCCCAGGACAGGACAAGAGGAAGAAAGAAGGCTGCGCAACAGGGCTCCACAAGACATCCAGCAGGTTACACTCTGTCTCAGCACTCTGTTCCTCACTCTGACTTCACTAGAGGCTTGCCTGGGAGCAAGGAATTAATGCCTTTGAGGCAGCTAGGTCTGCAGAAGTTTAGAGTGGAGTAGAGACAGTAACTGAGGCTGTACTAGGTTCTCACAAGAGCCTTGTTACTGCTCACCTGCCAGCCTGAGCAATTACTCTACCAGCGTCAGCAACCACAGCCCCTCGGCTTGTTGCTATTCTGTCTCAAGACACACAGTGGCTGGCAGCTGAATTAATCCTGTTGTCCAAAACAGGTAAAATGCTCTTCACAGCTTGCAAGATGACAGCAAAAAAACAAAACAAGTGCAGGAGTGAAGAGCTGCTGTTTTGCTCAAGAGAAAATTATCAAGTGTCAAGTGCTAACGTATTCTTCTGGAAGGCAGCAAACTCCAAGCCTGCTGCCTATTCAGGTACATGGAATCCTCTTTCAGGAAGAGGGCAGGTGTCTCTTCTGGTAATCCTCCTCTGTATGTCTCTTCATCTGTTATTAACCTCTGTGCCTCTCACCTCTGAGCATCCAGTACTGCCATTTTCACGTGCAGAATACTAAGCGATGCTTTTAAGATGCTCAGCATGTGTGATTGCAGGACAACATTCTCACACCTGAGCTAACATCAATCTGCTTTGCTCAAGTACTGATAAGGGTGAAAATGGAGCAAGCCTGCCTTTATCTCTCAACTCTCAGTGCTGAACCTAGTTATAATAAAGCTAAGAGAGATTTGGCTACAGCAGCACTTTAGCCTGCAGCACAAAGCCTGTGTTTAACAGATACTAAATCGCCCTACATCAGAAAAGACCCTAACGCAGCTTTCACCAATGGGATTCCGTAAACACACCAGACAAATTGCATTGTTAACAGGGCAGAAACATTTCTACTATTATTTTAGCAAGAGCAACGGCAACTACTACGGTGGTAGCTGCACTGCGCTCAAACCCGCAGCTGCCCCCGGGACAGGAACGCTGAAGTCCCTTTGGATCAGACAGCTTTGTACGCGCAGCAACTCGGCGGTCGGCCCAGGGAGGAGCCCCCCGGTTTCGGGGACGGGTTTTGCAGCCCTGGCTGCGGTGCCGTTTGCTACCAACGCCGCAGTCAGCTCACCTGAAGGCGGGCCGGGCCGGTTCCGCTGACTGCGGTACAGACAGGCCGCCTGACGGCAGTAAAGCCAATTCCCTCAGGTGAGCATGAGCCACGTCCACATCACAGGAAGGCACTACGGGAACAAACCCCTCACAGCCAGCAGGGAGTCGCGCAAACACCCGCGGCTCCCACCCCGGCCGGGCCCAAGCAAGCAGCACCCCCTCCATGGCAGCCCACCCCTGAGGCACGTCCCCGCCACAGCGGGCCGGGGCGAGGTGCCCGAAGGCTGTCGGGATACTGGAAGACACACACACACC
>VYXH01010143.1:0-16412 GCA_013397275.1 Burhinus bistriatus | reverse complement strand
AGACACACACACACCCCCCACCCCCATTCCCGCCCCCTCACCTTGCCGCTGCGCGCCATCTCGCTCGTTCCGGAACGCGGTGCGCCGCGCTCAGCGTTCCGGCCGGCGACGCGCCCTGGTCCGCTCCCCGTCCCCCCGGGAACATGGCGGCGGCGCCTGGCGTTCCGCGGGAGGGGCAGCGCCACCCGGCGGTGGGTGGTGCGAACGGGAGGGAGACAAAGTGAGGACTAGGGGAGAGGCACTGCTCCGTCCCCAGGCTCTAGCAGCGGGGAGGGGGAGACGTTCTCCCACCGTCTGTGCGGCGGTGGAGGGGGGCGATGCGGCACTGTGAGGGGACACGGCCTCCTCAGCCATGGCCTCGAGTTGGGCCGAGGCTGGTGTGGGGCGGGTCGCAGGGGGTGACTAGGATGGGTATGGCCCAGCTGGGTGAGAGGGAAGGGGGGTGTGGGGTGCTCCCCTCATCTCTCTCCTCAGGTCATCCCCCAGCGTTCCTCAAGGTGCCACATCTGGCAGGCATGACTGTATCTGCGATATTGGCCATAGGGTGAGCAGCGTGTAGCCAAGGACAAGCCTGGTTTGGGTGGACTTAGCTCAGGTCCCTGAGGAGAGGCAGTGGCAGGGCATGTCTCTGGGGCCAGAGAGGTCCTCCTGTCCTCTCCTGCCTCTCAGACCTTGAAACAAAGTAGGTACTGAGCCCGCACCTTTTGACACTCCTCACAGGAGGAGGCTCGATCAGGATGGTTTTCTGAGATAAATAACTCAATAACAACTAGTTTGTTATTAAGCAGGCATTCTTTAATACAGTGCTGGGCAGCACTGGGGATCGCTCCGCCACAAGTGCTCCAATGGGTTAGCAAAGCACATCAGTTCATATACAGAAAAATCATACATATTCATCAGATTTCCTGGAAAGGCAGTCTTATGGTGATGAGTCCCCAGAGTTCATTTACATAGTCCAGGCATGCACAATAAAATTAGGGTTAGGGTCTTTTCACCCTCCAGTGGTCGTTCATAGTCTTCCTCGTGCTGTCTGCTAGTTGAACTTTGGGCTTCCTTTATCCATATATAGTCCTTGAATTAGCTCATCAGTCCTTCGGCTCCAGAATGTTACAAGGGGGGTCAGTTTAAATTAGTTCTGAGTTCCCATTATCAGTGACTTACACAGGAAGCCTAAAGAGCTCGCTCAAGTCCTGTTCAGTCTTGTCAGGCAAGAGATTACATGTTTTGAAATGTCCTGTTATCAACTCTACTAAAACTATGCAAGTGAAGCTAAGAAAAATGCAAGTAGAGCTTTTGTGTATCACAGTAAGGCCTTAGTCAGGGATTGTCTGGGATTTAACCCTTTCAACCTCCAGACTCACTCCATCCGCACAGGGCTCTCCAGCCTCCTCCTCCCAGTACCCGGGAGTCCTGCAGGACGCATCTGCTGAAGGAGCAGCCATTCCCCATAGCCACCAGGACAGGGCTTTGGGCTGGATGGAAGTGTCTCTCACAAGTGGCATTCTGCCCATGGATCACCAGTGGGACAGGATTATTTAATTAAACATTGGCACAACACTAGCTTTCTCCCAGTATTAACAACAGAGAGGGAATTGCTGAACTAAATTACATCCAGGCTGTTTGATGAAACTGAAGCCTGCCAATTTTAAAAAGTCCAAGTATAATAGATGCTATATCACATATATCTTGGCATCTGTTGGATATTAAATAATCAGCAGAGATGCACAGAGAATGGAAAATATTTCATCACATATATTGAGTAATGCAGCATGAGAAGTACCTTCCCTGTATCCTTTGAGAATGTCATTACCAGTGTTCTTTCTATTCTCAAGAGTATCTCAACCACATTATTACCTATAATTATTCTCAAAAAAGAGCGCAAGGTCATGATAGTAGTATAGCTACAAAAGAGGAAATCTCACATGAAAACTTCAAAAACCTTGTACCAGAAGACTGACCCTGCAAACACAAGCATTTCCTTTTTATATAATGTCAGAAGACAAAAACCCCCTACCCCTCCCTACTATGTTGCCATGCTTTGGCAATATTGGTAATTGAGGGATTCTCTCTTCAAAGCACTTTGCATATCAAAGGAACAGAGCAGCTTGGCAATGTGACAAACATTTTACGGGAAACCAGTAGACAAAAAGCAGTCAGCAACTGCAAGGGAAAGCCATGTGTTGTCTTCCTGAATGTCTCTAAGGAGATTTCAGATTAATCAGCCAAGGAAATCATGTCTGCTTACTATTATTGTTCCTGATGTTATCTTAGTCCCTAGGAGTGCTTACCACAGACCAAGAGCCCCTCCTTGGGCTAGCAATCAGGCAATCCCCCACCCCAAATGATTTCCGACATAACTTGCAGTCTAGGCGTGACACAAGAGATGTGCATACACATAACTGGGAAGAACAGAGAAATAATAAGAATTGATCAACTTCATCAACAATGGCTTTTCACGCACCATCAGAAAAGCATTTTGCAAAGCATCATAATCAATGAACATTTTATTTTCATGCCAAAGTTGGGAAGTAAAACCCCAGCCCTGACTGCTGGCACAGAATATTGACACAAAACCCTTCATAGTCCTCTCCGAATCCTAGATTTGACATAAAAGCTGAATCCCAGGCTGTGGTCCAAACTCTCATAGCTAGAGCAATAATCGCAAACATTACTCAGAGAAACCTAATTTGGGCGTGAACTAGGAACCTCTGCTTTGCAGGAAGGTTGGCATGCCCAGCCCAGGTACAGCACCCTGTTCCCTTACAAAATCTGAATAAAACTAAAGACACCTGTACCTATGAAACTCCACCTGTGATCTTCCTATCCATTAGCTCTCAGTCTGGCATAAATGGGGTCTTATAATGCTCTCAGCAAAATACACAAACAATAAACCCAAACATTTCCCCCTTCACACCTTCATGCTGCCATATTTCCTCAGAGCTATTTCCACCATTCAAAGAAAACCCAGCTAATCATTTCTGAAACAAACTTTAATCCCCATTTCCTTTGCAAGTTTGCACAGAGCTCCCTTATAGGTAATCATCAGATCCAACTAATCAGCTCCATCTGGGGGCACTGGTACTTTGTTAGCCTGGATTAAGACTTGAAGATCTTTGCTTGTAAACACTTGCCAAAAGATGCTTGTGATTAATTGCCCATTTCCATTTTACAGAATGTCAGTCTCTGGGTATAAATAATAAATACGTGACGTCTCAGAAGACTCAGCAGCCAGGGTGATCAGCTGTAATCTTATTTACCTTTTTCGCTTACTTTTCTTCCCCCCCAAAAACTAAGCCTGGGTTAAATAAGCATACTCTTGGGAAGTAACAATGAGAGACCTGCCTTGTGTTTAACTTCACTCAATGCCTTTATAAGGCAGTAAGGAAAATGGCTTCCCTGTTTTGCTACAAGAAGGAATGTATTACCCAGAGAGTGGCAGCTCTGAGCAAATGTGAATGGCTTCAATGTAAGAGTGGGAAGATGACTTAGCCTTTCTCCCTCTTGGAGCAATTGCCCACAGGGTAAAACATTGGATAAGTGCCTGGCGGAAAGAGGAATACCGCAGCCAGCTGGGATCTAGCCCAATAGTTTTATTGAAATAGATACATGAAGCAGAACTTTTCCAAAGAATTAACTTTGCAATCATTACCTATTCTTTGCCTGGGTTCATACATAGACGTGGGCACTAACTGCAAACTGAGGAATTATGAACTGAATTTCCTACAGAGATAAATGAAGCAGGGCAAGGACACTGTGACACCAATCAGCTTTGTATTTCTACCAGTACAAGCTTGGCAGCAAGCTGAAAGATAAAGTAGACAGGAAATTGGCACCCAAAGCAAAGCAGAGCTTAGAAGCACATCTGTTAGCATCTTCCTGCATTGGGCTTCATGAGGTGTGCACAGTCATCTTCTCCCAAGAGGTCTTTCCAAACACCTGCTTGCAAGCATATGCCAAAATTGCAGTGCAGACCAACACTATTATGTCTGTTTAGTGATTCCTGATGGTCTTCCCAAGAGATGCAAGCCTAACACGGTGTCTTTGCTTAGTTGCTTCTCTGAAATACACCTGCAGGGGAAAGATCTCAAACACTGGTTTCACTCTCCAAAGCAAAATTTGTCTTTGACTTTGAGGATCAGCTGTAAGTCCACAGGGCTTGTCCTCTGGCTGTCTATGACTCATGGACACTTAGCACATTACAAAACTGTGCTTTTAATAAACTTAAAAATTAAAAAAAAAAATCCTTCTGGGGATTTAACAATTCCCATCTGCTGGTCTAACTGCTCGGTCCATTTTCAATTTAGTTCATGCAATGGAAGGAAATGAGTCTGCTAGGTAACATAAAGAAATTATTGTGCTATGAAAATTAGAAAGCTAAATAGGAAGGATTATACCACACCATCCGATCTTGCCTGAAAACACAGAAGAAAAATATAGTAAGGAGAAGTAATGAGTTATGAGAGTATATTGACTTGGGGTGCATCCTGCCAGGTACATTCTTGCTCGGGGGCTCCCGAACTGTGGCAAATGAGTGGGTCATGGCTGATACACAAATTACTTCAAAGCAGCACACCCACAACTCCTAGTCCCATCCCACCACAGAGCAGACAGGGAATACTTCAGAAACGGCTCCACAAATCCTTCTGCACGGAGCTTTGAGACTCTGAGGCCCTATGTTCGTAGTTCCTCTTCCAAAAGACAGCGTCACTGTTGCTTTTTCTCCTCACTGTTCCCCACCCCACCTGCTGAATTTACAGCCTCCTATTTCCCTTTGACCGGTCCCCCTCTCTTCTCCAGACTATGCAGTTAACCCACATTTCTCAGGCGGAGTAAAAACTGCCGCTGGGTGTAATACACCAGCAGAGGCCTTATTAAGTACCACAGAGAGGAAAAGCATGAAGTCACAATCCAACTCTGTTTACAACCCCTTTCCCCCATGTGGTATTTATCTTTTTCACACTCTTCATGGAGTCACATGAGAATCACACTCCTGTAGCATACATGTACTGTCCTGCAGAATTGCTGCCCATCCAGGAGTTCTTCCACCTGATGTTCTTTATTCCCCATGAACAGAGCAGCACATTTGCCTAACAAGTTTTTTCTCTTTCAGACCATTTATGAAATCTGTGGTGATCATTTTTTAGTTCTAATCTTCTCAGCCATTGTGCTTGCCATCCCTCTCAGTTTGGTGTCATTTCCAGATTTCATAAGCACATTTTGTCTTCAGCCAAGTCATGAAGGAACAGTGCTCAGTGCAAGATGGCCACCCCTGGAAGAAACCACTATATGCAGCTCCGTGTATAACATTCTAGCTGCTTTTGTGGCTATTTTATCATACATCAAAATATGCAACAGCTTCCTAGCCTGCTTATGAGAATGTAATTTAAAACACCATCAAAGCCTAATTAAAATAAAGGTAAAGAATTTCTATCCAAAAAGCCTGTTTCTCTGTCACAAAAAAAAGGGGAGGAGGGCTAATATAACACCCTTTGTTCTTTAAAAGAAACCCTGTTTTTCTTTTATTATCTTTTAAGCACCTATAAATGGCTTGATTATTTGTTATTCTAGTTTCCAGTAGCTGAAGCACAAATGCTCCATAACTCCCTGACATCTTTGCACTCCTCATCCCTTTTTAGAAGTAGATGTTATATTTGTAATCTCACCCATCTTTTCAAGAAATATTATTAATGCTCCTGAGATTGCTTTAGCCAGTTTTATATTTGCCTTGCATGAAATTCACCTGGCTCAGCTGATTTGAAAACGTCTCCAGTGTTTAAGCACACTCTTGACTTTCCCTGTTTTGTCTCGAATCACTTTTTGCTGCTGGTGTTAATTGTGTTGCTGCCTGATTGCAGGTGACCTTTGTAAATGGACAGTCTTCTGTAGCTGTCAATTATTTAATTAGCTCAAAAGGCAGAAGCGTATGTTGTGGGTCTAAAGGCTTCAGCCCAGTTCAAACCCATGTATCTGTCAGGAGAAGTCTGTATAATGGAATTTCATTTTATTTCTTTAATGGGTTTTTCTTTAAGAACTAAAGAGAACACTAAAGTTGCAAAAGTTCAGCTCCAAAATGCAAGGAAATTCTGACATTAAAGTTTCTCTTACAACCTTAACCAAGTACTTTATGTCTCTATGTTATGATAAATGTTCAGCTACAGGAGCAGGTACTTTTTTGTCCCACAATGCCATAGTCTCTTTCAATAGGTATTGGGACAAAATTAGGGCTGTGCACTGAAGGAGTCATAAGACTCTTGCCTCATGTGTTATAAAAATTGGGAGACATAGAGCAAAAGAGGAAATTCTTATGATTATGGTAACCGAATGACATTTTAAGAATTAATTCACTGGTTTTGTTAAGCAGGTTGCCTGTGTTCTGATTTACAAATCATTTGAACCCAAGTCACTCAGCAGTAGGCACTGGTTATGTGAGTCACATTTTCCTAGGGCTCAGTTTGAGATACAGTCAGATCTGCGTAAGTGCTGAGCACTCACAGGTGTTCATGAAAGGAGCTTCACTTTCAACATAGAAAATGCCTTATTATGTTAAATGTTCTGAAAAACTCAGTTGCAAGGCATCTCAGAGGGGCACTGAGACTTCATAGACATTTGTAGCTTTTAAAATCCTTGTGCCTTTGTTGCCACATAGAAGTTTCCCAGCATTTGTGTCACATGCTATTGCAAAACAATGGCATGTATTATTGAAAGATTGCTTTGCGCGATCTGTGCAAATGGGTTTTGGCCACACTTTGAAATATAAGGGAAAAGCAAAATGCTGAATTGGCTTTTCATTAAATGCGTTCCCATGCCGCGCTGTATAAGCTGGCACGCCAGAGAACGAATAGCATGAACTCCTGTGATTGAAGATTGCTGCAGATTACATACCTATAAGGAACAGGGAAGGAGGGAGGGATTAATTTATATGAATATATTAAAAATTGGCATGATGTAACTTCTTAGTATTTGCCATTGCACTTTTACGGTATGTAGACTTCTTTGGATGCATTTCTAAGGCAGAAAAAAATACTGCCGCAGGCTTATTTCCCCGTTTTTCAGTTCAGCCACTGGAGGGCAACATGATCCCAGTCACCTAGGGAGAAGCAGCACTGCAGCCTGCAGAATTAGGTAGCATGCACCCAGCAAGTACCACCAAACTGCAGAGAAATTTCTGCATAAAGGTATGGCAGAAATATTTTTTCATTGTACTTTATTTAGAAGGTAGTTTTATAAATTTCCTCCTACATCTAAAATTTATTAATCTGGGTTTCTACTTAGGATGATGTTTTCATGAGTTATAAATCCGTGGATTAGCCAAAGGATTTCTGAAGGAGATGATGCAAGGCCCACTCAGCCTGGTATCACGAGAGGTGAAGTATTTCCCACTGCTAAGTAACTGAAAACCTGACACATGCTTCTACTCTCGAAATAACTCTGGCAGGCTTTTCCGGATTAGTTGTTAAATCTGTTACAACAGATTATTTCTTTATTACATTTTAGAGGCCTATCAGCAGTGTAGGTCTGATTTTCTTTAAAATTAATAGAAATAGTTTGGCTTAATCAAACTCCAGAGCACCTAGGTTCCTGGAGGCGACCAGAGAGTTCACATCATACATGCTAGCTTTGAGGAAAGCAACAGCCCGGCAAAACAATAGCAAATAGTGTTTGAAAAAAGTTACCACCAGTGTTTTAGGAAGCGTTAATAAGTACAAAGTAGATGCCAATAAAATGAAATGGTACCTTAGAAACTGGGGGAAAATGCAGACTGCATTATAAGACACTGCAAAACAACAAAATTTTGCCTAGAAGTCTTGTACTGGCTGCTGCTGTTTCAGATTGGGTTATTGCTGAAGCAGAGTCTCATCCATCTTGTTCTCCCTGTGCTCTTGGTTTCACAGTCTTTATCTCACCTCTCTGTGCAGTAAGTCTTTGTTTGCAGCCATTAGCAATCCAGCGGTGTTTTCGGCATCTCTGGAAAGTACTTTCATGCAGCAGTATTGTTCTGGACAACCTCGCTAGGATAACTCACTGTGTGAAGGATTTGCTTTGTGGATGCACAACGATAAGCCTTTAGTATCTGCCCTGTTTCATCCTTCCCCCGGCAGCATCATGCACGTACGTGTGCACGCACACACACACATGCTGGCTAATGGTCCAATTTAATCCTTACAGCACAGGGATCTGTTCCTTACCCATCCAACCAGCCTGTGGGAGGGGATGGGGAGAGTCTTCAGCTGCCAAACAAGGCTCGAGCTGGGAGAGAGGATCCCATTTTAAATCCCTATTTGTTTACCTGCACCTGGAAGCAGATTGAAATCAGATTGAAAGCATGGAAGTTTGGATCTTTAGAGAAATATCAGCCTTAATGCAGTTTTAAAATGGAGGATTGCAAACATGGAGGATGGGACATCATGCTTTAAAGCTTTTAATTCTTTTGAGTTCCCATTTTGTACAACTTTGGGAGACAAAGCAGCAGTGTGAAGGAGAGAACTGCTATTTGAGAGGAAAGAAGAAGGGATTAAGTTTGGTTTTTATTTGCGTAAATTGATGCCAGCCCATGACACTAGCAGATACATGATAATGTCAGATGTAGAGGCAGGGGAAGAATAATTTCATGTTTTCCCTGTCAGTTATTTTTTGCAGGAATTCCTTGGAGGGAAGGGAGTCATCAGGATGACAACTGCTGATTTCTGCAGGGTTTTTGTGCTAGACAAGGCAGACATTCAGATTTTTATAACTTTCTGTTGAAATAAATTACAAATTTAGCTGTCAAAAGAGACTTGATTTTAGGGTGGAATTAGAGCCTCAGAGCAATCCTGCTGTAATTGTGGGGCTGGCTGAAGTCACCACTACCACATGCAAGTTTTGTGTTGTTTCGGTATTAGAGTTCATCGCTTCAGCAATGTGTAATCACATTGTAAAGGAGTCAGTATTATTATCTGGTTTTAGTCACTAGTCACTAAAGGTAGTTCTACCAATGCATATTTGGTAAGAACCGAGATGTCATTTAGCAATGACACTGCATGTGCCTTGGGATGATACTGCTTACTATATGAAATATTTAGCTTTTTTTTTACTACATGCAGATACTAGGAATTATTTCTGCTCATTTCTTAAGTGACAGGGGAGCTCATTTGCATAAATTAATGAAGGTTAAAATTGCTTGTGTTTATTAATTCTGCGTGCAATTTTTACATGGTTAAAATGTTAAGGAAAATCACCATTATGATAGAAGGATATTCTAGTAATTGCCTGTAATTATAAGGGTGGCTCGCTACAAATACATTTAAATACATCATAGCGAAAGACATTAGAAGCTGACATTTCCATAGTTTAGGACAAGTAATGTATCTTAGAAAGAAAGACTGAATAAATGACATGCTCTCCTTACGCAAACTACCCCAGGAGGTGTTGGATTCATACCTGGCATTGACACTGTAAAAGCTATTCAGTTTACTTGTGATATTTGGGGTTGTTAGGATCACAACTGCAGGTGATTCAGATAACCAGGCTAGAATAAATTAAGCTCTATTTGTCTTATACCACAATGAGCCAGTTTGCTGTTATTTTGTAGTAGAAGTAATTCATTCACTTACCTTATCGCTGGAGGAGCAGAGAGAATTTGGTGTACGTATGAAGATAGTCAAAGACACCTTGAAATATATTGGTCTTAATACACATTACTGATGGAGGAACGTGTAATACACCAAGCCCTGAGGGAACATGTTGCCTGGGAGGTGGGTTTTTATCCTATTTACCAGGCAGAACATACTACCAAATTCAGTAGTTATCCTTTTTATCTTGTGAAGTTAAATTTCCAACTGGAAGAAATGGTTGGGAAAAGGAGCCCTAAGATAGGGAGATCACATCTTGGCAGAAACTTTGTATCTTAAGAGGGCTCCAGGTCGAATTCACCCATGGCATACCTAATTTCAATGGATGCAAACTGCAACAGATTTTAGCTGCTCTATTTTTGGGGGAAGGTTTTATGGTTTAGCATGCTAAAAGCAAGGGCATTTTTTTAACACAGGGACAAACATTGTTGGCCTGACTCAGGCGTTCTCTTTATTTTAATGCATTCTGACAGACTTCAGCTACCATGTAATGACAAGAAATTAGGGAGACTAAAAGTTAAAGAAACTGGGTGACCAGAGGGGATCCATGAGAGCCCCTCAAGCCTCATTTGTCTGGGCTGCCAATTCAAATGCAGCCACACTTCACCCATTTATGTGAAAGGATGCTTAGGGGGCTTTTTGAACCCCATGGCAATTTACCCTGTTATCAAACACACAACCACAAACCCTCCCTCATCATTAAATGGCTGCCTGTTGGAAGAGAAATCATGCTTTAGTAGTTAAGACAAGCAAACGTGATGTCCCTTCTAATTTGCCAAATTAATTGAAAAGTTGTGTTTCCAAGTGGATTAGCCCTCTTTTATAGGTAGTGGTATTTGAAAAAGGTGTGACTTTGCTTCAACTTCTCTTTTTTGTGAGTTCCCATTTCCATACAGGGCATAAATTTGGATGGACTAATCTACTCAGAAATGAATCCACATTAATCTAACTGCCTTCACATTGACAAGTCTTTGGAAAGAAGCAGGAAGGGCACTGGTCCCACAGATAATTCACTGCCTGGGACAAAAAGGGTTGCATAAGTTTTGAACAAAATTATGTCCATCTCAGGGCAGGAATGTGGGTTGTGCCTCCTTATTTTCTCTCTTTAACGCTAGTGCAATTGCATGCTTCAGTGTGCAAGAGCAGATTGGAGTAGCTTTTCTTAACTAGTGGTTGCAGCTTCAGAAAGGTATCCCTGGGGATGGCCACACGCATCCACGGAGCAGCCCCTGCTGATAGTCTTAGCGTGAGGAATTGCAGGGTCCTGGCCTCAGGATACAAAGCATTGGCCTGAGAGATTAGAAGGGTAATTTGAAGAGACCAATTGTGGTTAGAAGCACCGTTCACGCTATGACTGCTTCAGTTCTCAAAGAAACTGAATGGGATAGGTAAGTCAGCAGGCAGAATTAGCACCTTCTCTTCCCCTGGTGAAATACATGGTGCAGTCACACACCTGTATTTTGCCTGGTGCAAGAGTCTTCAATAGGAGTCTATCCCACTGCTAACCATTATGTTATGATTACCTTGTACCTCAGAGGTGAGAACTGCAAAGGTTAACGAGCTAATTCTCTGGGCCCACTACCTCCATTGCACCCTGCCACACCAGGAAGCCGAGTGTCCTTCACCAGGTTCTTCACTGGAGGTGGGAAGCCCCCAGCATACATCTGCCACACAGGGAATCCTATTCCCTTGGCAATGTTTGCAGCAGGCATCACGTCAAGAGGACCTTCCTGGTATTTCCAGCTGTTGCACTGGACATGGCACTGCCAGTTTGAGGAAGTCACCTGCAGAGAGCCTTTTGGCTCGAAGATTTGTTACACTGAAGCTGTGCTAGCCTTCGGCTAGGAATTTCATCTGAGTTTTCCGAAGATCCACATCTCCTCCTTAGAAGAAAGAGAATGTCAAATAAATGCTTGGCCTGTGCCAGCAGGCGGGTAGGACTGCTATAAGACTGTGTGGGAGAGCACCGAGGGTGTCATTTAATATTTAGACACCTCAGAGAACTGTATTGGTGGATTCTCCTTTGACTTATCATAACAGAGACATGTCTGGAGTACTTAGGGGTTGTAAGAAATCTTCTCAGCACAGCTGTAAATAGCAGCTCCAAATCACAGACACACAGATCATATTTGCAGAGTAAATGTAAATGTACTTCCTATTTTGGCATAAAAGTGTGTCCCTCCCTACAGATCCTTGGGGCTAAAGCCAAATAGATACCCAACAAGTGAAATTAAATAAAAAAAAATTCATTTGTGCGCTATGAAGTAAAAGCAGAGAAGAGCACAGAGTTATGACAATTCTGAATACACACAGGTTAACAAGACGTAAAACTTTCAGACACACTTTAAAGTGAGTCCTCAAAGATAATGACTTGTAATCAATTATCAGCATAGAATGACTGTATCCATCCCACAGCACTGTTTTTACCACAAAGTCAAGCAGAAGCATGAGAGCAGCACTCTTCTAAAGCCATGTATATCTTTATTCTCCACCCAGGCCAGCAAGGATGGGAAAAGGGAATGCGATTAAAAATAACAATCAGCAAACACACATTATCTTTACTTAAAAAAAACATCCAGACTAGAGCAGCCAGAAACACACTCAACAATCAGAGTAACTGGAACTCCCTGCAGTTTGACAGTGGCACATAAGCAGAAATTACTTGTGAGTTTCTGAGAGCAAGGGTAGAACAAGACAAAAACTTGTGCTTTTTTCTGTTACAACAAGTAATTATGATTATATATTTTGCAGCAGGTAAACCGCTCTGGGGGATAACGGGCAAGAGAGAAAGCTATCCAGAGTTGTTTTGAGAAAAGTTTGAACAAAACTTTTATAAATAGCACCAGAACTAACCCCAAGCTTAAACTACCCCCCACCAAAAGCAATGGCACAACACCCTGACTTTGGCAGGAGCAGAGGCAAGCTTGGTTAAATGTAAAGAAATAGAAAACACACAATGGATTGTTCCAGTATTATCCCCAAAGAGGTGGCCTCCAAACCCAGAAGCATAGCTGCCATGGCAGAGGGAGGGTAATAAGACTTCTCTAACGCTCCTTTGTGTTTACATAGCAGTAAGAGGCACAGGTTTGGGTTTGTCTCCACTCTGGCAGGCTGTTTGCAATCCTGAAAGCAAATTCTGCAGCTCATTCCAGCAGACATTTCACATGGCTGTATTCTGTAATGAGCTAGTATTTATCATTCAAGTCCTCTGTAAGCTGAAGGCTCTTTGTGCTACTGACCCCAGCCTTTCGTCTAGCTTTGAACAGCTGCTGTTTGGCAGTGACAGCTGAATTGGGTTTTCTTCTTCTGCAGCAATGCACACTTGCCAGCCATCCTTTCCCCAAACCCACTTGTCTGCCACATGTTGGGGCCAAGATACACAATCCACTCCTTTCACGCTAATAGTGTCCCTCTAGGCAAAGCGTGAGAACGCTTGCCAGCGGGCCTTCCTTCCCATTAATGCTTGTTAAGCATCACTTCTTCCCACCATCCAGCCATGTGGGAGCCTGCGATTTCCATGTGGAGGTGTATTAAGCAGAGTGGTTGTGCAGGGTCACTACAGACTGCCAGCACTGTCATGACTTATCCTCAGCTTCTCTATTAATTCAGAGGCATATCAAGCTCCCTGATTGAAACAGCATTTCATTGCTTGAAATGGTCCCAGGCATATGTCAGCCTCTTTGAACCCCACTGAATTACCTGCCATTGCCTCACAGGTTGGGGTCTGTTTTTATTTTTTTTTCTTTTTTTTTCTGAAAGTTGGTCATTGCCTTTAAAGACTTGGCCAGTAAAAACTGAAAGCTGTGCATCAGGAAGCAGCAAACACAACCTGGCTGTACCTGTGCTTAGGGAGCGCCCCTGCTTTGTCAGTAAAGTGTGGGGCCAAGCCTGTTCTTGATATTTGGCTTGTACACTATTCACACTGTTCATCCTCAAGCCAGCGCTAAGAGCCTGCTTTGGCTGGACCTCCTACAAGGGGACAGATCAAGAATGCAGCAGGGACTTTACTTAGTGTCAGGTCTAGAGCATCAGATGGACTTGTTTATATATCACCCGTTTGCAGATGTCCTAACCAGGACAGCCAGTCAGTGTAGTCTTAACCTCATCTTTGAAATGCAACACGAAGCATTAGTTCGTGTGAAATCCAGCTTCTGAATGCTTCTCTTCACCATCCTAAAACTAGAGCAACTCCCCCTCTGGTAGGGAGACTGGGGAAGTGAAACAACTACACAGACATGAGTGACTGTGCAGCCTGACTGACTGCACACTACGAATTATCTACCTACACGCATGCAAATGGTGGGCTCCTCTGACTTGGGCCTGAGCCAGACTTTCTAGCAGCACCAGCTGAACTAGAGTACTCAGAAAATTAATCATGTTTCAGATATGTAACTCAGTCCCCATTAGAGTCCATTATACCTCTCTTTTACGTGTCCTCCTTAGGTCAAAACCCCAACAGTCAATCCAGAAAAAGAACATTCCTGATAGTCGTTTTTTTAAAGAGACAATTAAAATTTCTCCAGCATATGGTGACCACCTCAGCCTGGTCTGGGAGCCCACTAAGATGCCATGCAAAGTCCCAAAAGGAAGGAAACCAATTATGAAAATGAGAAATGAGGGGAGGAGGATGTATAATCCATCGCTCTTCCATATAATTAACCAGGAAGTGTGTGTGGGATGCAGATTTCCGGAGCTGAGGCACTAATGCAGTTTGCACTGGCATTAACAGACATGGGCTCAGGGATGTGCCCATTCTGAAAAGGAAGGGCCAGCAGCTCTTCCGTAAGAGCAACTTGAAAAACAGAATGACCATTTCAGTGAGACCTTCCCATCCTAAGCACCATCCACTCCACTTCTCTAAATACAGGTGCCACTGGTCCACACCTGCATTCTAGTGACATGCAAACTGATTACCTTTCCTCAGAGCAGATGTTTCTTCCCTATAATGCAACTCTTTGCACTGCACACTGCGTATGACTCCTGCAGCCCATTCCTTCCTATCAGTACACCTATCAAGAGATCAAATGGAGCTGTGTCCTAGCACCTATCTTTGCACCTACAGTGTCCTAAGAGGTTGGTGAGCGGCCCGTCAGGTCCCCACGCACTGCATTACAGAGCAAGCCCTACTCTTCCATCATGTGATGGGTGTATTTCAGGTCAGCGTAGAGCTCAGCTCACGTGCCTTTGTCGGAGGCTATGCTGTCCTCTCCCAGTGAAAGGCTGGGCACAACTATTGTAGTGGTCTGTTTTTCAAACTCTGACAGTGTCTAAGTAGTTAGCCTACCTGGCAGGTTTGCTGCACTTGTTGGAAGGACTGGAAAAGGACCCTTTCTAGGAAAACTGCAAGAACATCACATTTTGCAATTTAGCCTTCACCTCTGAATGATTTCCTAGCTCCTGAAGGTCATGCCCCAAGTAGAGACTTCTTTTCACTGAGTCGACAAGTTACTGTTATGTTCCATTCCCTAAAAGTAAAGTCTAACTTTACGTAAGTGGACTTTTCAGCATGTATCTCTGCCATCTCAAAAACAGCCCAAGCCCCACAGACCTGGATTTTCTCATCATTCCCAGAAGTTCTAATTAGCTAAAACAGATGACAAATCCTTGGAGAACCATGCACTTCCCCACCCAGACCACATGAAGCTAGCACACTTGCATTCTGTGACATTTAAAGAGCACTCCCAGACCAATATTTTGTTCATTAAGTTTGTGTTTAAATATATATATAGATATATTAAAAAAAAATCATCGGTGTGTTATTTTCTAGGTGAAAACCACTCACATATGACCAAAATAGTCAGCCAGGACAAAGGCTCAGACTGCTGAGGTCTCAACCCCCTGTGCAGAGCTCTTGCCAGACAGACTACCTGAGATATTGTCAGAATCTAGCAGCTCAACAATGCTGTATGGAGAACAATCTTCCAAACCCAGCTTGCTGCAGAGCCAGCCACAGAAGCCCTTCTCCATATCCCTGACAGCATGCCACCAGTACCCAAAGGACCATGCTACCTGGGCCACGGCCGAATACAGGCCTAGGGAAAAGGACACAACCATAATTATAATTGGGTAGAAGATGATCAAAAAGGGACAAAAGGTGATTTTGTGCCAGAAGGTCCTCTCTTCATTGTACACTAAGAAGATGTTGTACCATGTAATGGTTCCATAGTAGAATGAAACCACGAAGGACACTACAAAAATGATGGGGAGGCAGATGATGGTCCAGAGGACGATGTGGGGTCCTCTGTCCAATCCAACATCACATTTCTTCTTCTTCTCAGGTACGTCCTCTTTAGGAGGTTCCTTCGACTTAGCCAGTTCCTGAAGCTCTTTGTCCGTTAGTGTGACATGGATGTCCACCATCTGACCCTTCTTCTTTCCCCTGGTGATTGTTCCAGTCAAGGTGACATATCTGCTGTCTAAAGGCATGTTCCAGACACCTACAAACACAGATAAACTCATCTACATTAGATTTGTTTTCTGTATGGATTATTTTCTCAAAACCCCCAAAGACCCCAAAGACAATTAGATCGTGCATAGGGAGTTATAGTCAAATTAAAAAAAGATGGACTGCAAGAAGCAGTGCAGTATAAAGAAGATTATCACAGAAGACAATGGAAGAAGAGCTAATAAGGGAGAAGCTATAAGCTCTTCAGAAGGGATAGGAAGGTAAGGAGAGGAGTTGGGTGGCTCTATATGTTAGGGAGTGTTTTGATTGTATAGAGCTCGCTGACTGTGAAGGCGAGGTTGAGTGCTTATGGGTAACGATGAGGGGGGAAGGACCACAAAGCAGATATCCTGTTGGGA
>VYXH01010142.1:229134-304600 GCA_013397275.1 Burhinus bistriatus | reverse complement strand
AGGTATCAGGCTGATTGAAGTCCTCCCTGAAAACCAAGGCCTGTGATTGTTNCAGCGAGCCCAGTTACATCCCCGTGTGGGGATGGTGTGCCATTGCACCTCATTTGTTTAGGTTTGTGATGACACTACAGGATTTTTCATAGCACTCATCAAATTTTTGTATCTATAGGTACGACAGATACTTGCTTATGTTCATAGAGGTGCACACTGAGATAATCTTTGTAGCTTTTAATTCCTCTAAAGCTGAAGTAGTGCACAAGGGTCACAAGCACAAAATTGCATCAATGGCATAGGCAGCAGTCCTGTAGGATGTCCTGCTGTGCACAGCTGAGGGGAAGACAAGAAGAGGTCATCTGGACCAGAAGGGAAGACAAGAAGAGGTCATCTGGACCAGTTCTACAAGAAAATTAATGTAATGAGCTGATTACAAGAAGATAATCATGTGTTTAATTCAAGGCCACCTGGAAATGAAGCATGTTGTTTACCACATGTACTCTGTTCATTACGTGACCTATATATAAACCTAAGTGTCCAACAGAGTTTAAACAATTCCTGATTTTTTTTTATTATAGAGTAAATGGAAAATAAGATCTCCAGTTAAATCAGAATCAAAGCAGAGTGGGATGAATACTGGAAGCAGAAGAGGAAACTGCCTGTACAAACTTAAAATTTTCAGTCCTCTTGAGGGTGCTGTGCTAGAGAAGTTCAGTGTTACAAACTGGACCACTGGCAGGTGCCCAAAACAGATTTACTGCATGCCCTCTGCATGCCAACCAGGCAGTAACTTACGGGCAAAGCAGTCGTTAGAGCTGTGCCTGCTGCTGCCAGAATAATTCTGATCTTTGGTATTTTTCCTTTCTTTGAGAGCTTGTTGACATTTTTTCCTCACTGTTCCATATCATGTTTCTACAGACAGTAGTAAGGTGCACCTAAGCTCCTCTATTTATGCTACGTTCTCTGCTGAGCTAGTAGGTAGGGAGAAGCTAGTGGGTAGGGAATACCCAGATGATAGCAGCACAGTATCTCGCTGCTATGGCTACAGGTCCAGGTTGAAGCCAGCTTGCATCTTGCCAAGTGCAGACAAGAGCTTGGATCTGTCTTCATCTATTCATGTAAGTCATTCTCATTCTCTGCATCACACCTGACGCAAGATAATTTAACACAGAAAAGAGACTTCTTGGTGACAAGACTTGTCTTCCGCTTAATTGGGATGCAAAATTAATTGAGCTATAATCCAGTGTGCTCTAAAGCATACTTTCATTCTGATGAAATCATAAAACTTGCCTGGGTCTGAACACATTACCTAAACAAGTTAACAGAAGTACATGGACTGCAGAAATTAATGATCTAGAAATATAAGTTGCTGTAGGCCTCAAAAGACCCATATATAAAAGGCCTTTTTTGGATAATCTCTATGCAAGAAGAGATTTTGAGAGAAAACCAGCAACAGTCACCCACAGTCTGCTGATGTGTCTGTAAATCCTAATAACCAAAGCTGGTTGAAAACAAATCTGTAGCATAACGCTATAGATCTGGTACAAGAGGCACAAGATGCAGCTGACACAAGTTTAGCACAGTACAAAGTAAGTTCACCTCGATAAAACCATTTTTCTATACAAAGAATTGAACACTGGCTGAGAATATGTTCACATACGCTCTGGTAAAGTTGAGGTGAGGTCAAAGTTGCCATTGTGCAAGTTACAACTTAGCTCATACACACTGTTCCCTTGCGTGATCTTCTGGTATCTGTAGTCAAAGGACCACAGAAATGGTGGTTGAAGGGACCTCTGGAGGTGTCTAGTCCAGCCTCCCCCTATGAATAGAGCTGTTGCCAATGGGTTACCCGTGTGAGACTTAGAAACCTTCCATGACGGAGACTCTACCATTTGCTTTTGGTAACTTGTGCCAGTGCTGCCCTACTCACCTCATGAAGAAATTTCACTTTACGTCCTGCCTGAGTTTCCCAAAATACAACTTGTAACCATTCCCTCTGCCTTTTCCTTACCATCTGTTACTACCAACAGTTTGGTTCCACTGTCTTTGTAACTCTCCTTCAAATAATTAAAGTCTACAATTAGACCTGCCCCCGCCCCAGCCTCACCTAAGTCTCCTCTGTGCCAGATGAAAGGACCCCAGGACCCACAACATATCCCCATAGATCATGTGCCTGGGACCCTGACTTTCCTCACTAGCCTTCTTCAGCACCTTTTCCTATTTCAGGGGGTACACCACTTTCTCTGCAGTGCTGGTTTCTGTTACAAACAGGATGCCAACAACAAATGGACTACTGAATCCTAGTTCCTAAACCCACTAGATCGACCAAATCAACTTAAATCCACTGGATCTTAGGCTGTGGGGTTTTTTACAGTGTTTCCTAAATTAAATATTTTTTTCCTCCTGTCTACATCACAATAAAAGAAAAAGCAGTAGTTTTGTGAGGTGCAGAATGAATGTACCATGGTTCCCTATGGATTTATGCTCCTGAAAAATTGTGAGCTCTCACTGGAGCTTTTCTTCCAGCTGAGCATTTCTAAGTGATTTTTCCCATGTGATCTCTCCCGTGTTTAATACATGCACAGTGCACCTTTTTCCTGAATCAGGGTATTTATAGGGTCCCTCTCCTCTAACTGGCTACCTACTAACCTGCAGGAACTTAATTTGCTGTGAAATTTATGTCATCTATCAAATCTAATTGAAATACACCAACAGGTTTCCAAGTTACTGGACGGGAATGTGAAGACATGCAGAGTTTAACACATGCACTAACCATGAGAACATAAGCCTTATTCCCTTGGGAAGCTAGGCTCAAAAGTCTACTCTTATGCTCTTAATGCAGACTTGTCTAGACTTTTATAGGAGGTCCTGCTCTGAGCAGTTTTGCTCTTGGAGTCCTGGTCAAGAGAAGAACAATCTGGAATATCAGAGTAATTTTAGCCCAGTGAGCATCATCCCCATCTGGTTCCTGCTATTTTAAGTGTATGGCTCCCTCTTAGGAGGAGCTGACTACGCACTGAGACTCTGAACAGGTTAATCAGCTAAATGCTTATCTCCCCAAGATGGTAAATAAGTGGCTGGAGCACAGCAGGCAGCCTGATCTGATTTTTGTTTGCAGCTAGAGCTTGTATTCAGATAGGCATCACGGAAGATATCTACTACTTCCACTACACTAGGGGAGGAGGGAGAGGATAAAGTCTGGAAAAGCTTTCCCTCTCTGCAGAATACAGGCATGTTTATTCCTCTGAACAGTGAAAGTTTTAACCTTGTGGAGGCACTTCCCAAATCATTTTTCCCAAGTCAGTAGGGACTGTTCTGTCTCTGACCTTTTCCTATGGTGCTGTTGAATGTCCTCTTCCACAAAATCCCCATGCGTAGTGGACTCTCCCCTGAGCTCCTCTGTGTAGCCTTCCCCTTTTGTGTCTGTAATCACACATCTTCGCACTGAGGTTGAGCCCTCCTTCACCATTACTCGATGCTTATGTCCTTAAGTGCTCAGTGCTGCTGGTTGGGCTGAAGGGAGCCACTTGCCCACAATTCAGCTTTTCTAACCTGTTTCAGGATTTCAAAGCTTTTCCAAAAGGTAGGTCACGCCATTACCCCCTGGAAGGTCAGGAGCAAGGCCAATTTATACCAAAAATGTGGGGAAACTTGACATAGAAGTAAGGTGAGTTGGCACTCACACTTACATGTAGATGTGGCACTTAGGGACGTGGTTTAGTGGTGGACTTATCTGTGTTAGGTTTACAGTTGGACCTGATGATCTAAAGGTCTTTTCCAAACAAAATGATGCTATGATGTACAATGAAACATTCTCCAAATATTCTTACTGAAACTATGTATAGAGAGTAAAAAGTGAGTCCGCCAAGAAGACATACTGCCTCTTTCGTCTCTGATGTTGGAAAGTCAGCAATTTACATTAGCTTTTAGCTTCCTTCTAGGTGAATTTAAAACTCATTCTGTATTTACTGAGGAAGGCCAGAAGAATCAATAAAGGCCTTGGCTTTCTAGAGGTGATCATCTCACCAATCATTTCTGTCTCTGTTCTGCGCTAAGGGCTTAGATAAGAAGGTTTTGGTTTTGTTTTCTTTCTCCTTAATGGATAGGTTTCTTAATTAGGATGGGGGAAAAATGACTGCAATTTTGCTGTGGCAAATTAAAACCAAAATGAGGTAGTGAAGAGCAGGGTCTGGAGGGGAGGGGGGGCAATCAGAGACAGCTATTGATTTTGAAATGATGGAGGAGCCAAAGGAGAGCGCACAGCCTGGAAAGGAGACTCATCTTTCAAAGCACTGTTCTGGCTTAAAAGCAATCAGTCCAGGCAGAGGTGTTGGTTGTTGCTGAACCTTCGGAGCTAGCTTTGTTTCCAGACAGAATTTAAATTTTGGAAAGACTCGCTGGTTCATAAGGGGATGGCTCCTTAGACAAATCTTGAGATTGTGGAGCTAGGAATCATGGGATGGAGCTGAACAAAAGTAAACCTGGGTGGAGCATCAAGAAATTCTTAGCAGTAGTAGTAACAAAAACACGTTTGGAAATAGTTTCTTCCAAGAATGAAGGAAAAGTGTCACTGCTCACAGCCAAGGCAGGCAGAGAAAAAGGAACAAACATAGGCTGAATACAGGATGAGGACCAAGATCTAACACCCTTCTCACTCCCAGTTGTTGTACAGTGTGTCCCATCTTTTCTAGAACATGGAAAACTGCTCTGGCATTGTCTTTGTCCCAGTGGCCGAGATCAAGCTCAGGTACAGCGTTCTGCCACTCCAGCCAGCACACTTTCATACACACTGGCCTTTTCCCCCTTGGCTTTTCAGAAAGCGTTCCTCCAAGATTAAAGTCAGATGTTAGTCTGACCTTCCGTCAAATATAGCCTGGAAAGACTGTCAGAGAACAGCGCCAGCCTTGTAATGACTGGTTTGAGTTTGTCGGCTTTTTTTCATTGCTATGATGAAACATGACTTTGCAGAAGCTGATTTTCAGGTGTCTATGACAGGGGGTCAGGAAGATTTTAGCCACACTACTGCAAATAATCTGCAGCAATTCTAATCCCAGCTCAATGCTGTGTGTGCAAGTAAGCCCCTTTTCAGCCCAGACAACTGAAAATATGCCACAGGTCCTTTTAAAGCAAGGGGTTTGTTACACCATGTAGGAGATCTGTCTCCTATTCTCCACACTGACATTGCTCCACCAAATACTCATCACAATGCTGGTGACAGAGTGGCATCTCTTTTGTTCCCCATAGGGATAGCATGTCCTTGTCCACAAACCATTTTCCCCTCACTCTTCCTCTTGCCTCCAAGCACTGCTAGAACAAGTGCAAGAAAGATCTCTCCTTTCCCTGCCACCTCCTCTTTGTAGTTGAGGTGCTGCCATGTCACCTGCTCCCTGCCTGAACCCCAACTGCAGGCAACATACATAATTAGCTGGCAGAGAGAACTCTTCATCCCCTCCTAACACCCTATCCTCACTTGTCAACAGCAGGAGCACACCTCTCCAACAACTGTTTCTGCAGCTGCTCCTGCCATTGACAGCTGCTGCTGGACGTCAAACATGAGTGTAAGGACATGATCTCCTCTGAGCCCTTCCTAGCCTAGTGCTGTGGTTATGCTCCAGGAGAGATCTGAGTTTGGCATGCTGTTTCGATGCTTCAGCATTTACCTGCGCTGAAAGTGGAACGAGCCTGCAGACAGCTCCTGGCTTACACAGGGGTGTTATGCAGCAAGGCAATCTTGCATAGTCTTACTACTACCTTTCTCTAATCCACTTGCACTTCTTCCCTTCTCCTAGGACAAAATGATAACGGAGAAATTAAAGGAAAGAAGGACCCCATGTGAGCAAGCATAAAGAAGTGAAGATATGGCATGCTCTTTCCAATCCCTGTGGCCTACTCACCCTGTAGCTGCAAGAATCGCTGCACACTCTTCTGGAACAGCAGAGGCTGCTCAATGCTGAAGGCTGCAGTCCTTGGCTCCACAGATCTTTAATACTTCCTTTCCCTGGAATTCCCACAAGAAATGCTGTTTTTTCAGGTGACACGGAACCTACTGAGAAACCATGGGTCCCATCTGGAGAGTAAGTGTGCAGGTACTCAGTGTTTAATTCATTGAATATTATTTTCTGCAGCAGAAAAGTGGGAGAGAAACATTAGTCACATACTTGCTTAATCGAGATCTAATAGCCAAGGTCAGTGCTCAGCCAAGAATAGATAGCAGAAGCCTCCCGTGATGTATTTTTGTATTTTGTGTTCATAGCACACAGACTGATCTATTATCAGTTTTCACTATGAAAAATTTAACTATCGTCTGGAATATGCTCAAATCTATTTTGCATCATTTCCTTGCTTTTTCATTTAAAAATATCTTTCCATTGAGACCTCATGACCATGCAAATTAGCAAATCTCTGCTGTGTGGAGAGATTGCTTCACCTCCACTGAAGTGCAGCTATTTATTCTTTTGCCAGCCCTCCGCAAGATGACAATACCTGTTTGTCAGTGTCTAGCGTGCTTTTCTGTGCTTTAAACAAAAACCCTTAAAGGAAAAAGATGAGTACTCAAGGGAAGATGTTGCAATGGGCACAGCGGTGAGGAGGCACACCAGACCTTTGCCTCGAGCTGTGTTCTGCATGTCTTCGATGTTCCAGTGCAGCAGAAGTGACATGATGACCTACCTGCTGGTCTACAGCACCTCTCTCATCTCCTGGAGCACTTCAGCCTACAGGACCAGCATGACCATCTACTTGGTTTGTTCTTTCTAGATTTGCATATGGGTCTGTGCAGGATGCATTAGTGTTCCTCCCCAAACCAAACATTTTCAAACATTTCAGGCCACAAAGCCTTTCCTCCTCCAAGTTTTCCCCACAGACCACAAAGCAACCATCTCAAATCTTTAACTGAGAGCACACGAGAGAGATGAATTATATGACCTCACAGACCACCGAGCACTAAACCTACAGTTGATGAAAGAAAGAAGGCCTCTGAAGATAAAAGGAGTAAGATCTCTGAGGAATACGCCTTAGCTCCTGTGGTACCTGAAAGAGGCAGCTGTACTTTCTTTGCCAGGGACTACAGCACAGGACATGATCTGATCCAACAGAGTAAGAACAGAAAACATACTCTGTGTGGGCACTAACAGCAAGCGTGAATACACTAGGTGCAAAGAGGCTTTATGTTGTGGTGCACCATTTCCCTTCTGTCTATCCTTGGAGTCTTGCAGTACCTATTGATGGTGAGCTCCAAGCTCCTGGTGGTGCTATGGTTGAAGTTGTGCACTGTGATGGTCCCTCGAGCATCTCTCTTGCAGCACGGGGGCAAGGTCCTCCAACAGACTGCTCTCTGCACATACACAGTAGGTGCCTAAGAACTGGCAACTGGTTCAGACTTCACTCCTCCTGAGGACGCTGTGTGCAAGAACCATAATGTATCATAGTAATTCAAACCACAGCCCTCCTGACTTTGGACTGCAACAGCCACCAATGTAGGAGGTACCCAGACAGTGGTCCTCTTCTGCTGAAAGATGGAGTGGGCAGAAACCAGCCCCACATCCCTGTGTCTACCCCTCTCCCAGTCTGGAGAGGAGGCAGTGTGGTCCTCACCCATTCTCAAAAGAGGGAGAGTGACATTGGGGCTTTTAGAACACCACACAAACATTATTGCCTGGGAGCCTGGCATCTGGCAGGGAGAGGAGAGTGCGGTCGCCATGGTAATTCTTCACCTCATTTAACTGCAAAGTAACCTCTTCTGTCCTTACATGCAGCCATTCCCAGCACATCTGCCCCGTGCACCGCACAGGCAGCAAGAGGCCCATGTATCCACATAGACAGCAACCCCCTGCCCGCAGCTCCAACACACACGCTACATCCCCAGCTGTGCAACACCCTTACCCATATATGATACACAACATGTATGTGCTGACCAAATACACATTCCCTCAGCTCTCTCCCACTATGTGTTCACGTATGCCTCTAGGTAACAAGCCAGGCTTACAGTCCCTGCTCCTACAACTATAGGTCCCTCTGCTGCACAGGCATAAGATGCTTTAGAAGCACAAGATCAATGCATGCTCAGCCAGCAGCCAAAAGACGCACCCGCCCTGTCTCTCCCAGCCTTGCCACAACACCTGCCGACAGCTCTTGTACAGTTTATTCTTGGATGCATTTTGTTTTCATGCTGTGGCACGAACAAGGAATAAATTTAGCTCTGCCTCATTCATTTTCTTCTGCTCCTGCCTCTGAGGAAAAAAAGGTCCCTGAGAAGCAGATCTATAAGGAGAAGACTGTGTGCCTCTCTGCAGTGCCAACTCATGGGAAGCTGGTGGTCAGATCATTTGGTGGCGCTGACTGGACCCTGTTGCTCTTATTGCTTGGCAGGTAACTATAGGAAATCAATCTCAATTCTGTTTCTCCTCAAAGCACTTTGTGGGTCCCTGCAGGAGGGCTCAGTTCCCTGCTGATAGCAGGAAAACAGAAGTCCAGAACAGCAGTGACTGATTTTATAGCACAGCAGGAGCATGGTAGATAGGAGCCATGAGCTGAGTCCCTAACTCCACTGCTACACATCAGCCAGGTATCACCCCATATCAAAAGGTGAAACTCAGCTCACACTTACACTACCAGACACAGCCTGGGGACCTCTTCCAAGCTACCACTGTCACATCAAGTTCCCTCAGCTCTTCCAGAAGGTACTGGTGTGATTAGAGTTTGAGCAGTGTTTCTACGGTGAGCACAGACCTGTCCTTAGCCAGGCCAGGTGGCAAGTAGAAACTCCTCAGCCATATGTACATGACAGCTCCAGCTAACAGGGCCCAGCAGGCATAGACCTGGTGGAGTCTGAAGCTCCCATACTGCATGGTGCAAGTGTCCTTTTCTGCCTTCTGCTGTGGTGAGTTTTAACAAGCATGTACCAAAGGCAGTCAGGGATGGCCCGTATCGTGAGGGTGACAGTCACCTGAGTCTGATGGGTTTGCTAACAATCAAGTCACGCTTGCTACTTGCATGCTCTATACATGTGGCCTACAAAAATGCTCTGAGAAGTGCTTCAGGCAAAACGTCTCCTTTAGAGAGCTGGCAGGGATGCCTGCCCATATCCTTTTGGATCTAGCCTCCTCTTTGTAAACGTTTCAAGGTCACCCTGCTAACTTCAGCTCTCTTTCTCTTGAGATCCCCTACCCCTCCTAAAAGCACCTCAACATCACAATCCTCAAGCCTGAATGCCCTAATCTGAGTATGATCAAGCTAATACAGTATTCCAGGTCAGACCCCACCTGGAATACTATGTCCAGCTCTGGAGCTCCCAACATAAGAAGGACATGGATCTGTTGGAGTAGGTCCAGAGGAGGGCCACGAAGATGATCAGAGGATTAGAGCACCTCTGCTGTGAGGACAGGCAGCCAGAGTTGGGGTTGTTCAGCCTGGAGAAAAAAAGACTCCAGGGAGACCTTATAGCAGCCTTCCAGTATCTGAAGGGGGCCTACAAGAAAGCTGGAGAGGGACTTTTTACAAGGGCACGTAGTGATAGGACAAGGGGTAATGGCTTCAAACTGGAAGAGGGTAAATTTAGATTAGATCTCAGGAAGAAATTTTTCACTGTGAGGGTGGTGAGGCACTGGAACAGGTTGCCCAGGGAAGTTGTGGAGGCCCCATGCCTGGAAGTGTTCAAGGGCAGGTTGGATGAGGCTTTGAGCAATCTGGTCTAGTGGGAGGTGTCCTTGCCCACAGCAGGGGGGTTGGAACTAGATGATCTTTAAAGTTCCTTCCAACATAAACCATTCTATGATTCTATGAATACAACCAGTGATCTGATGTACATCTGTGAGGATAAAACTGAAATGAGATTTCCCCACCTGGCTGCCCAGTACCTCTGGACAAGGCAGCCCCAGTCCTCCCAGAACTCGTCAGGGTTGCACATCTCATCCTCCCCCCATCTCCAGGAAGTAACAGGCACCTGCACATGGCAATTCACCTTCCCACCCCTGCTCCCCTCTCTCCCTATCCCCACTACCCACACGCCTGGCTGTGGCTGAGCTCAGGTGCCTCCGGAGGCACAGGCCCTGCTTTTAGCACTGCACTGGAGGTGGGACCCAGGCAGAGTCCATGCTGCTTGCAGAGCCCACAACCAACCCAGCTAAGGTTGCTCCAGCTGGGAGAAAGCCACCTAATGCCTGAGCACACACTTCCCTCTTATGGCCATGCCCGATACAGCAGCCACCCAGGCCTGCAGCATCTTCACTGGAGATGTGATTTTCCTGTGAATACTGACATTTCCCATAGTTGCCTCTTACACTTGTTGGGCACAGACGTCTCTCCCCTGCACTTGGAGGGCAAGCACAGGGCCAGCCTTGCTGCCCTGTTTGGCTGATGCTGATCAACACACACACTACGAGCAGTGTGAGTGGGAAAGACAACTTGAGCGCTCAATATGCGTCCTGCCTGTGGTATCACACTGTCTCTCTGATGGAAGCCCAAGTATCCACCCCTGGTTCTGAGGCAAATTTCCCCTATGGTAGGGCACAGCCTCTAACATGTTTCCTTTCCTCAAGTTAAGCATGGCTTTTACGTACTTTGATTTTGAAGGGAAAGTTTTTAACTACCTAGCTATGGGTAGTTAACAATTCTGTTCAATTTCTCCCTCGCCCCATTGCACTGTATGGCAAAGTCTCTCTCTCTTCTATCCAAATAACAATATCCTTGCTAAAAGGAGAGGCAGCAACCTTCTGTCTTCCTGTACTGACCTTTTTCTCTGGACTGAGCTTCAGGTAGCTGGTTCTTTCTGTGCTCCCATCACCCCTAATACCAGACTGGCAATTCAAGAGCAATTCACTGCACAGGAGGAGTAGTTTCCCCTTACATCTAATCTACGTCCACCTTCCCCCAGCCACCGAGTCAGTTCAGTTCACTGAATGGAAGGAAAACTAGCTAGTTTTTCATGGGATAATGTCGTGGTTTGGGCCAGATTGGCCCAATCAGGCAGAATGACAGATGCTCTCTCTCTCCTGCTCTGCTTCGAAGGGACACAGGAGAGAGACAGAGAAAAAGAGAGACTTAAGTTTAGAAGGAATTAAACTACTTTAATGAAATAATAATAATAAAATAATAAAAAGAAAATAATGAAATATATACAATACTCTATCAAGCTCCCAGGATGATGATCACATCACCAGCAGGCACTGGGGAAGTCCCAGACTGGACTCAGCGACGGACGGGAACTGGATTCCAGACCTGGATTCAGGATCAAAGATGAACAGAGTCCTCCTCGGATGCCGGCCATTGAAGAAAGAGGGCTGACCCTTTGATCCCTCAGCTTTTATGCTGAGCATGAGGCAGATGGGATGGAATACCCTGTGGGTCAGTTTTGGGTCACCTGTCCTGTCTGCTCCTCCCCGCAGGTGTGACCCCTCTATGCTTTTCCTTTTCTGACCCTCCAACGGGGCAAGTAACAAAGTTGGCTGGCCTTGGGTGTTATAGCAATAAGGATAAGCAAGAGCCTCTCTGCATCCCATTCCTTGGCATCAACTATGAGAGCCAACAGTTTCTGCACAACATGCTGTTAATTTCAGCAGTTAGAAGAGGCCTAGCTAAAAAGTAAAATTACTGAACAAAATTGGTCCTGTTTTACCTCAAACCAGGACAGATAATCATCTGTTGGATCAGTGAGTTGAGCTGACTCACTCTGCAGGTAGAAAGCCAAGCATTAAAGAAAAGCTCCTTTAGCCGTGTCTTTTGTCAACTTTTCTATCTCCCTTCATTCAGTTTTTCTGAAGAGGAGAGGCAGGAGAATGAGAACCTGCAAAACTGTGCTTGGAACCTGAAAGGGGACAAACTGCTCCTTCCTTCCTTCTCCAAGCTAAGGTTTGGTCACTGCTCAGGTGCTAGAGTACTGTCCTCACGTTCTCTCTTCTCTACAGTATGCTGTCTTCTCACATGCCACCTTTGTAATAGCATCAGTAAGGGATGAAACAAAAACTATTAACAAAGACACATTTCCAAGGGAACACTGGTTTTAGTTCGAGTCTTCACACAGGACCAGGTGAATAAGGAGAAACCTGTCCAGCCTCCTGCAGTACCAACAATGTTGTTAGAAGCAGCAGAAGCAGTTGTGGTCCTCCTGGAAGTCCCCCATAGCAGCCTGATCACGCTCTGCCAGGCTCAGTGCCCTTTCCCAGAGTTTCTGAGAGCACTCTGCAGCCATTGATAAAGTGAGACCACATCTCCTCTGAACCTGTTTGCCAGGGTACCGATGGGAGGAGGGTTCAGGGTCACTTCCATAGTCCCAAAAGTCATAGGCCCAGATCTTCAAATGTATTTAAGCACCTAAAAAGAAGTTAGGAATTAAAATATCATGGGGCTCTCGGTCCTAATGAGGATGCAGTTATACAGTTATTCAATGTTTTTGCTGATACAGCTGATTGATAGTGCTTGGAAAAGTTCTGCTCAAAAAAGAGCCCTATTCTGCTGACATAAGCTGCCTGCACACAAGGAGGGCTTCACTGGTACAACTCTGCTGCTACAGCAATATCACATGCATTTACATGTAAATTAGGGCTTTGTTTATACTGCACAGATGCAGCCTTTCACTTCATCCCGGATGGGGAGGGGAGAGGGAGGGTAATGGTCTCACTACTCTCATTTTATGGACTAAAAGCAAGGCATAAACAAAGTAACTCATTGGCTCAATATCACCCAACATAGGTGGCAGGAGAGGCAGAGAGTCTGCTCATAGGTTACAGCCACAGGACTTTCTTCACTGCTAGAGGCAGGGAGACAAATGAGTAAGTCATTAAATAGGAGCCCCATCATGTCTACTATGCAAGGTCAAATCCCCAATGTGTTTGAGATGGAGGGGCTAGGGAGCCCGGAACCCTGGGGACTGAGGCATATTTAGATGCATGAAGCACTGTCAGAAAGTAACTGAACCCGAGACCTATAGAAAGTTTCTACTACGCTGCTTCACCACTCACCAACCTGAGTGGCAATACGCACGAGTGTCAGTGAATGTCCACGGAGGATGGACATGAGAGTTGAAGCAGTACAGGTGACTAACAACATATCACAGAAGCTGCTGAGATTACCTTGCTTCCAAACATGGCTGCCCAAGTAAATATGCACTGAATGCACCTCCATTCTGTCAATATTCCTGTATCTTGACCACAGACTCTGCCAGGCCATACTTTCATTTATAAAAGCCAACATAAGCCAAGAATGATAAAATAACTGATCCCATCTCAGCCATTCACTCCCAAACCTGCCTCTCCTGCTCTACTAAACCACATATCTGACACAGATACAAGGTGAATTGCATGGTAGGACCAAACTCATCATTTTTGCTGGGAAAGTTTTAACCCAGATCAGCTTCTGTCAGTGGCAAGTACAAGGGCTCCTGGACCTACAGCCTTTGTTGATCCCACAGGGCCAGTAAGTGACCTCAGAAGACACATCACCACACAGTTCCACTGTGATGGCATAAAGAAAGATCAAAAACTCAGGCTCCAGAAAAAGCAGGTGTTGCCATGGGTTGGGTGAAACATAGTGAAAGCGGGTGAATGTTACTGCTGGCTTTAAGCTATAAGATACGGTCTAGCTCCATCACAGAGAAACAGCAATCTCCATTCCAAAACACTGCACGAGTCACTGCCCAAAACAGGCAAACATCCAGAAATTTGGACTGGGAGGGGGGACAGGGACGGACAGGGACATGACTTTCCGAGCACTGTTTTGCACAGGAGTCTGGGGGATAGGGGACATGAGGAAAAGCAGATAAAGCATAGAGAAGAAGGCTCCAAACAAAGCTAGGACAAACTTGGCAGTCAGCTCTGACTGAAACCTAGAGAAAAACAGCTCTTGGATACTGGCTGAAAAAAGGCTGGAGCCATGAGCAAGGAAAGAGTGTCCTGCTGCTTGATTCTCTCACACCATTAGAAACATAACCTTATACACATTTTGTAACTTAAAAAAAAAAAGGTAAATACAGTTATCTACTTCTCTCCTAACTGAAAGATTAAACTTTTGGCTAGCTGTATGTATCAAAAGGAATAACAACTACAGGGGGTTAAGTCAGTCTGTCATTAATCCTTTGTGCCACACTGGATTCCCTCCCATGCCCCGTTGTGTTGGCTAACACACGTCATCCCACTCCCTCCTACATCTGTTTTCTTGTGGCTCATCAGACCCATATTAATGCACATCTTCCAGTCCCTGGTATATCCTCTCAGACCTCTTGCATCTCCAATCACACACCTCCCATCCTGACTCCTTTCCCATTTCACCACAGAAACACTATGCAAGCCTGGCTGGTTCCTGCAGGCAAACACACTGAACAACAAACAGTTCATCATGTTTACAAATTTTGGTCCAAATCAGTGCCCAGAGATAGGGTCAGTCAAGGCTTCATTGCAAAAAAGAGGGGAAAATAGTCTGAACACAGTCTTCTTAGCATTGTATAGCTTTAGAGGTTAAGTTATTTCCAGAATAACATTATTCTCTGAGCCAGTGAAACAGAAGCTGTGGTGAGCCTAGAACTGTAGCATTCACAGCAGAAGGTGTTAAGAACAGGGAGCATCTCTCCTGGAGCAGAAAAACAATTCTCAGCTTAGCTAAATTTAAACCAACCAACTCCATTGTTTAGGAAGACGTACCTACCTCCCCTTGCCTCCACCAGAAGGAAGCAATCTGCTGTAGGCATTCACAGTTTACCTACTTATCGAGATACACTGAGGACAGATGGTCATTCCTATACCACGCTAGCCAACCTTCCAAGCATCGCTCCCTCTTATGAGCTGTGCCAAGGCCTCTATAGCTTTCCATGAAGTTTAGCGAGGTGCTTGACAAATTCTCCTAGGGCACTCCCATAGCTATCTGCTTCTTTCAAGGGCTATTTGATTAGTCACAAGGTCCCCAAAGAGCTTTCCACACTTCTGTTACATCTTTTCCTATGCTTCAGACAGGCATTCTGCCATTCAGACCCAAACTAAAAAACAAGGTTCAGAGCTTCCCTGAAATAATTTCCCAGCCCAATGCCTGCAGTTTCAGTGCTAGGTTGCTGTAACTGTGAAAGAAAAACAGGAAACTCACCTCACAGCACTACATCAGTCTGCCCAGACTGCAGCCTTTTCAATTACACCTTCAGCACTCATTCCGTGCTTACTTCAGCCTGCACCTGGAGACTGAGATGAAGAGGAAAGCACCTGGAGAACATAGACTGTTCCCTCTCAGAGCAGCCTGCCTGCTATTAACTGCCTTGAATGCAATGGCTGAGCCGCTGCTTATTTTGTCTCTGCATTGTAAATGTAAAAGTCAAAGGCTTAGGCGTATTTCTGGCTACAGCCACCTTGAGACCTTCAATCAAGACTCTCTGTGTAGCTGGCATCATTCACATACCTGATTTTGTCTCAGTTATCATCTCTCTCCTTTCTCAAAGGAAATTCTTCCCCTCAGTGACATGTCAGTGACAAGTTCCGATTATCTCTTACCACTTCAGAAGGCCCTCACTCTCTGTTTGGGATGCTGGAGCAGGAATTTTTTCTGCTACGCTTCTCTGTCCCAGTGGTTATCCAATTGTTCCTTCCTGAATTTGCCCTTCTGCTGTTTCCAAACTTCACAACTCTACTCTGTGATCCCCAAACCTATAGATGGTTAGAAGCAGTACCCATTGACTCATGTCAGTGATGTAAGCACCCTGTTAGTATGAGCCTGCTGTGCAGCAATTCCTGCCTGTCTGACTTGTTACTTACGGTCCACTCTTCCCTTTGACTCATTACAT
The DNA here is from genome assembly GCA_013397275.1 of Burhinus bistriatus. NCBI lineage: Eukaryota > Metazoa > Chordata > Aves > Charadriiformes > Burhinidae > Burhinus > Burhinus bistriatus. The sequence goes on along the minus strand of VYXH01010142.1, from coordinate 288,855 downwards.
TTTTTGATACAGTCCTTTGCTTCATTCAGTTGGCTGAGTAAGGCTGTTTGCTCTGCCAGCTCACAGGAATGGTATCCTTGAGACCTAAAAGGCAACTTAGAACTGGAATTTGCTGTTTTGGGTTTATTTGGCTCCCCTGTTTTGCAACTGTGTAGTCCAGAGGCACAGGCTGCAGCCGCTTGTGTACACGAGCGTCTCATTTGTCACAGAGAGCCATATCAGAGCTGCCCGCAGGCGTGACTCCAGGAGCTCTGTGGGATATGCTTGGTGCTGCCTGTGGCAGCAGCTGTGCCCTGGGATGGCACCTCTATGCTGGGACTTGTCTCCATGGACAACCCGGACTCTTCTGTCACTGCAGCCCCAGCGTGAGCATGGCCTTCCCTGATCCCTGCGCTGTGCCAGGAAGGCACAGATGCCCCTCAAACACGAGGTCACACTGGCCCCATGCTAAGGGCAGGGTGGGTCCTGGCAACATGTTGAGGTCCCATGTGCAGGGGAGCACTGCAGGCACTGTGTGAGACTGCCCGGTCCTGCATGAGTTAACTGGTGGGTCCCCTTAATGTTTTTTCTTCCTGTGTTTCCTAAACCAAAACTGAAACCATTGCATTGTAAGGGTTTGTGCCAGTTGGGTTTTAGGACAGATGAAGTAACCAGTCTGCAGGTACCTACATGTGGAAAGGGTTTGGGCTCTAATTGAACAGATAACAGGACAGTGAGATCCAATGCCTGGCAGGTGAAGCAGCTTATCCTCTCTAGAAGTAAGGCATTAACAGATGAAACTCCTCCATACGCAGGTGGGCAGGGAGTGGAGGGTGCTGCCTCACACATGCCCTGCAAGTGTAGACTGGTGGACCATCTGCACCCCACGGCACAAACTGGTCAGTATAATTCAATGCATTCTGTTCAAAAGGAAAGAAGGCAGAAGGAAAATGCCAACGGCCACCTATGGCAATGGGGGAAAAAATCCTACAAAAAAAGTTCTACAGTATGTAGTTCCCTAGTACACTTCTCTCTCACTTGCTCACTCATTTTCTTTTTTCATTCTAATAATTGTTCATTTCCTCATAGATTACTTCAACTCTGCAAAAGCCCTCCCCTCCTCATCCAGAAAGAGCTCAGCAGCATGTTCCCCACCTCTTAACTGCACCTACGCTGAAGCAAGTCCACTTGCACAAGCACTCAAAGGCTGAACAGGGGTGTTTGCTGATTTGATCACTAGGTCCTTCCTAGCAACATCAGTCTCCCCCATGCTCCCTTCCTGCAACATAAGAGAGGGGACATGGCCCATCCCATCTCAGCTGACAGCTCTGTCTCACTGCATACTGAAACCAGGTGAAGAAAGAATGCTTCTCAGGCAAGTCCATACCTGCTGTAGTGGCAGTCAAGATATGGGAGTGGCCACAGAGAGCAAGAAAAGGAACAAGGTCTCACACAGCTCTAACACCACATGGTCCCACACCCAGCCTGTGCTTGTTACCCCTGAGCCTGTGTTACACCTCATTACAAAAAGCCCTCTTGTCCAAAGGTAAGCCAGAGATATGAAGTGTACTGGACACATACTGCTGCCTACAAACAGGCTGGAAACAGGCTATGAAGCTCTCCCAAGTCTTCTTCAGGAAAGAAAAATGACTGTCTTTCACAGAAGCTAATTCAGTTTTGTTAGGAACTCCATGTTCATATTGAATTTGCAATGAGATCCATGACACAGGCTCCAAGATGTGACTATAATACAGAAAAATAACTATCAATACTAGCAAATTGGGGAAAAAAAATGATGAGACCATTCTCTCAAATTCATCTGCTTAAACCTGTTAACTTTCCATTGTGTTAACTGAGATTAGTTCTGATTGTTCCAAGTTGCATTCTAAGAAACCCCACAGCCCTTCCCTCTCAATTATGATGCAGAAATCAAAGGTCATACTCTTCCATCTCTTGAGTATGTGATTAACCATGTTAGGCCATTTCCTTTCTACCAATTAACACTCCTGCAACTCAGAAACCTCTGGATGCCTCTCCCTTCCCACTCCCTCACCAGGATGTATACAAGTTGTGTAATACAGTGCACAAATACATGTACTTTGTGGTTTGCAGAGCACCTTTTCTCTGGTGTTGTCTGTGTGATGTTTGGTAACCCAAACTTTACTAAGGTTGGCAATACCTACCCCTGAACTAAACAGTGTTTAGTTTAGCAGGTCCTTGAACGAAGTATGCATTTCCAAACTCTGTCAGAAAATACTCAAATTCATAGCCAAATACATGATGATTTTTAAACACTGCCGCAGGCAGAGTTAACAGATTGGCAACTACAGCTGTCAGAGATACTAGCTCAGCAAAGCAGCCAAGCACACGCCTATCTTTAAGCCCAAATTTAAATACTCTTGACTTAAGCTCTGCCTGCAGCTTGTCTGTAGGGTTTCCTATCAGGTCCTTTGTTACCCAGGTCGACTTGAGCCAAGATACACCTCTCCCAAGTCGATCCCGGGCAGCAAAGGGCATTACAGTAATTAAGTCTGACCTCCTAAAAAACCAGAGAGTCAGAAAGTTTCACCCAGGGGTTCTCTCATCAGGTGCGCCATGGGTTGCTTTATCTTTCACGCAGCCCATCACGACGCAGCCCGAAACCTGCGTGCCCTGGGGCAAGGGCAATCTCCCGGGTCACGGAGGAACCGCTTCACTCATCCGCTCCCTCGATTCGGAGCACCGAGGGCAGGCAAAGGGCTCCCCCGCTGCCTCATCCCGCCCTGGCCCTCTCCCTGCCCCAGCTACCGGAGTGCCCCGCGGGACGAGCCGCCGCCGCCGCCGCTGACTGAAGCAGCTGCAGCCCGCGGCGCTGCCCCCTTCGCCTCAGGGAAAGCCCTTACGGACGCGCCGGGTCCCTCCCAGAGGGCAGGGCAGGGCAGGGCAGGGCAGGGCAGGCTCTCATGGCCGGCACCCTCGTACCCAGCCTGCCCGGCCTCGGCCCGCTCCGCATAGCCAGCCACCGCGACCACACCGCCACCACCTCACACCCCGCCCCGGCGCCCGCCCATAGGCTGCTACCTCAGCCACCGCCCGGCTCCTCTCTCCTGTCACTGGACGGAACCCCGCTGTTCGCTCGTGCCCCTCCCTCCCCCTCGCGCTGTGATTGGCTGGCTCGTCTCCTTCTCTTCGTTCCCGGTTCCATTTCTGCCACGTGATTGGACAAGGTTCACCTTCTGGCTCCACCTCCCTCCGAACTTTCTGCTTTGCGATTGGCAAGCCCCTCCCTTCGCCTCGCTCCCCTCCNCCGCCCCGGGAGGAGCCGGCTGGGGAGCTGGGGCAGCTTGTAGCCGCCCCCCAGGCCGCGGCCGGCGGCCTCCGGGGAGCTATTGGNTGGGCCCCGCCTCCTCTCCCTGTCCTTCTGCTGCCAGCCTCGCACGCGCGCTGATGCGTTCTTGCGGAGGCCGTCCCTGAGCGTGACGTCTCGGCCGGCGATTGGGGNCCCGCAGTGCGGCTGTTGGGAAGTTTGGCAAAACTTGGCTGGGCGGCGGGGGTCGGGTTGGCGTCCCCCGGCCCTCGCCTGAGGAGGGGAGGGCAGCGCCTCGGTCCCGGGCCTGCCTCGGAGGGGGTTTGTTCGCCAGGCTGGTAACTTTATGTGAAACGGCTGGCCCCCACGTCATTGCTACAGCCTTACTGCAGGGCTTCTGTTACAGTAGAGCGTTAAACTTAAACCTCGCTATAATATAATAGGTGTCTGTGCTTTAGAAGATAAGATTTTAGCAGTTCTTCACCAGTGTTTCATTGTTACAGGTGTGATGTACAGGGCTACGGGTACAAGTAGCCTTGTGTAGGGACTTCCCTCTACAGAAGAGTTAAAGGTTGATGCAGCACTTCCCATCTTGCTGTATTAACACCCTGTGATGCGAGTGTGTGTTTCTGCTTTTAGACTTCCAGTTGTTTCTCTGCAAAACACTAAACTTTTGTGTTATTGTGTTCAGTACTTAATGGTTCTCATGAAGGTTATCCCAGCAGTATGGAATAGATGCGTTTCCTTAGACGCCTAAAGCTGCTTGAGGAAAGCCTTCCTCCAGTGTCATCCCTCCTGTTGCTTCTTGTTTTCACTCCTGTGTTGCCCCTTCTGTTTTTCCCCATGTAGGCTTGTGCAGTCACTGCATGGACCAGACTGAGAACTGATGCAGGATAAAACTAAACTTTTTTTTTTTTTTTTTTCCCCTGAGTTAACTTTAATCCAGGACACTTACAGTATTTCTTTCACTGGATGGATGCTCACAGTCTTGCCCTGGCACTTGGGAGGGGATAGCACAGTATTTGGAGTGAACAAATGGAGGAGGAGAGTACAGTACATTTGTTTGGCAGCAGTGTCAGCTTGTACTGGTTCAGGAACTATGGCACTAGTAGTCTCGCCTTGCAAATAGCAAGGATTGCTGACTGTAAAACCATAGTGTAAATCTTTGCACTAAGACCAAGTGTGGTGGTGGTGAGTGTTCTTCTGTGAGTCTGTTCCCCCCCTCCGTGCTTTTACAAGAAGAAGGTCTGATTGCAGTTATGCTTTTTTCTTTCAGCAGAACAGAAAAGTGGGGTAAGGAAGCTTTTTCTTCAAGGATTTTGTTCAGCTGTGTATCTGGAAAATACCAGAGAAGCAACATGTGAATGGAAAAACCGTCAATGTCAAGCTTAAAAAGCTTGCTGGTTTATGGGACATTCTATTCAGTTAGCATCTTGCATGTGATACTATGCTCAAATATGTCTTGGAAGCCTGAGGTGTTTTAGATAACTATTTCGAAAGGGGGTAAGGCTCATTGGAGAAGTGGCCGTGAGAAACCTTCACAAAAAGCCCACCTGTAGTGTCATTGTCAGAGGATGTAAGAAGAGTGTAAGAAAGTTTTACATCTTTCTGGCAGCTGCTTGCTGGTCAAGCAGAGATTTATAATTAGGAGTCTTGCTTTCTTTTCTCTATAATTTTATGCGAGCCAGATTGTTAACTTTCAAAATGACGGTCTAAATGTTAGAACCTGATTGGAAGGCGTGACTGTTTCGGGGCACTAGCCATGTACAGCTTTCTCAAATGGCATCAGTGATGGGAGCTTAGAGCTGCCAAAGGTATGGTTACTGATGTATCACAGATTTGACTACTTGACTGGCCTTTTGAATTTTGATTGTTGGGCCTTTACACAGGAGAAGGGAAACATATTAATGCTTACCATGTATTGAATATATTTGTTGGTGTAGGTATATAGCTATACTATGTACATACCACATAGAACACTTGAGAATCTGCAAGTAAAGAGATCTGTGGAATGCAAAGTAATCAAGTACCGAAAAGGAGGCAACTTACACATGAGAATGGAATTCCTACTTAGTAGGAAAAAAACCCAGAAAAGTAAGGATGGGGCGGGGGGAGGGAGGGAAAGGTGGTTTTGCAAGAAAGCCTGTGACGGGGACATTGTGAGAAGAGGCAAGAAGACATTCATAAAATGAATAATATTGATGGGAAGAGGGAGGGGGAAGCAAAGCCATTGGTATGAAGAAGTGTTGCAGGCACTGGTGATTTATCTGGAGAAGCCTGGAGCTTCTGAGAGGGGAGCTTAGAGACAAGGTAGTACATTATTGTGCCTTCCTGTAGGGCTTGATAGTGCAGAAAAGCTTTACCCATTTTTAATGATGTGAAAAAAGGAGTCTGCCCCTACGCAGGACATCTCTGCTGTGGTTACCTGAGTAAATTCGGGGTTTGTTTGGTTGTGTTGTTGTGTTTTGGGGTTTTTGGGGTTTTTTGTTTGTTTGTTTGTTTTTTTGCCTAAAAAAAAAAAAAAGTTTAGATTCAAGGGTATTATCCTTATGACATAGATTTTGGACTTTATTTTGCTTTCCTGGGAAGTCCTGTGTCCAAATTACTTTGATTCTACTAACAGTTAATCTGTTTAGAGATTCAAATTCTGTGAATGCAACAATCTTGCTATAAGCACTTTAATTAAAAGAGGCTGAAGAACCATCTAGCAATTAAAAATTGTGGGATATTGGAACAAAGTAACTTATTTCAAACTGTGTACAGTTACGGGAATGCATGGTTAGGAAGAATAGTAATCTATGCATGGGTTCAAAACTGATTTAATGCTTCAGTGTAATAGTGCGCTATATAGGATGAAAGCCTGACATCTCAAAGGCTGTTGTCATGATGTGAGGAATTGAACACAGCCAGGAGAAAGAAAGCAAATCTAAATAAAAGAACAGTGAAGTTACCTCTTCAAGTTGTGCATGATTTTGCTTTGTATGTCCTTCTGGTCTGTTGGAGAGAGCGTTAAGTGAGTTCAGTAGAAAAATGGTATTTAGGATCTATCAAGACACTTGTGGGAATAATATAGAGTGCAGGGAAAATTGCTTTTTCTTTCTGCAATGCAACTTTAAACTGGAATGTATTTCTCCATTGGAGTATTTTGCTCTGAAGCAAACGGCTAATGGTTTTCTAATACTGCATCTGAAAAAAAAAAAATTCTGGCTTAATATAGGGAGATTGGGACAAGGTGCCCTTATTTTCCATGATAACTTATTGGAATCTACCTATTACTGTGAACACATTTTTAATGTGGTTTTTTGGACTCTTTAATTGAGCTTCTCACCTTAGAATGGTTCTGTTATGCTTCTAAAAGTTGAAGAAGAAATAATCTCAAACCAAAAAAATAATTGGAGTATAGGTTTTACATATGAAGTTCTTAATTTCTGTTGTCCGTGGTATCTCCAAGTCAGTTAGATGGGAGCTGGAATGATATAAACAAATTTTAATTTCCCTGATGTTTCTAGAGGGTCTTCAAATGCCATACTATAGCAATCTCCAGATAGGTCTCATACTACTTCCTCAGGAAGACAAGGAATAGCTTGGTTGGAGAGAGTGGGAGGACTGTGGGATTTGCATTCCTTTAAAACTGTCACAAGTCCTGAATTCTTAACAGCTATTAAAATGGACAACCTAGATTTTTTTTTTTTTTCCCCTGAAAGCTTTGGTGTGTATGCTAAAAACAGCTTGTGTGGTCCTGTGATTTGTGTTTGGTTTTTTTAGAGAGCAATCATACTGCTTGTAGGCTCATCTCACGAGATGCTTCAGGATGTGGCAGAACAATGGCTTTATTTTATAGATGCTTTTGCTGGAATTCAGGTTAGTGTAACAACTTTGGGAGAGCACACTTATGAAGATGAATGCAGGAAATACTGGAAGTTTTTCTTGTTGCAGTGAGTTAGTGGTAGCAGTGGTGTGAATAAACCCTTGTTTCAGATGAAGATTAGTATAAGATAAAGATGTTAAATAATAGCCCTGTCCACTGGTATAAAAAGGAATTTGAGTACAGAATTGTGGAGGTATTTTTGCATTTGCTTGCAAATTTAAAATACAAGTATTTCTGATAAAGAGAAAAAAAATTGATCCTAAAGAACTAAATCTCATTAATTTATTCACAAGGAAGTGATCATTCCCCTTTACTCTGTATTTGTGAGACTGCATCTTCAGCACTGTGTCCAGTTTTGAGCTCTCTGGAAAGATGCTGACACAGCCATGTGAATCTGTGAATCCAGTGGAGGGCCCCCAAGAAGCAAAAGAGGCTGGAGCATATGAGGTATGAGGAGAGGCTGAGAGAGCTGGGTTTGCTCAACCTCAGAGGAGAAGGCTTAACTAGCTGGCTGGAAGATACAAAGAAGGCAGAGCCAGACTCTTGGAAGCGTCAATAGGATGAGAAGCAACAGATGTTAATTTGGAAGAGCAGGAAATTTTGATTACATATAAGGAAAATAATTTTTCCATGAGGGTGGTAAAATACTGGAAGAAGCTGCTCAGAGAGGTTGTGGAACCTCCATCCTTGGAGGTGTTCAAGACTAGATTGGACGTGGCCCTTGGCAACCTGCTGTAATTAGATCTGCTTGGAGCTAGGGGTTGGACACGATGACCACTGGAGGTCCCTTCAACCTTGGTTATTGCACGGTTACAGAGATAAACTCATGGATTGCAGGAGAGTTTGTCCAGGTTTAGACATTAGCGTTTAATCCTTGAACCCCTGTAAAAATGTGTGCCTTAGGGCTTGTAGCATGTGCTCCGAGACTTACATCAGACCTGAGGAAAGAAAGTATTACTTTCTGCCTCTTGCTTGGCTTTTTAATTGACTAACATAAAACTGAAGTGAGTAGAAAATTGGCTGACCTAGAAAAGACTGCGATCTCCTTCAGACGCTTTAATTGACAAAACTCTGTTTCTGAAAAAGCGTATCTGTGCATAAGGATACTTTTCTAATACCAAATTTAATTATAAAAGACTATAAGCCTTTGTGGAAGGAATAGCTTCATAACATTTTATCTGGCTAAATGAATATTTGAGGCCATCAAATTAAATTAGTAGATGTAGCGCCAGTGTTGTATTTGTTGAGAATTTGTATATCTGTACTGGTATGAAAACAAACACCCATGGTAGCTGTTGATGTGACTGGCTTCTCTTAGATTTGAGTATGTGCTACTGAGAAGTCAGTCTGGATAAAGTGTTGTAATATCTCAATTATAGTTGGACTGCCATTCCAAATTTAGCTGGTGATAAGCCTTAAACGCTATAATAAATTGTTATAAATGTATGCACATTCATTTTTTTGTTATTGTAACTACTCGAGTGATGTGTCATGTTGTATTTTCCTGTCTTAATCATACAGCAGAAATGTTTTTTCCTAAATGTCATGCTTTCAATTTGTTGGAGAAAAAGCTTTATCTTAATTATCTATTGACTTCAGCTTCTCTGGGAGGAACATAAAACATTGGCCCAGCTTCAATGAGGTTTCCAATTTTTATTTTATTTTTGCCTTCATTAGGGAATCACTCCTAGAAAAAGAGCCTTTGTTAATTTAGAAGTATAATCTTGAAGAATACTCATAGTTGAGAAAGCAGGAGCTGAAAAGTTTAGGAAGTAATGGGGTTTAATGTCTGTAAAAAATAATGGGAGAGTGAATTCTGAAGTACATTAGGAATACTTTCAGAGGTACCTGAGAGCCTAGAGATGGCTTGTTAGTGAACTGCTGCAGACTTGCACTGTCTTTGGAGGTCTTTATTGTAAAACACATTTGGTAATTAAGCGTACAGTTAAGGAATTCTCTGGCAAAATGCTGTACAACTAAAATCTACTGAAGATACTAGGTAAAGTAACATATTAGGTTTAAGGTAATTTAAGGTAAACTGTCAGAAAAAAGTATATTCTCAGTAGGATTCAAATTGTTAGCCCTATGTAGCAAGCAAAAAAAATGCCAAACTTAATTGCATCATTCACGTACTAAAAGGAAAAAAAACCAAACACAAACAACACTTAAACATTATGAAACCTTATACTGTTTGTGTAAACGTGGCAAGTGCATCTTAACAAAGGAATGCCTGATTTGTTGGAAGTAACTAGTTGCAAATCAAAATATTTTATAATACCTGCCAACAAGAACAAATATTTAATTAGGAAATTAGGAATACATTCGACTGTTTAAAAGTCTGTTTTGTAAAACAAGTTTCCCTCACGATTTTTTTTTTTTTTTTTTAAATGTGATACAAATCAGTTCATTCTAATTTTGGTAGTAAGTCTCTTTATCCATGCAGCAGTCTGAGATGTGAAGTCTCATAACAAAGTCTCATAGCAAGGAAAAGGGCTGGAGGTGACAGTGAAATTACCAGAATACAGCTTAGATCAGCTGCCTGTGTGGAATTCTCACTGCTGTAGTTTCTGTGGTGCTGATTCCCTTGATCCTATAAAGCATCCTATAAATGTGACCACTTTTGAGAGTGGAGGCACATCCTAGAGGAGAGGTGCATCCCATGTCGCTCCATTTTATTCCCGATAGTTGGCAGGTATCTGACAAAAAAGCAAACAACTCATGGAAGCGATCTTNAGCAGATTTTGTTTCATAAAACATGAACTCTCCTGATAATTAAAACAAAGGGAAAAAAAAAAAAAACAACCACACAAAACTGCAAAGCTGCTAGTAAAATTTCTGCACTGAGTATGGTATGTGGCAAAGAGAAGCTACTGAACGTTAATAAGAATTTAGCGAAGTTGTGTTCCAGCATAAATAATCCTTTTAAGGTGTTTACATAAAGTCTGCCAGGTTCATCTGACTTTGTTCTTCCTAGCAGCATGAAACGAAACAGCCTTTTTAATACAGAGTGTTAGGGTTTTCCTGGGGTAGGAGCATAACCAGTTGTTGTGTACTTTGCTGTTACTGTGTGCTGTGCGTGTTGTACTTGTAGCATCTTCTCTCCTGCCATGCAAGGGAGGTACCCAGATTCCTGTAATGAATCCTGTGTGTTGTCTACGGTAGTGTCTACAAATGTGTTTAAGCACGGCTTTTGTCTTCTCATAGAACTTCTTCTCTAATGCTTTTGGAAGTTAAGTGTGGTACCCTTCAGTCAGACAGTTTTGTGTCTTGTGTGCTCCTTTGTATCTACCGATTTCTACCATGCTGGCTTTGTTCAGGACGAGTTCTTATCCAAGTTGTCTGCTGACACAGGTATAGCAAATATACTGAAACCTCTTTTTCCTATTGGTTTTAAAAATAAGTTTTTAATGAAAGCAAAGTCAGGTTCAGAATGATGACAATCTCATGTGTGACCTGTTTTGGGTGCTGGCAGTGAAAGCATAATTAACACTAAAATCTGTATCTATTTGCTGGTTTCATTTTACCTTCTTTGTAAATCCGTGACGGGGTGAGCTATGGTGGTCCTTCTCTGAAGATCCTATTGTCCAAATTTAGAAAGGGGGAAATGGTGAAGGGTATTAGGAAAAGCAGTTTTACTGCTAACTGCTGTTTATGAATTGCAATTTTTTTGATGCTCTGATAAAGGAGTTCACATCTAGTAGGATAGTGGAGATTGTAATCACTGAAGCATGGAATGGGCCATATTCTAGTGTGAATTTATGCCCAGTGGGTGGCTTAAATGAGCACTATTTCTATGTAGATTACGTTATTCTGTCCCTAATGCTGGATGACCTGTAATCACGCTAAGGTAACTGCGAAAGGGGTATTACGTGAGATGTTTTCCATGTATGTTGTTAAAGAATTTGAGTAACTCGGGATAGGCAGAAATACCTTTTCTGTCCATGGAGCTGGTGTCTCATTCTATTGGTACCTGACCTTAAGGCACTGCAAGATCTGCTGCTATCTGGAGGCCAACATGGTCTTCGAAGCATAACTTTGTGCAGTAGTTGGTTAAGAACATCAGGTTAGGTGTGCTTGTGCTGCATGTGCATACATCCACAATCCCATCCTCTGCCTGCACTGGGCATGCTATCATGCTACTTACAATGATTCTAATTTGCAGGATGAACTAAATCTGAAGTAAATCTTGTAATGCAGCATCTTGTGAATTGGAACTGTTTGTTACCAGGTTGGGGAGATGATTATAATCAGACTCCCTGATGTGCTTTGCGTAGACCTGCAGTCCTTTCTAGCTGTAGCTGTATGATGCTGCTGCTCAGTAACTGTTATAATACTGTTTTATGTGATTTGTTTCCCCAGGAGCTTGGCCCAACACAGGCATTACCTGTGGCTCATTCAGAATGCCATCTCTTTGCTGCCTTCTGTAACCAGCTGTGTGGTGCTCTCTGATTTTTCTCTTGCAGTTGAGTTTCTTAACGTGATGGTGTCTTCTGTGTACATGCGGTCTGAGCAGTACAGAGAAGAGAGATGTAGGTGAGCGTACACCTGCTTTTCTGAACCATACATTTTGGTGAACTCTGACTTTTCTTTGTAGTCTTCACTTAGATATGCAGTATATTCTAGATCAAAGGTCATGGCTCACTTTGTTATCATAAGACTTGTTGAAACCATAGAAGTCCTAATCTTGCGCACTTTTTTTTTTCTTCCTGGAAAAGGAAATGAATCACTAAGCTGTACCCACCTTCTTTATTGGTTTCTGGGACTGAACTTGCTGCTTTTTGGCAGCAGGCTTGGAGCTCACAGCATGTAAGCCTTTATTTGAAGGCTAACATGCAGATTCATGAGGCATTCTTGGAAAAATGAATAGGCTTATATCTAAAACATGGCTAAGAATGTCTCTTCTATAGACAATTCTAGAGTATATTTATAGTCATAGTATGCTTCATGAAAAGTCTGTGGAATTGTATTCAGAGTATTTCTTTAATGTTTAATTCAGATAGGATAGCATAGAAGCTTCTCAGCTTATGTGGTAGCTGAAACGATAGTATAAGGATGTATAAGCACATTGGTAGGAGAACACTGGGAGGTGAAACTGATTGGAGTATGTGTTGAATCAATACAGGTATTCCCAAAAGGGCCTTTCGTGGTGAAATGTTGGTTTTGACCATGTGGAATAACTTGTTTAATTTTAGCATTTGTCACAAGCAAGGCACCTCTCAAGACCTGGAAAAAATTGGTATGCTTTTATTCTGAATAAAATTGTGTATAGGTTTGGGTTTGTTGGTTGAGGGTTTTTTTCAGTAGCTATTTTTTGGTATTGGGTAACCTCAGATCCATACCTTCAGGATGTAGTTTTTCATCTCTTCCAGATGAACTTCCAGTTGCCTGGGAAAGACTTTAAAAGCTTTGATGTGATCTCTGTTGGATACTAGGTAATTTGCGAAGTAGTCGCTACCAGTTTTCTGCTTATACAGAAATCAGCTACTAGTAGACAGCCACAGGTAGCAGGTATGGCATGTGCCTGCTCCTGAATAGCTGCTATTCACAGCCTGGTCTGTCAGCATGAGGACACAAAATTCAACTTTAATTCATCAAGCTGTGAAATTGTAGTAATTGGAGCTTTAGTGCATGATCTTTCTCGGATCTGGATGCAATAAAATTCTATGGTTTCATGAATTGGAGCCATAGTGATACAGTTGAGCAATCTCCAGAGTAACAGAGAAGAGAAAGCTTTCATGGTTTTTCCTCTGCAGCATTGGCTCACCGAGGCTGTTGATTGTCCTGGTGCTGCTGCCCCTCCTCTCTCCCCAACAGCTGCTGGCTCTTGTTTGCTGACATCTATCAAATGAGTTTGTAGAGCAGTGCTGTAAAGTCTATTAGGGTCTAATAAATAACCTTCTGCAAGCCATTATATTTCCAACCCGGATCAGTTCGGTGTTGGAAGGATGCTGTGCTGAAAATCAGATTAGCCAGAGGGTGATGCAGATGGTTCAGAGTGGGGCAGGGGCAGTTTCTTTGTCTGGCACTGTTCCCAAAGAAAACAGTCTATGAACCTGTGGCCTTTGCTAAAGCTTTAAATTGCCATCATCTGAGCTGCAATGTGGTAAGCAAGTGTTCCTACACCTGTTCCAAAGCACGGTAACTTTCTAACTTAAGCCACCACTGTACGCAGTATGTTTTTAAAACTACTTCAGTATTGAACCTGGCCTCAAAGTGCTGCAAGCTAGTTACCTGCATCTGGGATGAGTGGTGCTGCTGAAGGAGAAGTTCCTACTGTGTCTTTGCTGTTTTATTTCCGTGCTTGCACCAATTCTAAAGTCCCCGCAAGTACAGTGACCAAATCAAGGAATTGCTCTGGTTGACACTTTGTTTTGCTCTGCAGCTATCTGGATGTCTTTGTTGGCAAAGGGAAGAGGTAGAAATGAGTATCAGGAGGAAGGTAGTGATGCAGTTTATACTTGGTGACTGCATAGCTATAGCATAATTGTACCCTAAGAGCAGACCCTTGCTTCTGAAAAATTACTTTCAAGATATTAATGCCTGACTGAGAAATACAGACATGCTCCAGCATCTGAGATGAGCAGGTGTCACTTTCCAAATAATGCAGTGTCCGATGAGGCCAGCAAGTATGTGTGCTTTTACTGATTCTTCACCTGTTAGAGGTTAGCAAAACTCTGGCTTCCTTTCCCATATGATCGTATGAGGGCCATTGGTGAATCACTGGTTTTATTCTGTCTGCTACTCCCACCCCCAACTCATTATTTGTTGTTGCAGGATGTAGGATCAAGCTCTTTTCTAGGTGTTCATATTTCTTTTCTTAGAATATTTAAAAAATAAATTTCTCATTATATTTGGCTATAAACTATTTGAATACAGTCCAGAGAAATGGCTGGATTTCTGTGTTTTGATACATTGACTTTTGAGATCTGATCCTTAACTTAATTCTTTGAGCGAGTAGTCTAGTTAAAATCATGTTTTTCACGCCAGCGTTATATTGAAGTCCTTGCCTTGTAGCTGTGAAGTTTTTCTGTAGTAGTCACAAATATTGTGTATTACAGTAGTCGTACTTGAGATGGACATGCACACGTGTTATACAAGCTCTTATCTTCAGGAGATGGTATGTAAGTAGCAAGATGACTTTTAGTGTGGATTTTATGCAGAAAGCCTTGCTTTGTTGTGTGTGCTGACATACATGCAGTGTTGAGACTGTGTATACAATGACTTTTGTGTCTGTAGTGTCCTGTCCACCTCATGGATGAGTACAGTGTTTACATCAGCATCTTTAGGCTAACTGCTGTGGAGACACGTAGATTGTGCTTGTTTTGTTACAGTAATACAGGCTTCCAAAGTTGAGTCTGTTTTGATATTTTCCAGTTACTTTTTCAAGTGTTCAGTTTAACAAACTATTCATTTCTATTTTGTTTTTTCCTGTAGTGAGCCTGGGAAGCCTCACTGTGCTGCTATTTGTGTTTACCTTGTTCTTGGTGAAGGGGGAAGGCAGTTTTTGCATTTTGGTTGGCCTGGATGTAAGCAATGCTCTCTACGTAGCTTTGCAAGCTAAAGAACTTTAATGAGATGTTAGATTCAACTGCACTAAATTGGTAACTGGGACTTTAGTTGCATCAAAAATTTAGCAACCTTGTATATGGAGACTGACGGTATTTGTTGGTAGTGGCTGAACCTAGCTGGAAGTATTTTGAGCTGGGTGGGGGGGATGCAGAGTTTATAGCTGATCAGAGGGCCAGGGACAACTCTGAAATGCCTATTTGTCATTTATTGAATGAATATCTCAAAACTGTCTCTCTTTAAATTTTTACTATAGATAAATCCTATTGTGCACAATGGAGGATTATACAAAAGGCCTTTCAACGAAGCTTTTGAAGAAACACCAATGCTGGTTGCTGTGCTGACCTACGTAGGCTATGGTGTTCTCACTCTCTTTGGATATCTTCGAGATTTCATGCGGCAGTGGAAGATTGAGAAGTGTCAAAATGCAACAGAAAGAGAAGAACAAAAGGTAACCCCTGGGAAATAATGATCAGTGCGAAATGATGTGGCTGAGGCTATAGCTTGAGCATTTCTTTGTGGAGCAGTGTTGTTCAGTTTTCTGCTGTTTTCCTTGTCTTCTGAATGCCCCAAATATTATGCTAGTGCTGCTGTATCATTAGGCAAAATAATGTTTCTTTTAGTTGGGCGGTTTTTTTGAGGAGCGGTTCCCTCATCTGGTTCACTGCAAAGCTGCATCAACAGTTACAGCAACATGCTGAGAGGTGCCCTAGCTTCAGAAACAAGGGTTTGGGGGGAGACTGCATATGCCAGCATCAGCAGCTAAAGAAATGCTTATCAAAGGATCTGGTTTGAGTTTGACAGCAGTGGGAGGCTTTCTGATGCTGCTCTGGTGGCTGTGTTTTGATTGGGAAGCATGCTATTAATTCTCTTTAGTCTAAGCAGTTGCAAAGAAAAGTTTGTGGGTGAGAACCAGAGCACAAGATGGATGACTTTAAATTCATGTGGAGTCCAGAACACTAGCAGGTTAGCTGGTGAGTAATCTGAGGTACTGACTCTTGACTCACTGATAGCAATTAAAAAGAATTAATTCATAATAAAACCAATTCACAAAAGCTTCTGTTACCAGATGAAGTGTCTTGCGTGCTTCAGCAATTAGTCTGGAATAGATAATCCTAATTTTGAGTAGTTCTAAAATATTTTTAGAGGCCTTTATTCCCCACAGGAATTAATTACTGTTGAGAAAGCTACTGTTTAACCTTGCAGTTCACAAGCTATTTCCTGCGAACTCTTAGCGTGAGCCCTCTTAGCACAGTGTGAATACCACTCCGAAGGTGGAGTGAATCAGCTTACTCTTGCTGATGGGGGTTCTGGTTTTGCCAACTGCTTTGGGGAGCCAATCTGGCTTATAAAACATTAAGGGAGTTTGTCTTCCAGTTGCTGTTTTCTGGTGCTCTGTGCAGACACACAAGCAGAAAATAGGAGGGGTGCAAAGGACATCCCACTAATGCAAACAAATAATCAAGGGTGGGAGAGGGGAACAAAAAAAGAAGGGCTGCTTTGGAGGCTTTTTTTGGAGGGAGCACTGGAGTAGAGTGCATGTCATCTTACAGTAGATTGGCTAAAATGCAGTAAACTAACCAGTACCTAAAATTACTTCACAGCAGCTTCTTTGTGTGAGCATCGTGAGGTAGAATTAAGCTGATTCATAGTAAGGCACTTAATTCCAAAACAAAAACATTCTCATAGGAGTTTAATAAGGAATAGGTGTTTCATATTGATTAAAAGTACAGGAGTTTAAATTTACACTATTTCCAAAACTGACTTCTAGAATCTCGAAGTAAAAGTCTTGGATCCCTTTTAACAGTTACAATATCTGAATAAGGATTGCTGGCTAAATCTCAACTTGAAATTTGATGTGTTCATTTATGTCATTTGAGCGACTCTGGTTTATGTCACCTGAGAACATGACACTCTTGTCTTTTTCTGTGTATAAAGTAGAAGTTGATACAGAAGAGAACAGTCAAACAGTTGCAGAAATCTACCAGGTCATTAGGATAAAGGTTTAAATATTGGTCTCATGATTCTTAAGGATTATAAAGGGGTAGCTGAAGTGTTGGTGCAGTTACTCTGTGCTGTAGTTGTTGTATTTCTGTTGCACAGGTTTTGTGAAATGCTTGTTCTACTACCAGTATTTAAGGTGCAAGACTGCTTACAGTAGTCCTTTTCTGTGGGAGCGGTCACAACTCTTACATGAGAGTGTACAAACAGAAGACTTCGGGCAGTAGGTCTAATTTAGGAATACATTATTGATACTACGTTTTCAGTAAAGATTGCCACAGAGCAAGTTGAAGAACAGACTTTGTTAGCAACTGATTATCCTAGTTCTAGAAGAAATTTATCCTTGAATTTTTTTATAAATTAACTTAGTATTGCATCTTAACCTGAAAGACATTTGCTTCACAAGTATACCTCCCAGACAGATGGCTTGCAACCCTTTAAGTTTGCGTGTTGGTCATGGCTTGCAGGGAAGAGATGTGTGTATTCTGGTTTTGGTTTGTACATAGGATGTCTGTGGATGGAGCTAGTAAGAAGTGCCAGTGAATATTGCATAAGAATGAAAAATAGGAAATCCTGTTTAAAAACAGTTTGGTGTTGAAGAAATCTCAGCCTAGTGTACTTCCCCAAATCACGTTTCTGGTGCTTAGGTTGGAATAGCTGTTCCTGATATCAGGCAAACAGAAAAGTGATCATGTGAGGTCTAGAACATACAGTACTTATCCTCGCACTCTGCTGCTTTAAGCTTTGTTTGCCTGCAAATGAATTGATGAGAGCATGTTGCAGCGTAGCTGGTGTGGGAGCCAGGTTTTATTTTGGTGCGGGGTGGGGGGAGTGCTCAATGACTTGATTTGAAACAGTTTCTCATGATTTTCAAATATTTGAATCTCTCAAGCTGCTGACTAACAGCCCAATCATCTTTTGGTAAGGGAATGCACACAGAAGAGCCTTGAAACTCATGTGTGGGGTTTTTTTTTATTAATACATCCAAATCACAGGAGCCCTAGGGTTGCCCTGGGGTAGTCTCTGGCAGACTTGTGACCTCTGTGTGGAAAGTAGCATTTTTATTATTTAAATTCTAAAGAGGCAGCTAGATGATTATGATTTTCTTAAGTATCAAGCAAAAGGGTTAGCTTTAACTTTTTGAAATAGTTCATAATTGCTTAGATGAAAAGCTCAAAGCAAAGGCAGTGGGGGTAGCTGTGTGGCTGAACAGCGTGTGATGACCTGCTTTGTGAGCAAAACAAAATTATGTAGTGTGAGGGAGTATTTCATAAAGGGCTGAATGAACTTGTCCTGAAAGTCATGCAATTGAAGTATGTGGATTTTCTGTGGTGTGTTTCTGAAGGTGATCACAGTTAAAAGCATAACGTTAAACTTAGGTCCAAAACTTAGTATTAAAAACAAGCACAAAAAAAGCCACCTTCAGTTTTTGTGTATTTTAGAAGGCAATTTATTTCAGTAGAGCACATCCTTCCTTAAATTGTCACTTAATAGTGTAATCTTAGTCTGTGCATCAGAACTAGAAACCAAAACTGACCAAACTAATTTGAAGAGCAGGCTTTCGAACAGGTCTATAGTGGGACTGTCTCTGAGAGTGGGTAAATTCCCTGGAATTTATTAGAGCATTACATTGAAATTAATGATTCCAGGAAACCCTAATATTCACTCGCTGTTGGAACACAAAAGGGTGAAAAGGGACAGGCTTTGCTATTTCCAGGAAATAGTCTGATGGGTTTTGGCTTTGCTTAAAATATATCCAACTGGGCTTTTCCTGGAAACCGGTGTTGTGTAGCACATCCTCTCTGAAGCATTATCTGTCTGTTTTAGGCATGGGTAAGCGGCAAGATTAACAATTCTCAATTGATCTGGAATCAATTTATGTATACCCAATTCAATGTAATGTCTGGTCATACAACATATTTAGATCTGCAAAATCATTGTAGGATTTTATAGGCAGGATGAAAAACCACTTTTACCTTTCTTCTGGTCTGATTTGCCTGTTGATTACCTTCTATGTTTTGTGTATGGGAGCAACCATGCAAATGGGTACGGTAACTCTCTACCATACCTCTTTGTGCTCAGTACCTTGCCCAGTTAGAACATGTTTCAAGCATCCAGGGTTTTCAAACACTTGTTCACAGGAATCCAGCTGTAGGAGTATCTTGAGGCAGTAAACTGGAGTCTTTTGCTCAATGTTGTCTTAGCATCTGTATAGCTCATCAGAGGCCTCCTGGTGTTATAAAGGCTGCCCTCAGTTATTGCTCTACTTTTTCTTGACTCCCGTGGCAGTGAGATGGAACTAGTCTTTCCGCTTCCTTTTAGAAGCCCGAAACTTGTTGCAATTGTCTACTTGATTTCCATTCAGAGTCAGTTTTGTATTATCAGGGAATGCATTATGTGAATTGCAGATAAGCCTGGCTGGTGCTTATGGCACCGTTTGTTAGCTTAGGTGCAATGCTGTGAAAACTTGGCTCTAAAAAGCAGCGTAATCACTGCATTTGCATGTCACTGTGCCCCAAGCTAATGGTTACAAAGCTCTCATTATGACCTTCACTTGTTGTAGTATTAATTTACGGTATGATGAAATCTTGGATTCCCAAATCACCTATGTTAAGGTGCTGCACCCCAAGGCAGAATTTTATTCTTCCCTCGTTTCAGTCTTCCTTGAAATTGCTATGCTTTTCAGGCTTCTGGGAGACCACTAGTACTTAGATTTCTTCAACGGGCATTACCTTACTAATAGGGGATGTGTTCTAGGCTTAAATCAACAGAAATGGAGCTGTTTAGGATGTCTTAGCTCCATGTTCATATGAATGCGAATGAAAGAATATGCTGCTTTTGCACTCTTCTTTGGAAATAGTATGACCTTTGCACTTGTTTGACTGTGCTTACTCTGAAGATTGCTCAAAGAGTCAGTTCACTCCTAGAATACTTTTCCTCCAAATGAAACTGTTCCATCTTGGGCTGATATTTTTAGGGTCTGTTAGGGCTAGAAAGAGTGTTGGATCTGAAATAGGATGAGAACTTGATGGAAAAATAACAATATGCACTGAGGGCCATTTAAAGGTGACAGTGATTGCTTCCAGCAGTAGGACACTGTTGCAGCACAGCACTGTGGCTGCATGTGCCAAAAAACTGAAATAGTATGGATTGATAGATTTTTGTCCCCACTCCCTCCCCAAATGTTTTTTCTTGGTTCAAAGATTGAAAACATTTAATTTCCATGAGGAATTCAAGTGGTCTTTTTGGTGTACTGTCCTCTCCACTCTCCATTTGAAATCTTACACTGTAGAAAGATGGGGGGGGATATACCAAACAAACAAAAACCCAACCACCAAACCATCCAGGCAAACCATCTGATCTTGTACGACAGCTCAAAAGAGGGCTCTCAAACTCCAAAAGTCAGTACCAGTTTAAAAAGGTACGATATCCCTACCATTTCTCTTTTTTGTGTTTTCAGATGCATGGGTCATGAGAACCTCTTGGTGGAGTTAGGATTACTGAGGAAATAGACAATCCAGTTTTGATTTATGCCAAAATAACACTTCCCATCTGTCCTCTTCCAGGGAATTTTCTCATAAGAGCTAGCTGAGGGTGGTTTACCGGCGAGGTGGGGGCAACAACGGGCCTGGCATTAAGGTGATGCCTCTCTTAGAGCCCTTTGCTGTTATCTTACAGCTTGGTACCCCCAAAATCTGAGGCTGGTGTCCCATGTTAGACCTTAATTCCCTTACCCATAATTTGTTCTTTGAATTCTGGTTGACTTTTAAGGCACCTTTTTTCTTTATCATAATCCATTTGGTTCAGAGAACTTCTCTACTTCACAGATTATTTTGAACTTGGTTATACTGTTGACTTGTAAAATCATGCTTGTGTTATAACTCTTGGTGGTGTCAACCTATTGTGGGTGATTGTCTTTATCTCACCAGTTGAGCCTGTTACTCTTCCTGCTTTGTCAGCCTGGGTTTCAAAATAAAACATGCTTTATCTGATCAGTTATCCAAAGTGAGCTTGAGAAAATGACTCATTTCCAGCGTCCGCTCCTCACCAAGAACCTTGGCTAAAGTCTCAGTTGTTTCCAAGGTCACATAGTGTGCTTGAATAAATACTGCAAAGCTGAATTCTCCTGCAAAGATATTTAAGAGGAGTTGAAAATGCTTAAAAGGATTTCAGTAGGTTATAATTGGACATAACAAGTACAAGTCCCTCAAGTATTGATCTTCTAATGTGCCTGAGTTTCTTTTTGATCTTCTCACTTCTCTAGCCCTCTACAAATGATGTAGCAGAGGGTTTCAGATACTTGTAGATAATTATTTCAATTTTGTGTCATGAATCGGGCTTTTCTCAGTATATTGCTACAAGTACTCACGCATATCACCACTTTGTAGTACAGTAGCTAAGTAACTTTTCATATATGCAGGAAGTTCTCAAATGCGTTTGTCAATACCAAGATGTTTTTCTCCATTGTAGAAGTGGCTGGTTTGTTAGTGATTCAGCCTCGAAACCCACTTTCTGCCTGGAACAACATGAGACACTGAACTCGAGCAAGGACAGAGCTGTGTAGCTACTCCAGAAAACTGATGATTTTATAGGGTTTTACAGCTTTGTATTAGCTGACCTACTACCCCTGTTAACCTCTCTTAACAAAGGGCCTTCAGAGAAGACCTGGCATGTGTGAAATGATGCAAAACTAACTTAAGTAGAGAAACATGGAAGAAATAATTGCCCTTCCCTTCGTCTTAGCTCATAGCAGTCTTGTTCCCACTGTCTGTCTTTGCTGAGAAAGGACATACTTGTGATTCCCTGGAGGAGTGATCACTGGCTAAATTTGGTTTGTTTTTCCATAGTTCAAATGATGAAAACTAATATCTTTGTGCCTTTTTGGCGTGTCATTATGCATAGGCAAATCAGAAGGGGGTTTAGGTGCAACTATGTCTATTTAGAAGTTGGCACTTTTGGGCTCTGTCTTTCCTGTGCAGCTTCTGGTAGGAGGATGCAAAGGAGTGGACCTAGATGGTTCCTTTACTCCAAGCTGAAAGAACAAAGTTGTTAAATCATTAAAATAGGAAAGTATTATAATTCCTGCAGTCAAGCATTGTAAGTAAAAGCTTGTCAGTGCCCATTTGTTTGAACTGTTATTAAAAAGCTGGCATAAATGCTCCCAGTTTTGATTCAGTGGTACAAACATCAGGCACCATAATACTTGGTCAGACAGCTATTCTGTCTTGCTTATCCTGTCACCAAAAATGAAATGCCCCTCATGATGTTTGTATTTCTCTTGTGAAAAACAGGAAGAAATGCTATGCTGGCTCTTACCTTTGTCATAAATGCTACTTTTTCCTTTTGTAGATTATTAAAAAGGCTTTTTTTTTTTTTAACAGTAGCAAATGAATTATGCATTCTTATCGCTACTGAATGTCAAACTTCCTTTTAATTGAATAGTAATAAGGAAATCTCATGACTTTGGAGCACTTGAAGTAGGCCAGAAAAAAGTGTTCTGGAGTGCTCAGATGTCCTTGCAGTCACAGTTAGTTTGACATTCTTGTGTGTTATCCATTCGAGACAGTCACTTACTTTTCCTGAAAAACGTTGGAAGGGAAGCTAGAATTCAGGAAATGCTCATGCAAAGAAATCCTGTGGGACTTAAGCACTGATAAGCTGTGCAGAAGAAAGATGCCATAATGTAGCTTACTAGCTTGGATTCAGAACAAAAAATTGTGTGAAGTTCTAATGGTAACCTCTGTAATAATGCTAGTGCTGCTATATTAAAAGGATTTCTTATGCACAGAGTAAAATATGGCAGAGTACCTCAGTTTTCACATTCTTTGTGTATTCAGTAGAGCAATGCATACAGTTTAGTGCTAAAAAGCAATTGCATGTTCCCTTGCTCTGCTTAACTCTGAAGGTTGAATAGAAATCTCTTGCAAAGATTAAATGCCCATGCGTTTCAGGAAGGGGGTTATTGTATGTTTCAAGAGACATACTCTCCTCAACTGCCCAGCAAGAGCTGGAAAGAGAGCCAAGGTATTTCAAGTCCCATTCGAGTTCAAACAAGACCTCATTGTGTCATTAGGAACTCCAAACTCAGTTTCTGTGTTGCTTTCAGCGCTCCCTTTCCTCTATGTTAGAATTCTTTGAGGCTTTCTAACTTGAAGCATGACCTAATGCCAGGATTGGTTTTTCTAGTTGTGGTTGATGGCTTAAGTTATATACGAATAAGCACCTACTGTTGAGGAAATCTTGGGGGCGTGGTAGATTTGCAGGTTGAAAAAGTTTGGAAATCACATTTAGCAGATTAACTTTGCACTAGCAGATGAATCTCTTCAATTTTGCTGCTGTCACACCTTCAGATAATTTTGCACTGGCAGGGATTTCCAGGATTAAAAACGCTTTGGCTGGAATTGGTTTCAGGGCTTGTGATGAAGAACTCTTAACTTTTTCTTGAGTTTTCTTGATTTTTTTTTAAATTTTTTTTTTAATTTATAAATTACGTCCAAATGACAGAAACAACTTATTCTTCTTATTCCTAGCTTGCTGTAATACATATTTTCCTTTTACTTTGAGTGCTTTTGATGTGTTTCAGGACTTTGTCCCATTGTACCAGGACTTCGAAAATTTCTACAACAGAAACCTCTACATGCGCATTCGGGACAGCTGGAACCGTCCAATCTGCAGTGTACCAGGGGCCAAAGTGGACATGATGGAGAGAGTTTCCCATGACTATAACTGGACGTTCACGTGAGTCAAAGTTGAAGAAAAGGCTTCCAACAACTATCTTTTAAGTAGAGGGTCTGTAAGAGCAAATTGCAGGCTGTGAGGTTAAAGGAGCAGTGGATGGTGTTTGTTTTGAGCTTTCCAGCAGCTTGTGTCAATGAATTATGCTCTTTTGAAACACATCTGGCCACCAAGGTGATTATTTGTGTATAATCTTTTGGCTACTTACTCAGGCTCCTGACTGTGTTAAGATTTTATGGGCATACACCTATAACAAAATTAATACTTTTGTGTGTGATGACCAGAACCTCGAGTAGATACTTTACATTGCAGTGCTACTTGTGACTTTGTATTGATTTAGAATCAGTCCTCACACTTAAAGTAAACGTTGCTGCCTGAAACTGAATTTAACATGATTGTCTTGAGTCAGAACTGAAGTAGTCTGTACAAATGAAATCAGAAATGCAAGGACAAGGATTTTCACAAGTTGGAAACGACGTATCACAAGTTTGATATGAAAAGGTTTGCAGCACAGTACTTGGTGAAACTAGTCGCGTCTCTCCTTGGCTTTCAAGGGCAAAATAATTAAAAGGTTTTTTCCGCTAAACTTCTTCCTTAATCTCCTTGTCACGTATTGTTAGCACAGCAGTGCCAGATGTGTTTCCTTTCTGTGGTTAGAGGATATCCTGCTTGAGGGGCTGCCAAGTTAATTGATCTAGAGATCTTGTTTTGTAATTGAAAAGAAAGTTGTATGTTTCTGGGATGGAGGGGGGACATGGCAGAGAAAAAACAAACGGTTTGAGAAGCCTCAAGCAACATTAGATATGATAGCAAATGTGCCTTTTAATGTAAACTCTTGTGGGAAGTAGTTTGAGACCATAAGATAGGGAAAGCATATTTTTCACTCATCATTTTGGTTTGATGATGAGGGGCAGTACTGAAATAATTCAATGGCTGGTTCTATTGATTTTTAACATTTTGGTGTATATTCTAGGAAAGTGAAATAAGAATCTTCTGGTGAAGTTAATTTTTGAATTGTGGGTGTCCTTACTTGTGGTGTTTTTAAAACACAGGTACACGGGGAGAGTGATAAAGGACATTATTAATATGGGTTCATACAACTACCTTGGATTTGCACAGAAGGCTGGGACTTGCCAAGAAGCAGCAGCTAAAGTTTTGTCCCAGTATGGAGCTGGGGTGTGCAGCACTAGGCAAGAGATGGGTAAGTTCAAGCAAGATAGGATGCTTCCCCAAATGTATGTTTCAAAGTCTATAATCTGATAACAGGTCTCAAACATTATTTATTCCAGCTTTTGAACTTCAGACTGATCAATAAAGAAGCTCTTACTTCAGTGAAGACAAATTGACTTGCTAGGTTTAGTTTACGTGGCACAGCAACTGGCTCACTTATGTTTTCATATATATTTTTTTTCTATGTTCCCTCATGGGCCTTTCCTATAAAGAGCAGCCTGGTTGATAGGAATTCTTCTTGTAGAATATAGCAATAGTGAAAGCTTCTCCTCACTCCGAATTTCTCATTTGTTTTATGTGCAGGAAACTTGGACAAACATGAGGAGCTGGAAAAGCTAGTTGCCAGATTCCTAGGTGTGGAATCTGCAATGGCATATGGAATGGGGTTTGCAACCAACTCTATGAACATTCCTGCTTTAGTTGGCAAGGTATGGCTTCAGTCACTGGCAAAAGCTCATCTAACAAAGATTCTGCTGGTTGGGCTTTCTAAAAGCTGCTTGTTTGGTTTTGGTTTTCTTCAGTGGTAACCCCTGCAGATATTCCCTATGGAAACTATAGGTCACAGTATGCATCTCTAACCTTTGCAAAAATGTTTTGGGAAACGGCATCCATGGGACCAGTAGCAGTCCAGATCTTGCCCTCTTTCTGGGAGAGAGCCTAGCATGTTAAGGCTTGCTTCCTCAGGCTACACATTATTGTATGAAATGGTGGCTGATTGACAGGCTGATTCGCTGAAGGTATTTGGATGCTCTTGAGACACTAAGTGACTGTGTCAGTGAGACACACAGAAAAGCTGAATTGCATATTGGTAAATGCAGAATTTATTATCTTTGAGCGCGAGCTGAAAAATCCTTCCTTGGAAGGAACAAAATCCTAGTAGAAAAACTATTTGAGAGAAACAAGGTCAAATGTAAAGATTTATGATGTCTACTGTGTGCCCCGTAAAACAGTACACAATGCAGCCTGAGTGTCCTGCATCTCAAACTATGTTTATTTTGCTTATTGGAAAAATCAAATGGAAGAGTGCTCTTTGTTTACATCTTCTGGTGCAAAATAGCTCTCTTGGCTCCTGCTTAGAGTAAAATAGTGCAAGTACTGGAACCGTTTCCTTTTTTTTTGAAAATGATTCACTGTTAGCCTCATACTACTGGCCTATTGGAATTCTTTGTCCCTGTGTAGTGAATTATTTTTCCTTTATTACATTTATGTATTTTTCCACTTCCTGAGGTCACTTTGTAAATTCTTCTACTTATTATATCTACAGATTATAAAATTGCTGCCTTGTTCTTCCAGCAAGTTTTCTTCCTGGTGAATCTCTTCTTGAGTAGCTGTAGTGTCTTCCTGCATGCTATTTTATTTGTAACAATGAAGCAGCACTGTCTACATAATGTCTTTTCTATTGGTCTGTTAAGTTTTAAATATCAGATGCGTTCCATAAGGAAAGATGTTTGAGTTTGATGCCAGAGAGAAATTCAGTGCTTCAAATCGCATCCTTCTGGAGTCAAATACCTCTGCAGTGCTATGATTTTGAACAACATATGTTACTGACGGCATATCTTGTACTTGCATTTTTCTGCTCTTTCTGAGATGTTTCCCCACATCTCCCTGATTTTCTCTTCAGCAGAAAAATGACTCATGATTTCTGTGAGACCTTTTGGATTCAGAACACACACGGTCAGATACATTTAAGTAGACTTCTGTCTGTTCTAAGTCGGTACAAATTGCCCATTACTGCAGAGTTACTCAATCTTTTTTTCTGTCTATGTGGATCCCACTGTATATCTTTAATAGCTTATGAGAATACCCTTGAAAAACCTTACTCAGCTCCTTAGTTTTCACATTTGAACTTTAATACTTTTTACAACCATTGAGAGAATCTGAACAGTAAGTTCCAAGGCATGTAACAATACCTGTTTTCATGCACATAACTTGCACACTTACTAAACCAACTCCTTTCATAATGGATACAGCAATCTGTACTGTGTTAGTAATAAGCATACTTAGTTTCTGTGCATTGTAAATAAAGTAGTAAGAAGCTTCTGCCTCATAACACTAGGACTGCCGTTATACTTAGGTGAATACTCCAAACAGAAAATGCTGTCTTCTAAAGAAAAGAGTTCTTGTCAAGTGAACCATTTCACAGTTCAGAATGTTCACTAGATGCATTTTTGGCTGCCTGAAGTTGCTTCTTGCTGCACTTTTGATTTCTTCATTGTCTGCAAATAAGGACTCACATAAATCCTAAATTCTGGCACCACCCAGTACACAATTGGCTGTGTGTGCACAGCCTGTTTGGCAATGCTTTGATGGAGTCCTCAGTAAAGCCCAGGGATTCCCATGCTTGATTAAACTCTTGGGCTCTCTCTTTTTTTTTTTTTCTTTTAACTACTGTTTGTGTCTCTCTGCATGTCCTTACATAAGTTTTCAGTTGCAAAGCTGCTTAGAACACAAATTTTGGGAAGTTTGGCAAATATAATCAGTAATAGCGTCTGCATTTGGTCAGAAGCAGTTTCTCTAGCAGTCACTGATACGATTTGAAGCTAATCATTACTTACATTGTATCTGGGCACCTATATTGCAAATTAATTAGATTAAAACACAAACCACTGCAATGAAGTTACTCACGTATATGTAATACTGGACCACCTGTTCTGATTTTGCTCTGTGGAATCCTTAAGCACTTGGTTTATGTTGCTACTGAATCTTCTTTTAATAGCAATAGATATGACTTGACTATCCTTGGATCCCACGCTATCCCATAATCTGATCAGCACTGATCAGCAAAAGGAATTCAAAAGCTTCATCAGCATTACCTAGTTGATCCTTATATACTATGCCTTGTTAACAGCAGCTTCTACTGAGCAGATGCTGAAAACAGGCATAGTTGGTGTACACTGAAAGTTGTATTTTGGCACTTTTAAACCATTGCTAAAAACAGGTCTTTCTGCACCTGGCAGTTTTCAGCAGGAGAGACCCACTGTTGACAGCCAAGTTGTCGGCTGCCTAATACAGTCAAGCATGCTGAGTCTACACCATGGAGAATGTGACATTTGAGGATTATGTAGTCAGAAGTTGTCAGACCATTTGAGGATAAGCTAGATTCTGAAACTTGCCTGTTTTGGAGTAAGTGTCATTAATGTAGTTACTGTAACTAGCTAATAACAGCATTCTGTACTGCCTTTAGCACAGAGCTTTTCATCATAGCTCTGGACTGGCAGAGGCTAGATGATGGAGTTAGAGCAGCAGTGCTTGAAGGATCTTTTTTTGGTTGTAAGAAAACAAATTAATTCCCATGTGTAGTTAGTGAAATTAAGTGCTCAGGACTAAATTACGCAATTTATGTATGTAGCACTTTGTGGTAAAATGTGGCATTCGCTTCAGTTTCCGTGTCTGCCTTGTGGGATGCATTGATAAGTCTGATCTTCACTGGCATATGTTTTTCTTGATACCAGTAGTGTGATCTCCAATTAGTGCTAGTCTTCTCCTGGATACTCTCTCAAATGTAAGTTTGCTGATAAATGCAACTGAAGTGTTATCATTGTAGTAGCAGCACTAAGTTTTAGATCTGATCATCAGTGATTGCTGTACTGTATCAGTGGCTTCTTTGATCCGTTGCCCTCTCTCCAGTGGGAGACAATACTAGATTCTTTACTTCCTCTTCAGTTTTGAATTAATTTATTTTGTCTAATTGAATATCCTCTTCTGTTACAGGGGGGTGAAAAGAGGCTGCTTATTGATTTTAAGTCTGCTTTCTCTACCAAAAGCTCATACTTGTTTTTATGGAGAAGCTCCTTCTAGACTATTAATCTCTTCTTCCTCTTTCCTAATCTATCACTTTTCCTACTTCCTACCATTTAAGAAGGATACTAGTACTGGATTATTATACCCAGTTTCTGATACAGTAGTGTTTCACAGCAATGCCCTCTGACGTAGTATATGTACTCCTTGTCTGGTATAGTAGTTCCAAAGAGCAAATGCTAGTTGGAGATTTCAATGCTTCTTATGCCAAAGTCTCTGAAATATGCAGTGTGGATCCTTGTAACAGCAGATCAAACACTTGAGATTTAGTGTGGTTTCTGGGGAAAAACAGGCTTGAGCTTTCCCAGGGTGTAGAATATTTCTAGGTACATTGCAATTCTAGTGCAGAATTTCCTTTGTTGTGGGGAAAAATACTCCTCTTGTCTGTGACACCTCCTTGTGTAACTGTTGGCAATGCTTTTCACAGTTCCTTCTAGTAACTGTCATTGCAGAGAAGAAATATTCTTGACTTTTCCCTCCACCAATTGTTAATAGAGAAACATAGAATGAGCATGTGTTTAGTGTCAAATCTTCAGCACCTTGACATGCTTTCTGTATTTTTAATTTAAAACCACTTCTAGAGTTGCAGCAGATTTGCACAGTAATTGGAGCAGGTCAAGGTTATGTAGAAATACTTCTGTCTTACAAACTAATCACGCAATATGCATTCCTGTAGTTCACAGCGATAACACTGGCTGAATGTTCAGCATATCAGCTATTGACCTGTAATCATTGCTGCTCTCAAAACAGATGTTATCCTGTTTTGATATTTGTCCAGGGATATATCTTCCCTTTTTTGAAAAAGCAAACAAATTCAGCGTAATGTTTAAGGGCTTCAGTAAACTTGTCAATTTCACTGTGCAATTTTGTTTTCCACTTCCTGTCTCTTGTATGTTATCTCCATCTACAAAGTACTTAATAGTGCTTCATTAAACAAAATTAGTCCCTTGGTACCACTGAGCATGCATGGGTTTAGTCAGTGGTCACCTCCTAATGTAAGAAATAGTGGAATTTTGTAATAAGGTCTTTAATCTAGGACTTTGGTGGCCTGTTTCCTGGCACCACTGTAGACTTGCTGAGTGAACTGTGGCAGGCTGCTCTGCTTTCTGTTTTACCTGGCTACATAGGAGGATGAGTACTAATCATCAACATGAGATATTCAGGCAGATTCAGCTGCAGGACTTCTGGGGAAAGTGAAACCTAAGTGGGTCTTTCAGTTAACAGCAGCTGTGTGTTTTTATTTGCCATACTAAGGCTGCAGGTTGTCTCTTAGAAAGTCTTGCCTGGAGTAGCTGCATTTATGTTGGAAATTTATTTACTTATTTTTTCTTAAATGATTTCTAAGCAGTTCTGAGCTGAAGGGTGTTGTCTGCTTGGCTCTGAAACATAACCTTTTCAATATGTTCCTCTTTTCCCTTTTAATTCAGGGCTGTCTGATTTTGAGCGACGAACTGAATCATGCATCACTAGTGCTTGGAGCAAGACTGTCAGGAGCAACTATTCGAATCTTTAAGCACAACAGTAAGTATCAGATGGTGGACTCTGCCTTTCTGCAGATGCTATAGTTCAGATGCAATCTCTTATATCTTCTAATAGTTGGAAATCCAATTTCATGCAAGGAGATTGATTGCTGGTTACCTGGAAGGTCAGAAGACTGCTGCTTCTAAGAACTTAATCATCCTGAATTGGATTTTTTTTTATATATCTTCAGTCTCAACTAATAACATGTTTATCCTGAAGCTGTTCTGGCTTACATCTTCTGCATATGAAGAGGAACGTGCTGCGCTTTGGCAAGTCTAGAAGCACTAGCGTTTTTAACATGGCTTCTTGTTACTTGGATAGTTCAGCATGGTTAGACTATTCTAACAGTTCGTGTCACATAGTAATGCAATCTTGTAGTGGTCTAGGTTACAATTTGGAGGGTAAGAAAGTTTAATTTTAGGACCAGATGCCGATGTGATCCTACAGTAACAAAAGCTTATGAATGCAGGTGTCCTAGCTAAACTAGACAGACATGCATTGGTACAATGTAGTACAATTTTTGGGATGTGAAGCATAGATTCATTTCACTGAGTTATTTGCTTTAAGTATTTGTTTCCAAAATACACAGAATTTTCACTTTGCTAGTTTCAGCTGCTTCTAAGGGAGATATTTAGAACCTATATTTAGAGGTATTTTCAGATTAAAAATACTTAGGGTTTCCTTCTCTTATTCTCAGTGAAAGAGGTACCTGGTTGTCCTTGATTAGTAAAGCCACTACCTTCATTCTTCAGCCACTCCTAATACTCTTTATAGTATCAGTCTCTGAGATCATGATGACTCTTTTGCTCTCTTTGAAGTGTGTGGTGGTGACAGCAAAGCTTGGGTGGCTGCAATTATTTTCCTTTTTGTCCTACTTGATAGTGGATCCTCTGCTGTGCTTATTGTTTCTTTTGTGTCCTCTCTTTGTTGTTCCCTATTGTTTGAATAATTTTCTTTACAGACGCGTAGAGCTTACTGTAACATTCAGTGATTATTTTTATTTTTTTTTTTCTTAATTCTTCATAAAACTTGATTGCTGGGCAAGATCACAAAAGCTTTGCATTCGACTTCTGCATTCTGAACATTGCATCCAGTTCCAGAATTTCAGAGAGCACTGGTGATGAACTTAGTTCTGGGTATGAGGAGAAGGACTTGGAAGCTCTGGTGTAATGAGGAAGAATAGATGATCTGTGGGAATGGGGTGCAAACCAGCAATGGTGAGATTGGGGGATATTCTAGAAACCTTATAGATAGTGGGGATCTGTGAAAGAGAATGGAGTGGCAGATTAGAATCAGAAGGCAAAATGCAAGCAATGATCTTGGCCTGTCAAGATGATGTTCAACTCAGTTATGTGTTCCCAATCCAACTCTTGTCATACTCTATGCTGCCTTAGTTAACTTCATTTTCCTGAGGTGTTAATGGCTTCATTCATGTTCTGCTTTTTAGAAATAATGGGAAAAAAATTTAAAATGCCTCTTAAAATCCTTGTTCAATGTTTTCTTTTTTTTCTACCTAATTCTGCAGTTTGTCCTTTTTATTAAGGTCAGACCTAGTTTCCCAGTCTTTCCCTCTTTCTTGAGAGATCAGAGCACAAGTTGATATTCCATTGTTCTCCCTAACTGCACTAAACTCATTCTTTCTTTCTTGAGAGATTTGTTGGAGGCAGGGACTCCACTGCTGACTTCTTCATCTTTGTCTTTTTCTGAACATTAGCTGTCTTCTAACAGTCTTCTAACTGATGTATTTTGCTGTATAATTTCTAGTCTAGTTCTAGTTCACAAGCTCCTCTCGCTGCTACAACTGCCTTAGTCTATCCTCTTTTCATGATTGTTCCTGTTCTTTTTTGTGCCCAAGTGTTTATATCTGTCTCTTGCTCAGCACTTTAGCTTTTATGGTTTGATTACTCCCATTTCCACGCCTTTCCTTGGGGTTTTTTTTTTTTCAGGGCTGATTTCATATGTATTTATTTGCTCACATTAGTCAGGTCTCCTAGGATCATGTCAAGTGTTTGTAGCCAAAACTAGTAAGGTTTCAGAATACATTGCTACTAACAACTTCATCCGTCTAGTTTCTGATACGTTAAGCGCTGTCCTCTTTCCTACCCTGGTCGTTCTTTTTTCTTCCTTTTCTGGTTTTGGTTTAGTAGCTTCCTGTTCCACACCTCCAGTCCCTTCAATCCTAAACAAAGTAATAAAAAAGTACACTTGTTCCCTTTCTTGTCCTGCGCTCTGGTCTATCTTCTACTTATCTTTAATTGATTATCCTTGAGCTTGCTGCTTCTTTTTTTAGTTATTTCTATCCAGAAGGACATGCTGACTACCTAATTGCTTTCTCTTTTCCTCACAATGACATACCTTCCTTTTTTTCCTTTTTTTTTTCTTTTACTTCCTTGTTTGCTGTTTGTGCCTTATGCTCTAACTTGTACTTTTAGCTTAGGACGATGAAATTCTTCCTCAGAGTTCATACAGTCACCCATTCCCTTTAATCTCATCTGTGGGCCCACAGCTAGATGAAGCCCATGCTTATTGACTTATGTATGGTCTATCCTCCACACTGGAGCAATTTGTGCATTTCTGGAGTATTGCTGTCTTTAGTCATGTCAAAGCTCAAGCTAGTAGCTGTTTTGGTACCATTTAACAGTAATTTCTGGTGCAGATATGCAAAGCCTGGAGAAGCTGCTCAAAGATGCTATTGTGCATGGGCAACCTCGTACACGGAGGCCCTGGAAAAAAATTCTTATCTTGGTGGAAGGAATATACAGGTACAAACTATTCTTTGTATTCCTAAGACCCTCCACATGAGATCTAGCTGCTTAGTATTGGGGTTCCTTTGCCAAATCAAACTATGAATATTGTCACTTCATAGTTATTTCATTAATCTCATCTGCGAATTAAATTGTGTGTCTCACATCCTGGACTTTCTGTTGCTAGTACTGTAGCTGCACCTGGTGTTATCACAATGCACCCCACATCCCAATTAGATTGTAGAAATTAATTAATCTAAACTGATTATTTGCATCAGAGCTGAGGTCTTAAATTGCTTGTCCATTCCCTTCTTTCTGTGCTCACTAGATGATGCTAGTGTGAATAGAATTGCACAAATTGAATGTTTTTGCTGAGAGTGAGTAGGAGTATGTAGTGGGCTTAGCCGTGTTAGGCATTTAAATCATAGTGATTTTCAGCACAAAATGGGATGTTTTTGGAGTGTTACTAATGAGAGCCTAGTCAGTTCTTAAAAACAACAGGTAAGTAGATATCAGATCAGAATACTGACATTAGGGTGGAAGTAAAAATGAGATAAATAATTTATAAAATTGTCACTGAACACGTTCCTCTGCATTAACTTACCATTGCTGCTACTATTTAGTCCGTATGTCAGCATCCCAGAGATGTTAAACAGGTAGAAAGTAGAGATCTGGGCCCTAGTTGCAAGGAGGAGCTATCTTTCATCTCTCTGCAGAACACCATGTGTTTAGCAATTTTTATGTGTATGTAATTACTGAAAGAGTGAAGAAAAGAAGGCTTGGTGACTTTAGGCTCTATAAGCAGGCCCCAGCCATTAAACCAACTTACACTGAATTTCTGTTTCTCAACAGTATGGAGGGATCCATAGTCCGTTTGCCTGAAGTGATTGCCCTTAAGAAGAAGTACAAATCCTATCTGTACCTTGATGAGGCTCATAGTATAGGTGCCCTGGGTCCCAGTGGCCGGGGTGTAGTAGAGTATTTTGGACTCAGTCCTGAAGATGTGGATGTTATGATGGGAACGTTCACTAAGAGCTTTGGAGCTGCTGGAGGATACATTGGGGGCAAGAAGGTAAAAAGCTGGAGTCCTTCACTAAGCATTTTAAAGTTGATCTATTTCTCAAGTACCTTGATTGTCCATTTGTTTCATAATTTTACATACTGCCTAGTACAGTGGAAGTCTGTCAATGCAGAAGAGTCTAGTCAAGTAAAATACCTCGTAATTGTATAGTTCTCACATGGTCAACGATGATCTCAATTTGCAGAATGTACAGTAGTGGTGTAGTATCTTTTTAGGAACTGCTAGGAGCCAGGAAGCAGGGATTTCTTAATGTTGCTTTTAATGAGACTTGCAGGAAAAATGCCAAAAGCTGAAGTTTTTCAGACTGTTTGGAGGAAAATCCCCTTCTTAGGTTATCCTGGTAGAGTTGATTCCCTCTGGACTCGAACAGTTTGCTTTCTAAAGAGATGATGCTTTTTTTTTTTTTTTGGGGGGGGGAGTTACTGACTCTTCTATTGGAAAGTACTGCTAGAAAGTGTTGCCCTTGCCAAACCCCTCCTTTTGGGAGGGATAGTGTAGACAATTGCATATGTCCCCTTTGTCATATTCTCAAATGTATCTCAGAGATCAGGCTTCTAAGCTTTATTTGAGAGTAAAATTCTACCATTTTCCTACCAGGACAGTAATTTTTTAGATACTAGTAGTGACAATTATTTCAGCCCATCCAAATGGAGATGGAGCTTGTGGTGGGTCCTCTTTGGGAGTTTGGAGTTTAGTAAACTCCAGTTGAATTAAAATTATTCTGACGTCTTCCCTAGAAGCACCGTATTAACCTTTTTCCAAAGGTAGCGAGCTAGTGGGTTCAACTGTCTTGGCGTAAGGTGAAGCAGCTAAGAGTCCTTCGCAACTGTTTTAGCTACTGTTTGAGGGATTGCTTCAGAGGTAAAAGGCCTTAAATCTTCTTACCTAGTTTATTTCCAAGTCCCTTTACAACTTCTTTTCATTTAACTCTAACTCCAGGCAGACAGCAACATAAAATTGAGCACTTCCACATATTTCTATAATATGTTCCCAGCTTGCGCTATCTACAGGGCCATCATTATTGATTTTATTGTAGCAGAAGACAGAATCTTTCCTGGCATTCATGCTGGTCTTTATACTGTTTTGCTGGAGTGGTCTGGGTATTTTAGAGTGGTTTTGTTACAGTTAACAACAAGCAGCCTAGATCTATGGTGTGTCAGTCCTTTGTTCCTGTATGACCTGCTTTTGCCCTCTAACAAATGTGGCAGGTGTGTTTAACTGGGAAATGCAGGAGGGATAGACTGAGGTTCTTGCACTTTTAATTACACCTGCTGCTTTATTTATATTGTGCTGATAAAGTGGAGAAAATATTTTGTGACCTATTCCCCTGTTTGGTGACTTTTGTGGGGAAACAATTATATTGAGCACGATACATAAGCACCTATGGATCCTCTTCCCCACTATTTCATTTGTTTTATACTCCCACTGTTATATTAAACACTCTTGAAACATGGCCTGTGCGCAGCTTGAGTAATACAAACCCCTTGTTACAATCCAGTGCTGGTGGTGTTAGCTAAACAAGTCTGTCATAGGCATTTGTCTTTGATCAACACACGTTCTTGCCCTGTGACATAATTATGGGTTGTCATGTCCCTGCTGTTTGCTCTTCAGCTGTTTATTACTTGTACTGTAAAAATCAGTCCTTGAGGTACCTGTTTTCTGCCATGATATTCTGAAAGAGGTTTCTTGTGGTGGCCAGATTTATTCTGTAATTAAGACGAGACAATAAAGCATTTATCAGAGTGCTGGGAAGGCAATGTCTGATGCCTCTTGTGTTTTGCTAGGAACTGATTGATTACCTCAGGACATACTCTCACAGTGCTGTGTATGCAACATCACTGTCACCTCCTGTTGTGGAGCAAATCATCACCTCCATGAAGTGCATTATGGGTGAAGATGGTACAACTGTTGGTAAGTCTTTCTAACAGTAAGCACGTGGAAGGGGGAAGCCAAACAGAACCTCTTTATCACTTTGACAGATAACTTGTTCAGTGGACACATCCATAATTATATGTTAGTTCATGTAGACTTGACATTTCTAGAGCAATAAACCAATTTACTATCCTACTTGGCCAATCAGCCTAGTAACACCATAAGGAATTTCCAGGAAGTCATCGTAGTCTTATCTAAGACACAGTATTGTCTTGTATTGATTTTTGTTCTGTGTCTAGCTTTTCTAGCCTCCTTCTTTCTCTTCCCCATTGTCTGTCCTTTGTTATTTGCCCCATTTTTTAGATTGCTTTCAGAGTATTTTGCTGTGTATCTTTTACAGTCTTATGTGCTGGTTACGGCAGGGGCAGTGCTTACGGTTTTTCATCTCTAGCATAATTTGATATTTGCACCTCAGTTAAAGTAAATATGGGAATGTTTCTGAAATAGCTTTTTACTTAGGGAGCTAGAGGCAATTTTCAAGATAAGTAGACTTAATGCACCAGGAGAAGTTCAACATATTTGTCTTTATTGTCTTAGTTTTCCTTTTTCATTATGAAAGTAAGAAAGGGGAAATCTGTACTAGTCTCGATGCATTCAAAGTCAAAAATACAAATTCTCATGTCTCATTTGCCTAGTAGGTAGCAGCTTCCTTCACTTATAGCATGAATTAAATAACTTGCACTTGTGATGTGTAAGCTGCCTTGAAACTGAAACAGTACAGCATTTTGCATGTAGGATACTTTTCCCTCTTCACAGCTAATTAAAAAGTTGTAAGCAGCTCATACTGGATGACAGTGTAGTTTGCTGAGGATCTGTCAGTGGTGTTCAGTTCAGAGGCTCTTAGAATTCAAACTGCAGAATATATTCAGTTATGGGAGTTTCAGGCATCTGGCCACGAGGTGGTGGTGTACACTGAAGAACTGTATTTGCTTTTGAACATGGGTCATCTGACCAACTATCCTGACAGATAACTATTAACAGTGAAAAACCTCACTGGAGAAATGACTTAAGAGTTTTTCTCTTGTAACAGGTTTCATTCATTTTGCTTACATTATGTACCAGCCAACAGTTGTCCCCAGTGCTGCTCTCGAGAACAGATATTAAGCAAGCTTCAAACTACATGAAAAGTTGTGCAAAAGGGCTGGGTCTCGCTGTTGTCTTGAAAGTGACTGTTTGAACTCTTTCTAGCTGATGATTTTTCCAACAGGCTGTGGTCTGCTCAGGTGTTGCTTGTTTTGGGTTTCTTTCAGTATCTATTTGGCTTAATGAAGTGGGAAGCAAGGAATGTGTAACTGATTTCTGTTTGCAGTATTCAAGCTAAGGCATTTTTACCCCTTTCTGAGGCTACAGTGCGATATTCGTTCAAGTCAGGAGAATGGAAGCAACTTCTACTCCAGGCTGTTCTCCCACCATTATGCCAGCAAAATCCATCACAGCTGAAAGGTGAACCAGGAACCAATTTAGCAGAAAAAAAAATCTTAAACTCAAAAGGTCTTTTTTGTTGTTGTGTTACTTAAAATGCACGTCAGGCTACATCCTGGTGCTAATTTGGTGCTAAGGAGTACAGAATTCCTAGCCGCTCTTTCTGTTGAGAAAAGAAATGGTTTTGGTATTTGAAAGCTGTGTCATTTCAAAGAAGCCTCTGTACGTTCAATTTCTATATGAACTGTAGTGCTTTTCCGAAGTGCTGAATATAACAACTGGATAGCCAAAGTCCTGTCTGCTCATACTCAGAAAGGATTTCTCAGGTACAGGTCTCATGAAACTGTTACTGGCTTTCTAAGCATCTAAGTCAGCCTTCAGCTAGGATAAACACCTCATAGGAGGATCCCTGCATGAAAGTGCGTCTTGGTTCATTTTCTGCACAGTACTGTTTACCAGTCATGCATTTTTTTTTTAATTGCCTTAAGGCTTTAGAGCTAATATTACTTTGTAGGCATTTTCTGTGGATGAAGTTGGCAAAAGTTCAATTGGGTGAACTGAGCAGCTGCTTAGTGATAGCATGACAAAGTTTTTTGCTTGTTTAAGGGATTTGGCTGAAAAACCTCTTTTTGGATTCTGTGAAGTTATGGGTGGGGCTCTGGAGGACCACTGCCTGCAGTTGGTTTGACTAAGAGTAAATGTGGAGTAGAGTGGTGCTGGTAAGAGTTGTTAACTGTGGAAGACAAGTAGAGAAATAGCGTTAAACTGGGTCACTGGTAAGCACCTCTGAATCAACTGTGTATTTAAATTTCACTGCTTTAAATTAGTCAAGCTGAACTAATGGATGAAGGAAAACTTGAGAGAGTGCAATGGTTTTACAAAGGTACAGGAGTTGGAGCTGAAATCAGAACAGTAGGCGACTAGCTCCCAACCTCGTTTTTTGGGCCACAGCTGAAGCTTTTAATGGCTCCAAGAATGCTTTTTTGAAAAGAGCCCTTGCGGCTTCTTTGTCTGCTTGCTTCTGTTCACCACATACTATTTGTAAAAGCTGCTGTCCTCCATGGCATCAAACCTTCATGGAAATTGTGATGTCAGATTGAGATGGTCTGTAGCTGAGGAATAAGTAGTAGGAAGCAATTAGTTTTTGAGGATGAAAGGTTTTTTTGTGTATTATTTTGCAAGAATAAGTTAATTCTCTCCTCTTGTACTTCAGGTTATTTCTAAATCTAATGAAACATCTGGAGGCTCTAAACTTACAATATAAGGTTATAGTTGTAGCTGTAGTTACTAAAGCTTTACATAACTAAAAGAAGTAAATATCTCCTTTCATATCTTTCCAACAAGCTGACAGTGACTAAGTAGGATATTAGTAGGAGGCAGCACAGACAAAATACAGATGCTATGAAAAGCTGAATGGCTGCTTAGGGAGAACATAAGATGGATGGCCTGCGAATGTGCTGCCTGAATTGGGACAGTAGTTTCTTGTGCCTTGATTTCTCTTCCAACTAACATGTTAATTCTCTGTACTGTTTATGCATGTAAGTGACTAGCAAGCTGCAATCTTTATGAAGACGGTTATGGGAATGTAATTATATATGAATGCAAGTATATTACTTGCTCCTTCATCCAGACTGCAAAAAACAGTCCAACTGCCAAAGTGATGGCAGAGCCATGTTATGGATTCTTGGTAGTGGTGCTTCCAGTACTGCTTCTGAAACTCCTCTACATTATTAGCTTAATGATATGTGTCGGTCCTATTTTACTTTGCATTACTTGTCATGCACGTAATTGGCTAGAAGACCATCATGTGGTCTTAAACAAGATGTATTTGGTTTGTGAGCACTTTGAGAATTTCTTCAAAGGAACAGTCATCCTCAAGAGTGGTGAACATCTTGAGCGTGTAGAATGTCTTCAGAGAACTCCGATGACAATGTATATGGGTATCTTGCATATCATCACATTTGGCTTTGATATGTAGTAGAGCAAGGTAAGTAAGAGAGATGGAGAAGGCTTCTTTCCACAGAAGCAAATTTTTGGAGCTGGTTTTCCAATTCAAAGTCACTATGGTTGAAATCGTTAATGAGCAGGTGTTGCAGATGCTTGTCAGCAGTTCAGTGGATGCTGCTCTTTCTGTTCAGCCACAAAGATGAATGAACTTCAGACAGTTTTGTAGATAAAGGGGCTTTTTTAAACAACAATAATAAAAAGACACAGTGAGCAGACTTTTGGGGCTCGTACTATACACAAAGATGACAAATTGATTCCTGCATTGAGTTCTAGAAACTTGTAGTATAGAGCCACTTGATTCTTGCTGTTCGTGTGGTGTTTGGGTTGTTTAAATTGACTGTAGGGAAAATCAGACAGCTTGGTGCTTGTCCTGGTAAATGAGATATTGTTGGCATTTACGATATTAAGTACTTAACCTGTCTCAGTGAATTTTTCAGCGTCAATGGTTTGGTTTGAGTTGAAAGGTGGATTTTTTTTCACCATTACAATCTCACTAGGACTGGGAATCCAGTTGGCTCCTTTCTGCCGTTTACAATAGAGCCAGTGATAGATCCTGTGCAACTGGAGTTCTGTTAGCACTGTTGGTGTTCAGGACCCAGCCTGTTTGTTGCCCTGATAACATTGCTGGGGGCAAGTGGAAGAAAATCATAAAGTAACCTGACTGAGATGTGGGCAAATCAAAACATGCATGATGAAACCAGTCTAGGAACTGGTTAACCTCCTTCAGAGGTGAAAGTTAGTTTGCTCTTCTGTGTATTAAAAACTGCAGGTGAACCTTAAATCCAGGAGTGTTTTAAGTTTGAACTAAAGCTGGCAGTGTTAATGGCTTGTAAAAGAGGTGAACTTCCTTCTGTGGACATTAACTCAATAATAGTATTTATACATGTTGACGTTTGTAACAAGTTTACT
The DNA here is from genome assembly GCA_013397275.1 of Burhinus bistriatus. NCBI lineage: Eukaryota > Metazoa > Chordata > Aves > Charadriiformes > Burhinidae > Burhinus > Burhinus bistriatus. Next base: position 248,776 of record VYXH01010142.1, on the reverse strand, counting down.
GTCTTCCATTTCAGTTTCAGGAGGTAAATATCCCACACCCAATCACAGCACCATATATAGCATATGTAGAGTAGTTGTGGATAGACTTTGCCCAAGATGGCACTTAAATTTTGAATTAACAGTGTCTTGAGCACTGTATAGAAACCAAGGATTGTTATCCTACATAGCTGTAATGTTGCAAGCAATGGAAGTAGCACTTGCATAGGTTATCCCAGCTGCTAAACCACTGGAAATGAATAACTAACCTTTGAAGGCTAGTCAGTTAGCTGCACGTAGTTTGATTAGTATTTGTCTCATCTGAACACCTCAGTTGTGAAGAGCTATAGTTGATTACATGTAGTCAGAGGAAACCTGGGGCGAGGGGGAAGGATTTACAGTCTTGCCATTGCTGTGTGCAACAAACTCGAGTAAGTTAAATCAGAAAAGGTAGTTGAATGAATTATAGCCAAAGGGAATAAAAATGTACAGCTGTGCTGGCAGAGAACGGAGCCTAACTGAGCTGTTGAGAAGACAGGACCGTTGCTATACTGTTAACATGCACAGAGAGAAGCATGCTGGGAACAAAACTAAGCCTAGTCTGCTTAAATTCTAGAGGAGATAAGACTACAATTAGTATTTAAACCTCCATGTACTTAATCAGGCCCTCAAGTGAAGGTATTACCTCAGTAGTTCAATCCACTTGCCCAATCAGTAGGTTTCTTCAAGTTGAATGTTTTGTAAAACTCCCCTGTTCTTTCCAAAGGCAAACCTGAAGGATATGCAAAATATAAGCAGTAATGAAGGAATAGCCCATGTTACATCACTTGGAATTGAATTTTCAGTAGCTTATAGCATATTTATAAATGAAGTTCGGACCTTGCCGTTGTTAGCAGTAGATCCACAAATGGAAGCCGAGGTTGCTGTTGTACTCGAAAGGGGAAAGAAATACTCCTTGTGCAGGCTGAGGTTGAAGACATTCAATTAGCATTAAAATCGGTTCATTTGAATTTCCTCCAATAATGCACTTGTTAATGAGGTGTTAAATTATCACCTTGGGAACCTGGGGACCAGTCAAAACTAATTTGAGCAAAGTGAAAACTGTTTTTGTTGCTGCCCTTGAGAATCTCAAGCTGAGCTGGGAAACTGTTGGAAAAACAAATACTCTGGGGGTCATAAAGAGAGTTTCCTGCTTCTCTCCAGGGGACTGACAGTTTTAAACATCACTCTCTGTATTTGTGCTTCCAGCTGGGCATCTTTTAAATCCAGCTTGTTGCTGCACCCCTACCTCCCTCCCACGGAGCATGGCAAGCCTCCAGAAAAATTGCTTGAACCTGGGCTGGGCAGGAGAAATCTTTCAGTCTTTGGTGCTTTGAAGAGTGTTTACAGACATTAGCAGAGCTGTACCCTTTGTGCTGTGCATTGGAATGTGAGGATTTTGCAGTGCCTCTTCCTTTTGGACTTTAATCAACACTGTGGTGTTTGTGCAAGAGCTCATAAACCTTTATAACTCTACCCTCTCTTTGTTCTCACAACATTCTGGTTCTTGCTATTTCTGTTCAGGTGTGAGCTGTCATCCTGTATCTTCATAGCCTAACCACTGATCTGTCGTAGCAGAAATATAACTAGGAATGTGGCTTTGTTGAAGTAATTTCATTTTTCTTCATTTCTTACACTACATTTGATTTAAAACGTGTGGCTTGCTTTTTACTTTCAATAGCACTTGACGTGCCACACTTCTACAGAATGCTGGTCTGCTGCTCATACAGGGAAAGGAGAAGATACTGGGCAGCAGCTCACTAGCGTATATTGTTAGCATTAGTGTGACTAAAATGCTTGTTAAGTCAGTATGTTAAGGTAAAGCATTTGAAATGAGGTTATGTGCACTCAGTCTTTGGGTTAGCGTGAAACTGAATTCATGGTTCCTGGCGTGAGACGTGACTTACTAGAGCAGAGTTTTTTGAAAATACCTGAATGACCCCCACAAGCACGACTTCTTATCATCAGCCCTGGGAACTGCAGCAATTTTCTACATAGAAAAATTAATACTAGTATTACAATAGTGTCTGCAGTATACAGACCCATGGCAAAATTTCATTCTATGAAGTGCATATAATGTAAATGTTTCTAGCTTCTTTGGAAACAAGCAACAGTCTGTAACTGAAGCCCCCTCTGTGCACTATGTGCAGGTGCATTGGGCTATGTGGGACTCACAGACCAGTTGAACTACTGTCCTTGCTGACTTTAGCGGGTTCTGATGTAAAATGTCATTGGCACCAGGTCAACACCTGACATTTCACATCAGTGCAGTTGATCTACCACAAATTCCCAAACAGGAACAATCTTGACAATCTACAATGTGTACTTTAATCCTACTAGTGTGCAGATGTTTGCCAATGTCCCAGAATTAATAAACTTACTTAGATAGTAGAGATCTAATCTTTGAAGGAAGAAGCTGTCTGAAAAACCTGCATGCTAATTAATGTGTTTTGAGAGCATATAGCCAGTGGAGAGATTTGCGATGACTTTAAATGAGAGTGTGCGGGTTCTGTTGCAGTCTAGCTTCAACAGTGGGGTTTAGCTCAAGACAAATTGGCTTGTCAAGAACAGGGTAAATCAACCTGTAAAGCTTCTTTATGCAATGGGTAAGCTTCTGTTAATGCTCAGGTTATTGCCTAATTGTTGCGTAGTGGAAAAGTTGTGGTTACAAGGCTGTCTGTGTGAGGGAAAATGTATTACAGAGTATGCATGATTCTCACGTTCACGTTGGCTAGCAGCTCCTAAGATTTCTTAACTGTTTGTCTATGGACACTGGGATTTTTTTTAAAAAAAAAAAAAGAAAGGCAAGCCAGTAAAATACTTCTGAAGCTTCTTAAGACTTTCAAGCTTGCCTTCCTACTGGTTGGCTTAATATTGTATGTGTGTTGCCAAACTCAGGCCCTAAATAAGCAATGGAGAACTCATTTGCCCTGCAACTAGCATCTCCAGAACTAAATACTCTCTGCAAACAGATGTGGTACTCTGTCAGAGTAACTGTCTTTTCTAGGGTTATTGCTATATTCCTGACAAGTAACTTTTTGTTCAGGACCTGGCACTGTAGAGACAATTGTGGGTTTTACGTGCACAGCTTTGATCTTTGCAGGATCCTTGGAAAATAGAGCCATGCAGGAAAAACAAGTCTATAAAAGCTACAGCAGAGAGAAGGCCCTACAGGGTCTAGGCCTTTTCAGGCACAAAGCCTGCTCTTCCACCTCACTGCAGTTCCAGGTGGCAGGCTACCAGGAGCTGCTTGCCAAATACAACTTACTTAACATGGGAAAGCTCAACACCCTTCCTGTTGAATTTATTGCAGAGTTTTAGGGTAAATCTGAGAGCGTACTGGAGAAGGACAAGTATGGCTGCTATAACAGATGTACAGGCAGATGTGGGCAGCTCTGACACGGTGGCAAATTTGCAGGGTATAGCTTTTATGAGATGAACTTCTTACTGTACGCACCTTTGATGTCAAAGGAGAAACTTCAGATGTTGTACAGGACTTCTTATGGGAAGGGATCAAGATCTTCACAAAAAGATGTATGAAGACTGTGTTCTGTGAAAGATTCAGGTGCTACCTTCTCAGTGACTTCATACATAAATCTCCTATTTAAAAAAAGCAAACAAACACAAGCAAACCAAGTCCTCCAGAGTGGAAACTCTTAATTTTAGGACATATTAGTAAAGAGCACATACATGCTTGCAGCATCCTGTCTCTCCCTTGTGTTAGGTACGTGAAATCTCTAGCAGTATTGGGAGGTATATCAAAGTCATGTTGAAGGACAAAAAGACCTTTGGAAACTATTGTGTTCCATTCCATAAAGTCCCATTTTAGTACCACTGAGGAAAAGTAGGTGTTTAGGACTATTCTGTTCCCTCTCCTTATCCCTTAAAGGATCCTCCTACCAAGAGACTGTTAGTAGAAGGTAGTCTATCTGCCGGGGGTTTTTTTCTGGATTTTCAGAGTAAATGCTAACACAAAAGTGGAATACTTCTCATAGTACCTTACAGTATCAGTTACTGGTCAAAGCTTACTTCTGTGTAGGATCTCATTATTATCTCAAGCTCATGGAGCCTGTTTCATAGTGCTCCTGGCATTGCTTCTTTATGAAGCTGACTTCTGTTCAGTTTGGCCAGAAGATGGTACTCTGGTGTTTATGGATGCCAGCTCCCAAAAAAGTTTGCCAAAGAGCAGGATAGTCAAACACATCCTCAGCCTTGCTCACTATCTAGGTAAGAGAATGGATGCCCTAGCTCTATTTGTCTCTTTTTAGACTAAGCTGATTACTGGCTATTTCTAAACAAAGGTGGACACTTTATAGCTGGCGGGTATATCTCTTCCACTGAATATCAAGCCTTGCTGTGCTGGAACTTAAGCATTAGTCTAACTGCTTCAGGAACAATGCTGTTAAAAACTTTGAAGATGTTGACATGGAATGTGACCAATTACCTGACTTGCTGAATAGTGTTTGTTGCACTTATATGTTTCCCATCTGATTTTATAGTTAAGAGCAGCACTTCAGTGACTGATGCAGCTGTAGGGGATGAGGGAGAAGATTGTTGCTACTCGTCTGCAGTTAATCTGCAGTGTTTCTTATGGCTACCTCACTGCCTGTGATTTCTGTGACATACAGAAATCTCTGTTTGGCTCAAGTGGCTTTGAGTTTCAGAAGAACAGATTAAGGCCTGTCAATGTTGTATAACCTGGTGCTTTTATACTGGTTTGATGTGAAATTTGAAGAACGATACAGTAAAAAAAAAAAAAAATCTACTTTTTATGACCAGCTAATGAGGGATCCACAGGGAAGCTAGTATCTCAAAGTCCAGTTAGCAGAGTTACTGAATAACTGCTCCAAAGTCGAGTACTTGGATATCTTGTCCAGTCTATGAATTTCAGTGCATGCTCCTAAGAGATGTGCCTAATGGCAGGATAAATACACTGACAGACTAAATGTTGATAAATAATAACCTTTCCATAAAACTGAACAAACTATACTTCACTACAAGTATTTCCCTGAAGACTCTCTTGTATTTGGGAATTTAAGATTGGAAAAACTGCTTCACTTTTTTCTGGACACAGCAGAGCTTAATTCTTCTTTTCCAAGTTTGATTTTGTGAGGTGTTTCCAAGAGTTGTCAAAGGTAGCTCTTGCACAACTAAAAATGTCTTGGATCCCCTCTGATATATAAAGATTTCCACTCTGCACATGTAGCTAGAGATCTTTCCACAGATAGGATTGTTATGAAGGAGGGGTTTTTTTTAAAGTCAAAACTGCGTTCAGGATCATATGTATATTGCTGTTAAATCTGGGCAAAAAAACAGTCCTTGGTGCCTGCTTGGTACAGGGGATGCTTACTGTGCACCTTTGCTCCTACACTGTTACACAAAACAAAGTCTTTGAGTAATTCGTTTGTTCATTTTGCATTGTCACTGCTCTTGTTTTTTCATTTTTCTGAAGTATTACAAAGTCTTAGCTCAACAGAAACACCTGAGATGCCGCTAGTATCAGCAGAGGTCATACTGCTTACAGAGGAAAAAAAATATGTTTGAAAGATGGGAGGTACTGAAGTTATTTGCAAAAGGAAAAGTTTGGGTTGATTTGTAACTGGGTAGATGGATAGATGAGCCACTTGAGTTACCTGTGTAAGTCCTTCCTAGTGTGAAGTTGTCATTACCAAATAGCAAAGTTAATGTGTTGAATGGTGGCAACAGATGAAGCACTTTGTGTCCTTGCAGGTCTTGAAAAGGTCAGAAATTGATCAGCAACTGATTTTCTGTCCTAGCATCAACAGAGGCACTCTGAGGAATGGGTCTAAGAGGGGAAGCAGGTAGATCAGCAGCTGCTGAGAGGGAGGAGATTAGAGGGGATAAATGTACAAATACAAAAATGTTTTTTTCATATGTAAGTCAATATATGTAGGAAACTGAAGGCCTTGCAAATCATAATCAGTCTTACTTCTGCTTAAATATAAATCCTCCAGTGCGTTTCCAGACAAATTTCAGAGTATTACAGTGGGTAATTGAATTATTTATTTAAAAAAAACAAAACAAAAAAACCCCTCCAACCACAAACACACAAACTAAAAACCAAGCTGCAAATAAAGACTATTACTTTTAAAATTTAGAAATTGGTTTTGAATGCCTTTGCAATGAATATACTTCAGTGTAATTAAAAATCATCCTAAAGCATTAGTTACTAGTTATCCTTACTTTAGTGATGACTTCTTTATGTAACAGGTTTTCTGTAATGCAGGCATGGAAAACTGGTTAAAGATGATAAATAATACATCTGTAGTGGTACTATTGTAAGTTTAAGTATGTACATTCCCTGTGGAAAATTTTACTTTTTCATACCTTTGCTAACTTGTACTGAAGTAGTATTCATTTTCACAGTCCTGAGGTTATTGGAGCATCTGGAGTTAACATTTAGTGATTTTTTTAATTCAAACCATCGGAGTGGGGTTTTTCTAGAGTACTGCATCTAGTATGAAAAATACATTAATTTAAATATAGGTGAAAATTGCACCAGTCAGTTTAAAAAACAAACAAACAAAAAAAAGAAACCAAAGACCAAACCACCAACTTGAAAACTACTTGTCTTACTGCTGATCTGTTAAGACAGGCCATTCAGTGACACAGGTATGGCTGTCAGACTCTTTGTTCTTCCTAACCCTGAGCTTTTGCTATGTATGCAGTCATTTTTATTGGATTTTAATCCTATTAATTTTTACAATACCTGGTACTTGTACCTGCTCCCTTCACCATGTTTTGAGAGAAGGTAGCCTAGTTTGGAGTAGAGGGAAGCTACATGGCCATTTTTTTGTTACAGGATTTTCTCCATCAGGAAGAAGGTAGTAGCCTGTTGATTGTGGAGATTGTGCCCTAATATCTTGGTTGAGTCTGTGGATTTTGTTATATAGTTAACTTAGAAATTTTAGTACCAAGGGAAACCTTTGGAAGGTGCTATGTAGATAGAAAAATATTCCCCTACAAGCGTTTGTCTTGTCTTCAGGATGTAGTCTTTTGACAATTCATCATGAAGTGAAGGATTTGCATAAAAGTGTCTTCATGGAAGCTCTGTAGATATACTTGGTAAACTGGGGGAATTACACTGTGTTCTGGGAAGCTGGTGTGTAGGATCCAGGGGTTTTGATAGTTCTGTTGTAATGGTATTTATTGGAGCGGTAGGAGAAACTACTGCTGCTCAGGCACAGTCTTAGATCCACGTGGTGGTGCACATAAGTTGCTTAAGTTGTAAGCAGCTGGTGTACATAAGATTGTTTAAGTTTGTAAGATTCTGCATATGGTGTACGTAAGATGGCTTAAGTTTTGGTTTTGATGTATTCAGTGAGATTGAAGGGTTGTTTGAAGGCTCCTATGGGGGACTTTAGGAAGGCTTTTCATAGCAAGATTTTTTCCTAATACAGGTTGTAAATGTTCAATGACTTCCCTTCAGATTTGAGGGTAGTCTAACATGTGGCCATGAGGGCTGTACAATCCATACACATTTGTTTTCCTGTAGTAGTAATGTCTTGTGGAGTGTTTCAAGTGCCTTTTTATTTAAAGTGTTGTCTGTGTAGATCAGACCTATTAAACTTGGGCATTGTGCTTTTTCTTGGAAAAGCTGGTGTGCACTACAGCTTTTTTGTATTCCAGGAAAAGAAATGTGGGTTACTATGCTATCTCTAGTACCTGTATATGTGGAGAACATCTATGCCATGTAATGTAGGGTGAACTCCAGCCTAATGGCAGCAGCATGGCAGACCTTGTGCTAATGAGATGTAACAGTGCAATAGATGCTATCTGTTATTTGTTTTATCTTTTTTGAGGTGGATAGCTTAAGAAGAGATTTTATGCTACCGCTGTAAATGAACTTTAGAGATGGAAGGAGTTTTTACAATGCTGTCATTTTTGTTCTTCTCATGCTTAAGCTAAAGCTGAATTCATGTTTTATACTGACTGTATCCTTCCTTTTTGGCTATAGCTGTCTTAAAATGTGGAATTGGGCTGACTTGCTATTCTTATGGCAGATGTTCATCTGGAGGTGATAATCTATCTGGTTCTGTAAGGTATTTTATATCTGTGTGGTATTTTACCATTAGTAAAGGCAGTTAGTAATGCTAGCTGAAACTAGGTGACTACTAAGTTATTTGTAAGGCTTCCTGGTTGAAATACATGAAGAGGCCATATCCTTGATCATCTCTTCTACTACAAAGGCAAAGAGCATTTCTCTACCCTCTTGTGTTGCTGTTTAAAATCCCAAAGAACAATTAGCTTTGATACTGTTTTCCACTGTAGAAAAACAGTCTGCACAAAACAGATGGAAAATATAGTTCACGCTCTTCGTTACTATGTTGTAAAGCTACTGAACTGTCTCCATGGAAGTAGATATAAACATCCTTTACATAATGTTTTGTTAAAGCTTGCACATTCCTTAGCTTGTAAAGAAGTGTGGTGTTTGTGGGTGTTCCTGATGTTTTTCTGTCTGTGGCTTCAATCTGCCATAAAGGCCTGCCTGCCTATTTGTGTTGTAGAAAGGTTTGAGTCTGTTTCCTTCTGTCTCTTCTTCACTGATGCTTTGTCTTGTTCTTGAGATTTTAAGAGCAAAGATATGCTTTTTTAAGTTCCAATGTCCAAGGTATTGTAATAAAAAGAAAATAGTTGTTTTAAAATGCTTGCTTTTCTCTAAAATTCCATTAACTTGGCAAATTAAGTTTTATTGAAACTGTATAAAGTTTTTTTTCATGTTCTTGGCTTACTCATGGTGGAGGCACCATAACTAGCCCAGAACAATAGTTTGACCAGCACACATTTCTTTTCCCTTTCTTCTCAGCAAGGCACAAGAACAGCTGTCAATCAGGATACGTACAGCTGTCTTTGCAGTGGTTATGAATGTCATCATCATGACTGCGCATTTGTGATAATATGCAATTTGTATGAGCTAATGTGTAAGTGGTGTTAATACCAATCCTACAAATCCTCCCAGTAATTAATATGCAGAGTTAGATAATACATGTACCCAGACAACACGAACTTAATTTCTTTGTTCTGGAGGGATAGCCCTAATCTCATTCTTTAAAATTATTGATTCATCTGAACCAATGCTTTTTACATTTAACTTTGAAATAAAGATGACTGTAAATCATCATTGTTAGGATGCAATGAATTTCAGCCATGTGACAGCACTGTAACCAGATAAATAGAATCATAGAGTCATTTTGGTTGAAAGAGACCTTTAAGATCATCAAATCCAACTATTAATCTAGCACTGCCAAGTTACCACTAAACCATGTCCCTCAGCACTACATCTACACGTCTTTTACATACCTCCACGGGTGGGGACTCAACCAGCCTGTTCCAGTGCTTGACAACCCTTCCTGTGAAGAAATCTTTCCTAATATCCATCCTAAGCCTCCCCTGGCACAACTTGAGGCTTTTTCCTCTTGTCCTATCGCTTGTTACCTGGGAGAAGAGACAGACCCCCACCTCTCTACAACCTCCTTTCAGGCAGTTGTAGAGAGCAATAAGGTCTCCCCTCAACCTCCTTTTCTCCAGGCTAAACAACCCCAGTTCCCTCAGCTGCTTCTCGTAAGACTTGTGCTCTGGACCCCTCACCAGCTTTGTTGCCCTTCTCTGGACACACTCCAGAATCTCAATGTCCCTCCTATAGTGAGGGGCCCAAAACTGTACACAGTACTCAAGGTGCAGCATCACCAGTGCTGAGTACAGAGGGACAGTCACTTCCCCAGTCCTGCTCACCACACCACTCCTAATACAGGCCAGGTTGCTATTGACCTTCTTGGCCACCTGGGCACACTGCTGGATCCTATTCAGCCAGCTGTCGACCAACACCCCCAGGTCCTTTTCCACCAGGCAGCTTTCCAGCCACTCTTCCCCAAGCCTGTAGCGCTGCATGGGGTTGTTGTGACCCAAGTGCAGGACCTGACACTTGGCCTTGCTGAACTTCATACCATTGACCTCGGCCCATCATTCCAGCCTGTCCAGATCCCTCTGTAGACCCTTCCTACTCTCAAGCAGATCAACACTCCTGATGTCACGTGCAAACTTAGTGAAGGTGCACTCGATCCCCTCATCCAGGTAGTTGATAAAGGTATTAAAGAGCACTGGGGAACACCACTTGTGAACCAAGTATAAACAAACATGAACAGTTAAAAGTAAAACCTAAACAGGCATAAAAAAGTATTGCTCTTGTGAATTATGTTTCAGAAATTGCTTTCTGGATTGCCTTGGGGCAGAGGGGAAATTACTTGTTGCAGGCAGTGCTGCTGTTCCTCAGCAGATCCTCCAGCTAGTGTCAGAGTGAAGTCGAGTTGGTAGCATGCTCTTGTTCTCACTTTCTCTCACGGGAGTTACTTGGTCCCATCTGTATAGCTATTCTATTTAGCTGTGATACTCTAGAGAGAACTTAAATTGCTTTCAGTAGAAATTCAACCATTGTAGAAGTTCTGTGTGGGAAAAATACTGGGGTGGCTTGTGGGGTTGGAGTTAGGGTGACCTTCTGGATCTCTTCATGAGCTTATTCTCTCACTGCAGCATTGTTATATAGGGCTTGGAACATCAGAGGAGATAAACGTAACGCAACCATGAAATGGAGTTGTTGTTCCTACGCAATCCTTTGTATATGAAATAATTTTGTGTTCAGTCAGTCTCACTGATTTTTAGATACATAGACACATGCTCTCATTTTCTTGCTATTTTTTAATGGTGAAATAGAGTTCATGGATAATTTTTTATCAGCTTTACCAGACCAGGCATTATCTTGAATTCTACTTTAAGTGGAAAGGGCTTGTGTGTTTCTGACAGCCGTTCACAGGAGGTTGGGTTTTGGTTTGGTTTTGGTTGGGTTTGTTTGTTGTTGTTTTTTTTCTTTGCCTTGGAGAAGATCCATTCTTCACCAAAGACCTGAAATGCTCCTACTTCTGTCTAGGTGGATTTCCTATGAAGAGTCACACTGAATGCAAATGGAGAGCGTAGGATCTCTTGTTCTCCATTGTGTGAACTTTAGAGGCAGTTGCTATTTCTGCAGTGTCTGACTTGGATCTGGTATACCATTGTAGTTAATACTGGAAAAAAAATTTTTGAAGTGTATTACCAGCAAAATGTAATTCTAGTAGTCATTAAAGAATCTGATGGTACCAGCAACCAACAGTCTTTTTTAAGACTTTCCTGAGTCTTAAAAAAGCAAGTTTCTGTAATACACAGTGCATTTTGAGTATGCAGAGAAATGGCAAGAGACTGTATTACGCTTTCCCATCTCTTGAAACTGAGTTCTTGGAATAAATTACACATTGTTGGCATTATGTTTGAGGATGTGGTTCTCTTTTACATGGTTAACTCAAATAGATTATTTATGCAATATGGGTCTACTATTTGGTAATTTCTGTATCTTTAAAATCGGGGGCTGATGATGATAAGCAATGTGAGCAATTCATTTTAGTTTGTATGCTGTCTTACGTAAGATAAAAGCCTGTGTAAAAGTGAATGGGAATTGTGGTTGGCTTTCTAAATAGAAAAGCTATGTAGGTTTTGGGGCTGGGTTTTTTCTGTTTTTTTCCTCAATACTAACTTACTGGCAATTCGGACTTCTGCAAAGCAATGCTTGCCTCGTGAAGGCTTTTGTACGTTAGACTTAAATAAAACACTGATATGCAAAGTCTGTTTCACAGTAGTCCTTGGACATTGTCTACTACCACAAGGTTTTGGCAGCCCGGGTCTTCCCAGGTTTTGAGAACAATCGGTCCGGCAGAACTTTTTGCAGAGGCAGGCCTGAGGGGGATGTACGTCCTGCTGAATAATCCTTTCCTCTTCTCTGCATACTGCTTGTGCAGACTTCAAAGATTGCTTGAGGTCAGCAAATCATTTCCCCTAATTATCACACGGGGAGTCTGAGATGCTACTGGCTCCATATCCCTGTTGTGTGTCACTTTCTTACTTATACAGAGGGAAAGGGCAGGTTTTAAAACGAGAGGAGGGGAAAAAAGCACTACAGCTTAAGTGTTAAACCGTGTGAAGGTTACTGCTACAAAGCCAGTGGTTCTTAAGATCTCTTTTAAAGGCTGACAAATGGAAACACATGCATTTTGCTGAATTGCTCGCAGCCAGATCAGGCTGTTGGCATCCCTTTAGCTGGGGACTCCTGAGGACTGTTTGGTGCCTATAGAACAAAGAAATGCTCCGATGAGAAAGCTGTAGGTTCAGAGGGCCAATAATCTCTTCAGCAACCTGAGAGTGAATGTGTGGGACGGGGCACTGTTATGGGCTATGCATCGACTGATGGACCGCGCATAAGGGCACAAAAATGCACACACTTCAGTGACAAATATGTGGCGTGTCTCAAATGCCAGACTTGCATAGGAATTATCCTGGTATTAAGACAGCTGAAATGTTTCCATATTAAATTACAAATAATCCTGTCTTTTGGATGTACCAAAGAGTTACATGTTATTCCTATTGTGGACCAATATTTTAAGCAAGAGAGATTTGAAAGAATACATTGACGATTTCCAAGGATGAGCTATTGGCTGTATTTTTATCACAATGCTGAAAATACCTGGTATTTTTTAAAATGCTAGTTGTCATACACATGATGTTGCCTACCAGTGAAGCCTTTAAAAATCTGTATTCCCCAGAACTGTACTGAAGCTCACTTTACAAAGTTCAGCAAAATTGACTGTTGGTGGCTTGAGTGGTTTTTGTAGTTTGGTTTGCCTTTTTTCCCCCTTGTTTCATTTAGTTGCATGTCAATGCAGATACCAATCCATCTATGTGGCAGGAGGGACTAAGGTGTTTCAATTAATAAAATAGGTTAATTCAGTTGCTGGCTTTAGAAAATTCAGATTAAATAGGGAATCTAAAATGCAAACTAGAAGGGTCATAGTAAAACCTACAGCAAAACTGTTCAGATATGTTTGTCTTTAGAGTTGTATTACATGATTTGATATGGTGTTAGTCAGAAACTGATTATCACTTCTTCAGTCACTGGAAAAGGAGGTTGATCAAGAGGAAGGTTCTGAACATGCTACATGTTCTGCCGTGGTGTAAGTGCTGACATAATTAGCAGCTGATCATCTGTGCTGTGGTGTAGCCTGTTTTTTGGCTTAGTTTTTCCAAGTACCGTGCATCAGTTAATATTGGTAGTTCTGAATATATTTTCTTCATGTAAAGACAAATTACTTCAGTTGCCTTTAGCTTGATTGATTGGGCTGACTGGTTTCTGATAATGCAATATGTACTCAATTTTCACTACTTTCCCATTAAAGTAGCTTTAGTAGCAGTGGCAACACTAATGCTTTGTAGCTGGTGGAGATCTCAAAAAAGATGACATTGTAGTATACTCTGTGTGTAATATAGCAGAGTTAGTGAGAACAATATTATACAAAACAAGAACAGCAGAAATGGTTCATTATCAAGATGAGGCTAATCGACATGTGTTGGAAAACAAACAAAGGCCTCTACCTTGTAAAGGACATTGAAATTTCTCTTGTGTGCTCTTTTGTACGCTCAGCATGAGTTACCACGTGCCTGTGTCTGGGCTTTGGAAAAGCCTGCAAAATCTCCATTGAAGGCTACTGCATAGGTGCAAGAAATGCTTGAACTCTGAGAAGAGTTTTAAGTGTTAGTGCAAATAGATCTGTATCTCTGTCTCTGTGGAAGTTTGTTACTTGCAGCGTCCTTTGTGTTATGTCCCCACTGCATGTACTCATTAAGAAAGAACAACAAAGAGAGATTTTCCAGTGATGTTTATGAAGTTCTGGTGGGGATGAACCACAATATCCTAAGGTAAGAGCCACCCTTGCTTTTTTTATTAGTTGTGGTCTTCTGCGTGCTAAGCCATCAGCTACTGACTCCAGCTCCTGGAGGTAGTGAGCAGAAACGTATGTCAGTTGAGATTTGTGCAAAATCTTAACTGCTGTTCGATTGTTGGGGTGGGGTGTGTTTCTGTTCTATAATGCTTTGCCTGAATATCTTTTTCTTCTAAGGCTGTAAATCCCATGTAAAATGCAATAGAATCTGAGTAGTGTCCTTTAGGCAGCTTCTGCGTGAAGAAGATAATGTGCTGATTTGATCTTAGAGGATCAATCAAGAGTAAACTGGGCTAAGCCATCTTTTAATAACATTTGTTACAATCCTGGAGCTAAAAATACATGAACATTTCCATTCTGTTCTGTTACATGTAATTCCTGGAAATGATCACACTTGGGCTTGCAGTTCACCTTTAATTTCCCAAGATTGATAGTTATTCTAGCTTTTCAAGACGAACAAAATGTTCTGCTGTTGTGAACAGAGGATGTGTTTCTTAACCACTTCATTAAATATGTACTGTTGAAAGAAGGGGAAGCTGAAAGTCAAAATTTGACTTGGAAGCAGACTCAGAAAATGCTTTGAGTATTCAAATAATTACTGATTTTTATTTGGCAGAGTTTGAAGCTGTAGGGGAAATTTAGTACGTAGTGGAATTTATCCAGTTTCTTGCATTGCTCAAAGTGAAGGTACCATTTGGTTGTACTGTAACTTGTTTAATTACATCGTAAGGTCCAGTTCTCTGAATTCCTCCAGTATAATTGGGATGTGTTTCCAGGTGTCAGAGGAAGGTCAGCCTCGTGGTGTTTTGGTTTGGAAGAGACGACTTTCAGTTCTTCTTCAGCTTTGTTTACTAGCTAACCTTTAATTCTTTGTGCTTCACAACCCTTACCTATTAGTCTTCTTCCCAGAATAAGTGTTGCTGCTCCTGTTTTTGAGATACAAAAATGCAGAGCCAGAAGCATACCAGAGCAGTGAAGATCTGCCATAGTTTACTTAAAAGACCTAGGATGTAGCTGGCATTTTAATACAGTACAGCTACTTTCCCTGTAAAACTTGTGATGAAAAAAGTCTACGTGAAAAGCTTTTGAAGAAGATTCAAAATGCCTTTTTTTTTTTTAAATTATATATTATCAATGTCCACTCTGAGAGACTTGTGCTATGTTTTTAACGAACAGTCTCCTTCACTTCTATGAGTCTAATGAATCCTGGAGCTGCACAGTGGGAGTCTGACAGACTGGAAGTTGCATTAAACAGTGTTGAGTTTTTATTGAAAACATTGTCCTTGGTTCAAAGGGAAGGTAATTATTCTGCCCTGGAATGATAGCAGCCCCTCCTTTATTGACAGCATACCATCTGGTTGTGATAAATTACATGGCCCTGGCAAGGCTGCAGCTTTTTGGTAGCAGTGGATGACTTAAAGGCTTCAAGTCTAGATTGGTAAAAAATAAGAAATATATATTGTTTATGGAAATGGCATACTTCCCTGTCATTGTTCACAAAGCTTTTGCTTCTTTATATGTCTGTTAGAGGTACCTCTAAAGGAAAATTTCAGAAAGAAAGATGGTGCATGGGATTTTTCAGGAGCTAATTCTTGCTGCAAGTTCAATTCCACTAATCTTTTGAGGGAGCGTTTGAAAAAGTGGTGATAGAAATCTTGAGTATTTCAGGTGTAATTGGCACCATTTATTGTACTTTACCACCCGAGGACTGTTACTGTAGTTTTCACCTAGCAATAAGAACAGTGCAGATTATTAAAGGGTTTTTCTCAAGGAGTGGTTGTACTTAAACTTCAGGGAGGTAGGTTCCTTTTCTGAAAACTTGCCAAGTAGTCAGTTTGCATCTGTAAGTAAAAGTTCAGGGTGGTGTTAAGTAGTTTGCTAGCTAATTGGTCCTCCTGGCAACTACTTCTTTTTCTTGCTGTCCCAGCCAAAGTATTATTAATTCTTCTAAACTGCCTAATTATATGATACGTTCAGTCTCAGTTCTGTGCTCTAACAAAACAAAAAAAAAGCATCTGAGCCAATGATGATTGTTAAATGGAAATGTCTGCAAGAGTCTTGGATGGGAGAGGCAGTTTTGGTTCTCATAATATCCAAATTATAACTCCATTCTAAGACAGGTTTAAATGCTTGTGAGTAGAACATACTGAATGTGACTTACTGTAGTGTCTGATTTGTCGAGAATGTTGGCTGATCTTTGCTTCCAGATTTTCTTTTATTTCAGAACACAATTTTAAATTCTCTTGCTACACGTTACTGCTTTTGCTTTAGAAATTTCCTCAATTTGTTGGTTTTATTTTCTTTAAAAAAATTATCACAGCAACACCACGATGAAGCTTATTCTTGCCAAGCTCTTTTGATACCTTTTGAGAGGCTAACTGCTGCAGAGGGAAGTGTCATCAA
Organism: Burhinus bistriatus; assembly: GCA_013397275.1. NCBI lineage: Eukaryota > Metazoa > Chordata > Aves > Charadriiformes > Burhinidae > Burhinus > Burhinus bistriatus. The sequence goes on along the minus strand of VYXH01010142.1, from coordinate 232,541 downwards.
CTAACTCTGCAAAGCATTTTAGTCTTTCTTACTTGGGCAGAGGTAGCAGTAATACCACTCATTAACAAGTTCTTACTTTCCTACCACTTCTATTTTTAGAGCAGGAGTCCTTGCAGTTATATTTGCACAGTGTGGCATGAATAACATTTATCTTAGATTTAGATGTAAAGAGAAAACACTTTGAACCTGACTTTGCTATGCTTGTTATTTCTGTGCCTAGGCAGTTCGGACATTCATGTGGGATTGGCTGCAGGTTAAAATAACTCTGAAGCCATGTTGAGTTGTTACTAAAATTCAGTCAAGTATTTTATGTATAATGAGCAAAGTGCCCTGGCAAGTTTGACTCACTCTTTGGCTGCCAGAGTACATAAGCGGATGTGTATTATTCTGGGGTTTGGCAGCTTGGGCCTTCACCTTTTGCGGGCAAAATACCTCAGCAGCTTCAAGCCTTTTAGGCTAGATGTCTCATATCTATGATGTGCAGCGTGTTGATGAGCAGAAGTTGCAAAGTGCTCATTATTATTAGTCTCTCAAATGGATAGCCTTGAAATTTCATCCTCTAGGCAGCTGAAAGTACAAGGTAGAACTGAATTAATGTGGCTAATTTTAGCTGTTTTCTGCATCTAGTAAATGCTAACTTCTTGATAATTTTAGGATTTATCAAAGAGGGAAGGAGTTTCTGAAAACTGAAACTGTGAGGGTGGTCAAACATTGGAACAGGCTGCCCATAGAGGTTGTAGAGTCTCCATTTGTGGAGACAGTCAAAACCCAACTGGACACAGTTCTGGGCAGCCTGCTCAAGCTGGCCCTGCTTGAACAGGCGGATTGGACTGGCTGATTTCAAGACATCTCTTCCAACCTGAAGGGTGTTGTGAAAAGTGAAAGTGGTACCTCCCACAGCAACAACACCATATTTTCAGCATCTTGGGATATTTTATATTTTTACGCAGAGAATAATAAACCTGTAGAGCTTCTTTTACATTCTACAAATGCCTTTTCCAGTGCTGTTGAACCATAGGGAAGGGTGCAGAGTGGATGTTTCCAGAGTCACGCAAGGTGCATCCTAGAATGACCTCATTGCATTGACACTTCTTAGTCATATCAATTCCTGCTGCTTCATAGCTGATTTATGTCTATTTGCTTGTGCGCATTTCCAGCTTGTGGTCAGGGAAGCTGATTTTTCTTCTGACGAGATTCTATCTGATGGTTTTTGACAAGCCAATACAACGTGGCACTAGCCATCCTACTAGACCTGGGCTGCGAATGATAATCCTGGCACCTCATTTCTTGAACAGACCGTAGATATATTAGCTGCCCCCAGATCTGATTGTGGAGAACTCGGGAGCTGTTCATCAAAGCACTGGGAACCTCTATCTGGAGTTGAATGATGCTCATGTCTAGAATGCCTCTGTTATGCTTATAAAGGATGTGCTAAGTGGTAAGCAGGCAAGATTCAAGGGGACATTCTTGCCACGTAGGCTGTTTTGTGCCATGTACAAGCTGTTACATGTCCCTAGCTCAGCAGTTCTGGACTAGCTGGCTGGTTACTGTCTTTCAAATCTACCCGTTGGCTAGGTAGGTTTCTTGTATCTGCCTTGCCCACTTATATCTTCGAGATGCCATTCTCTACATTCAGTCACCCTATAGTACCAACACAGTCCAATAAAGGTCTTCCCTAGTAAAAAAGCTTCTTCTCTAAGGCAAGTTTCAATTTTCAGTCCAACTATGCTCATATGCCTCACCAGGGCAACAGTTAGTTTCTCCTCCCTTCTGTAAGGATTACTTTTCTGGTGATCTTCCTACAGAGGAATGACTGACAGCTTTTAGTAGTAGTTTCTTCCTGATGATATTTGACTTTCACCCGAGTCAGGATATTATCTTCTTGCGTTTTTGGTTTAAGCTTTGTACTTCAGGGCTGAAACTTTACTTCCCATTGTGGAGAGCAATCAAGTCTTGTCCAAGACTTGAGTTTGTCAGTGGCTGCAGTCCCTCCACAGACTATTGGGATTGGTTACAGAAGATTCTTCTCTAGTAATGGAAGCATACTCTGCTAAAATATTCTAACATAGCCTGAGCTACCTTAAAAATGTGTTTCAGACATCTGCTGGTCAGTCATCTCATGTTTCAGTCAAAGCTTCATCAAAATCTCTACCATTGATACAATATCTGGTAGTGATGCTACATTTGATAAAGAGGCCCTTCGTTCACATTATTTTTAAAACCTTGGACCCATTGTTGGCTAATTGTAATGACAGGGAGTGCTTGGAATCTTCTAGCCTGTGGATTTGTAGATGGTACCCTTCTTAAGGAATGTAAATACTTGATGTGTTATTCTCTTGCATAGTAACCTCCCTCTGAGTCCTTAGTAGGTTACTGAGTTCTGTAGTTGAGAGGCTGTAAAGGACACAGGTAAGGCTGAACCTTAGCCTTGTTTCAGTCACCCTGGGGAAGATGCAGGTTGCTATACAATTGTCCCAGCTACAAAGGCGGAAAGTATCACAGTTCATTATTGATGATGTATGTGCACCCAGAATTTTAAACGTACACGCAGACAAAGTAATTAAAGAATTGAGTTATTAATAAGTCATTTTCCTTCTTGTAACCTTAACAAGCTTCACCATGCAAAACTTTTTCAGCCACTCTTGCCCTGGACTGAACTCTGGCATATTAGATACTTCCCTCTGCCACCTCCATGGATAGGAGCTGTAGGGTGGTTTGGAGATGCTTCTAACCACTGAGCTACCTAGTTCAACTATATGCGGAGATGAGTAAGTGGCAGTGGTAGACAGCCCTTAAGTTCTGAATTGCCTGACTGGTATGTACGTGAATCCTGATCTGCTACGTGGTAGCTCAGTAAAGACTTATAGCTGGAGGTGTATGCTAGTGTGTTACCTTTCTACTCCCAGAGCTCTGCTGTTAGCCATTGCTGCTTTGTGTTAGCTGTTTGTACAAAAATGGCACTGGCTCTAGGCAAAAGGATAGCATTTGCAATCTCACTTTAATGACTAAGGATTAATCACGGAATTTTTAGAGTTGGAAGGGACCTCTAGAGATCATCTAGTCCAACTCCCCTGCTGACACAGGAATGCCTAGAGCACATTACTCAGGACTGCATCCAGGCAGGTCTTGGAAATCTCCAGAGAAGGGGACTCCACAACCTCCCTGGGCAGCCTGTTCCAGTGCTCAGTCACCCTCACCGTAAAGAAGGTTTTCCTTATGTTTGAATGGAACTTCCTATGTTCCAACTTGTCCCCGTTGCCCTTCGTCCTGTCACTGGGAACCACTGAAAAGAGTCTGCCTCCATCCTCCTTCAACCCACCCTTTAGATACTTATAAGCAAGAATAAGGTCTCCCCTCAGCCTTCTCTTCTCCAGGCTAAAGAGTCCCAGCTCTCTCAGCCTTTCCTC